>CM051243.1:3825129-4337629 GCA_027917425.1 Gastrophryne carolinensis
CGCCGGGCAGGCTGATTCATCACTAACGCCAGGTAGCGACAGATGAGGGTCTGTAGCGGCATTTTCAGAGCGCCCGCTAGTAGTCGCTGTGCTCGGCCGTGGGTCGCTAGTATATAGCGACGGGCAGGCTGATTCATCACTAACGCCAGGTAGCGACAGATGAGGGTCTGTAGCGGCATTTTCAGAGCGCCCGCTAGTAGTTGCTGTGCTCGGCCGTGGGTCGCTAGTTTATAGCGACGGGCAGGCTGATTCATCACTAACGCCAGGTAGCGACAGATGAGCGTCTGTAGCAGGCATTTTCAGAGCGCCCGCTAGTAGTCGCTGTGCTCGGCCGTGGCTCACTACTTTATAGCGACTCAGTCGATGTTCAGTAATGTTGAATACATTGTGAGGAGTCGCTATTTGACCAGTACAGCGCTGTATGGGAGCGCATGTTAGCGACTGCTCATAGCGACCGACTCACACCATATTCAGCAAAAAAGCAGCCTCACAAATCTCCGGCGCTGAAAAATGCTTCTCTGAAGCCCAGAGCGCAGGAGGCTGTGTGATTAAAGTCTGTTTTTCAGCATCTATCCACCAGTAACAAAGCGAAAACATATGGAATTACATTGTAACAACATTGTAACATGACACTTTAATGGCAGAGCTGTGATGTCATTTCTGAGGAAATATATAAAACATGAAAAAATTATGAAAAAAATGCTTATTCAATGTCAGGAGAGGTCACAGAATTATTTGTGGTTTTTGGGAAAAAAAAAAAAAAAAACGTTAAAAGAGAAGAAAAGGATCGTCCATTGAAATGTATGGGAGAGCGACAGGTAGCGAGAGGTCATACCTGGCACTGTGCAAGGCTGAACGCCGGCGTTGTTCGCTGAGGCTGTGAAAATGATGAATCAGACGCTACATGGCGCTATCCCAGTCGCTAAACAGATTCTGCTTGATAAATGTGTAATTGCTGCCGTGTCCGGCGTTCACCAGTCGCTACCTGTCGCTACCTCTCATTAACCAGCCGCTACCTGACGCTATCCCTTCTTAAATAAGGGCCAAAGTAATTGTCAGGCCCCGTGGGACACCACAGGCACGGGCTGAAGGCAAGTCATTCATGACAGTACCCTCCCCTTCATGAGGGGCCTCAGGACCCTCACCAGACTTAACAGGATTATCACCCTGAATGGTTCCGGCGGACTTCAATAAAGATACATGAGGTTCCCTCCTGGATGGAGAGGCAGACGGACAAATAAGCTCTGAGACTTGGGTTGCTCCGACAGTGATACTATAGCAATGTTGTGCACAGTGCGGGCTCCATCCTGTCAATTCCCCAGTTTCCCAATCAAAGGAAGGGTTGTGCACCTTTAACCAGGGGAACCCTAAGACAACCGGGGCTTCAGGGCGGTCTAAGACAAAAAACTCAAAGTTCTCAGAATGGGAAGGTCCCACGACTTGGTTAATTAAAGGGGGTTTTGGAGGTGACAGTTCCTCCACGAACAGGAGTATTATTTCCTGCCAAATTCTGAAGGGGCTTCCCAAGGGGGATTAAGGGAATGCCTAAGGCGGCTACTATGGATTTATCCAAGAAGTTGCCAACTGCTCCGCTATCGACGAATTTCCTGGACAACTCCCAACCCACAGTAGCAGGTAACAACATTTTACTTCTATGAAGGGAAGTCACCTGACCGTCCTGACAAACTTTCTCTATCTTGTCAGGAAGTTGCAATCCCGCCAAAGGTCTTTTATTGGGGCAGGTCCTAACCAGGTGACCTGAAACCCCGCAGTACATGCATAGGCCTAAGGTGCGACGTCTACTCTTTTCAGCCGGGGAAAGGTGAGCAGTAGGGATGAGCGAACCGGTTCGGATGAACCGGAATTCGCTCCGAATTTCAGGGAAAATTCGATTCGGCACGAACCCAAATTTTTTTTGGTTTGTGCCGATCGAATTTTCCCTGAAATAAAAAAAAAAAATGCCGGCATGGTGGGAGCGGGCAGGCCGGCGCCGCTCTCAGGCGCCCTCTGATGATGCGTCCTCTGATGACAGCTGAGAGCGGCGCCGGCCTCCACGCTCCGACCATGCAGGTAACTGTTTGCTTAAAAAAAAAATGCCGGCATGGTGGGAACGGGCAGGCCGGCTACGCTGTCAGTTTTTCAGATGAGCGATTCGTGAAAGTTCGATTCGGGCGAACCCGAATTTCGAAGTTCGCTCATCTCTAGTGAGTAGCACCGAGTTGCATAGGCTCTTCTGGGGGCGAAGATGAGACAACACCCATAGAGGATGACTCCTGGTGGGAAGATTCCCAGGAGTGAGAGTGATTCTTCTCTATATGTCTCTCCCGTAGCCGTCTGTCAATTTTAATGGCCATAAGCATGAGTTCATCCAGGCTTCTAGGGTAAGGAAAATGTGTTAGAACATCCTTAACACCCTCCGAAAGACCGATTCTATACTGACTACAGAGAGCAGGATCATTCCAACGGGATTCAATTGCCCAGCGGCGGAATTTGGCTCTATATTCCTCTGCTGAGCGTTTCCCCTGTTTCAGGCTTCGAAGCCTGGCATCAGCGGTCGAAGTCCTGTCAGGGTCAGAATATAGGATCTCCATAGCGGAGAAAAAGGCTGAGACAGATTGCAAGGGCTCATCTGTGGGCGCTAAGCCAAACGCCCAGGACTGTGGATCACCCTGGAGCAGAGAGATACCCAGGCCCACCCTCTGCATTTCTGTGCCTGAAGAGTAGGGCCGTAGTCTGAAATAAAGTTCACAGGAGTTCTTGAAGTTGGAGAATCTTGTACGATCCCCATCAAATTTCTCAGGAAGGGGAACCTTCGGCTCAACAGGAAGTGAGGATACAGGTGGTGCAGGCAGCTGGCGATTTTCTTGATCAGCCGCACGTTGGGCCAGCTGGTTAATGGCGGTAGCCATGGCCTGCACTTCTTGTACTTGTAGTTCTTCCATATCAATTTTTTAGGCCTGTGATAATGTCAGGGCTCAAGGCAAGTCATTCATGACAGTAACCGTGACAGAAATGATCTCACATGTCACAGATGGCCGACGCGTTGCGTGACGTCAGCGCGTCACTTCTCCAGGGCAAAAACAAACACACAGGACAGCCCAACAACACGCCCGTTTATACTCACCCACCCCGCTCCCCCGCCCCGCACTGCAGGTTGTATTTATGTATTTTAATTGGTTTTAAGGTGTCTGTATATATGTACATAGACTTTTGATTAATAAAGAAGTGTGGATTCATCCTTTATAACTGAGTGGTGCCATTACTTTATGGGGATAGATTGGGGAGATGTTTCTTTTTGTATAATTGTACACAACTGTGTCTCTATCCCCTTATGTGCACACTCCTTTATAGAATAGCTGGTGCGGTCTTTTTTCTGTAACGCATAAATATAAGACATATTAAAAAGAAAAAAATGACAAACACTGCACCGTGAACCATAACAGCACAACCGCTCCACATGTGTTTGGAGGGGAAGATGCAGAGGTGACACCTGCGCACGCGGCCGCCCGTGCCGCTTCAGCTTGGTGAATTGTGGGTGGATTGACTATTCACTGTCCCTCTTGTGCTTTAATTAGATAATTAGATAATTTAGATAAGTTAATAAACCAAACTAAGCATAAACTTCAGGGGCCACCATGCTCGGCTCTTTTTGTTCATATATTTGCAGGTGGTTCCCACTTTTGTAGTCAGTATCCAGAATAACAAAGTGCCAGCCATAGAGCATGAGCAATAAAATCATCCTTACTTTATTGTAGTCCTTTTAAAAAGCCATCACAGCATGGAGAGCAGTAAAAAGCATAACAAGAGCAGACCCTTCGTCAACGCGTTTCGAGCCAAGGCTCTTAATCATGCTCTATGGCTGGCGCTTTGTTATTCTGGATACTGACTGCAACAGAGGTGAGCGCTCTGTGCCGTGTTCCTATTGCCTGAGCTTGCATGTATGTCTATGGGATCTGTGGCTTTATATGAATTGTGGTTCCCACTTTTGATCCCTATTATTCAGAGTGCATGTGGTCTTCTATATCTGCCCACAAATTATTTTCAAAGTGTTAGTACTGTATTTTCTTCGTATAAATTGACGTAATCCTCATTTTTGCTTTACATTGTTTAATTGCGGAATGCTCCAACTTAACTTAATTCCCTGCTCTTTAACTCCCAATGACTTACAGGCTGATTCATTATTAAGCAACAGATGAGCGTCTGTAGCGCAGATTTCAGAGCGCCCGCTAGTAGCCGCTGTGCTCAGCCATGGATCATTGTTTCAGAGCGCCTTAGTCGCTGTCCGCCATTGATGAATATGTTGTGTGAGTCACTATACTACACTGTATGGGAGCGAACGGTAGCGCCAGCTCAGTGTGACTGACTCACACCACATTCATCAAAAAACAGCCTTACACGGCGCCGGCACATAAAATCATGTAGTTGTAGCCCAGAGCGCCGGAGGCTGTGTGATTAAAGTCTGTTTTTGAACATGTATCCACCAGTAACAAAGCGAAAACACATGGAATGACATTGTTGTTACATTATAACATTAACACTTTATTACCAGACACGTAATGACAATTCTGCATAAAAATATTATTAATCAAAAAAGTTTTCAAAAATGTCATTTTCTAGCCCAGGAAACATGTCAGAAGTTTTGAGATTTTATTTAGGGGGAAAAAAAAATTGGGATCAGGAAAGGGATTTAAGGATCGACCATAGAAATGTATGGGAGAGCGCCAGGTAGCGAGAAGTAAGACGTGACGCTCTGCAAGGCTGAACGCCGGCGCTGTACGCTGAGCCTGGGATAATGATGAATCGGACGCTACATGGCACTGTTCCAGTCGCTCACCAGAATCGCCTTCATAATTGTGTAATTGCTGCCGTGTCCGGCGTTCACCTGCCGCTACCTGACGCTGTACAGGCGCTACCTGGCGCTAGAGCTTCATGAATAAGGCCCTTAGTTGGAGATTGCAGGGGATGCGGCCGCTCTCCCTCCTATTGCTGAAGCCCTGCATGTAAACAGAGGCGTTTGCCGAGCATTACATTGGACGGGGAGGAGATACGTATTGATGGGCGTTCTGGGGGGGGGGAGTTTATACAGCGGGATGCTCCCCGGGGGCACGGAGCAAAATCCGGGATAGTTGAAACCCAGTTTAGTTATTCCATAATGTGAGGGATCCCCCTTTAACTTCCTATGACTTGTTTGGAGATCCTCTGTAGCTTCCTAGGACTTTATTTCACAATTCAGGGATTTTTCAGGGTGGGAAAGAGAGACGTTTGTTAAATGAAGCCACGCCCCCTCATTGAGGGATGGATGAAGCCACGCCCCCTCGTTGAGAGATAGATGAAGCCACGCCCCCTCGTTGAGCGATGAATGGGAGATACATTGTAACAGTTACAACAATAGAAACACTTTGAATAGGCAAATTAATAATTTATTGCTGCAGATCTGCATGTTACACCTCAAAGAGGGACAATATGTAAATGACACCACTCCCTGTCATTGAGGAATAGATGAAGCCACACCCCCTCAATGAGGAATGGATGAAGCCACACCCCCTCTTTGAGTGATGGATGAAGCCACGCCCCTCATTGAGAGATGGATGAAGCTACGCCCCCATTGAGCGATGGACGAAGCCACGCCCCCTCATTGAGCGATGGACGAAGCCACGCCCCCTCATTGAGCGATGGATGAGGCCACGCCTCCTCATTGGGAGATGGATGAAGCCACGCCCCCGCATTGAGCGATGGATGGGAGATACATTGTAACAGTTACAACAATAGAAACACTTTGAATAGGCAAATGTATCATTTATTGCTGCAGATCTGCATGTTACTCCTCAAAGAGGGACAGAGAAGAGCAACGAGGGACAGGGGGACAGGGATTCAAAAGAGGGACAGTCCCTCCAAATCAGGGACACTTGGGAGGTATGTAGTACTATTGGGGGCTTGGAAAGCCGGTAATGAGGGGGTGCCCCCTATGATCTAGGTGAGGTTGGCTGCATGCTGGGGGGGGGGGGGGGGGGCTACATCCAGGAAAACCAAATGAGTTCAGCAGTCCTGCGCTCCATCCCATATAAGTATATTCATATAGACAGGTGCAATATTCCTCAGAATGATCGATTCCCCAATAGATACAATAATAGCCAAATAAATCTAATTTGAGTATTGTCTTCTGTTATAAATGTCATGATGTTCATATAGTGATGTACCTATATCTATACCTGGGCTACCTTCCCCTCCAAGTGTGTTAGACGGGGCCACTGTATATAGTGTAGACTTTGTACCAATTTTTCTGTGCACAATCTTTAAATACACAATTATTTGCAATTAATGAAACCCTTCCTCAAATTAGATTTATTGGGCTACATCCGGCCCCAAAGTAGTGCAGCCCACCGGGAATTCTCCCCATGCTCCCTACAGCCGGTCCGCCCCCGCCGGTAGGGATTGTTGCCGATAAAGTTGTTGTAATATTCCCTTTGATTTGCCGGCATCATCTTCCTGTAGCCGGCACCTTATCCATCACCGAATATCCATCACCGCTTATCCATCACCGATTATCCATCACCGATTATCCATCACCGATAGCGCGAGGTATGTTTGGTATTATGGGCTCCGGCGGTCCCCTGCACATTGCGTATGAGTCACCGCGTCCTCCCAAGCTACGACAGAACTGACCAAAGCCACTACAGTCTAGAGCAGCAAAGCCAGACTGATGAAGTGGGGGATACACCTACGGAACGCGTGGCTCCTGGTGTTGTAGGCGGGGGGAGGAGACCCTTTACTGTGATACCTTGAGTATATGTTGGTCAGGTATAGATTTGAGCTGTATTTGGTATTTTATGGTTGATTGATATTAACATCTACATTGGTGAGGTATTTTGTGGTCATTTATATTTCTTATAGGGCATTTAGTTATTGGGTAATCATGTAGGTTCTGTTTGTGATTATACATTGTATTAGTATCTATTGATTGGTCGTACTTTGCACTTTATAGTTATGTGATATAGGATCCGGATCATAGGCAGGATTTGCACATTGTTATTTGTATCTATTGATTGGTTGCACTTTATAGTTATTTGATATAGGATCCGGATCATAGGCAGGATTTGCACATTGTTATTTGTATCTATTGATTGGTTGCACTTTATAGTTATTTGATATAGGATCCGGATCATAGGCAGGATTTGCGCATTGTTATTTGTATCTATTGATTGGTTGCACTTTGCACTTTATAGTTATTTGATATAGGATCCGGATCATAGGCAGGATTTGCACATTGTTATTTGTATCTATTGATTGGTTGCACTTTGCACTTTATAGTTATTTGATATAGGATCCGGATCATAGGCAGGATTTGCACATTGTTATTTGTATCTATTGATTGGTTGCACTTTATAGTTATTTGATATAGGATCCGGATCATAGGCAGGATTTGCACATTGTTATTTGTATCTATTGATTGGTTGCACTTTGCACTTTATAGTTATTTGATATAGGATCCGGATCATAGGCAGGATTTGCACATTGTTATTTGTATTTATTGATTGGTTGCACCTTATAGTTATTTGATATAGGATCCGGATCATAGGCAGGATTTGCACATTGTATTTGTATCTATTGATTGGTTGCACTTCATAGTTATTATATATAGGATCCGGATCATATATCATATGTTTGGTATTATGGGCTCCAGGGGTCCCCTGCGCATCGCGTATGAGTCGCTGCGTCCTCCCAAGATCTGGCTGTTTATACGAAGACGACAGAACTGATCGAATGTTTAGATTCCAGGGAAACACGATATTGCACTGGACGGGGGCGCGGCAACATGTCCGGGGCGCTCGTCGCTCTGCGCGGTGCTGACGTGACCCCTAAGAAAAATATACAAATCCACTGCGACACCCGGCGCAATTCTGCATTATTAATGGCAGCCGCTCGTAACTCATTCATCAGATGTGTAATTGGACTGGAACACACACATATAGATATATACAAGGCTGAGTGCTTCCTCGTGTGCGCTGACCCGCAGAGCTGACAATCAATGCGAGGAACATTGGGGACGTAACTATGTCAGGAATATGGAGAATGCGTGAAGCGCAGGAGCACGCGCCCGCTACACATTTACTATCATGTTTGTATCCTTACAAAGAGAGGGATTCATCCGGAGCAATGCATAGAGTGCGGTGTATTAGTACTGAATGCTCCATAGAGGGGGATCTCCTAAATGTCCCTGATTTGAAGGGACTGTCCCTCTTTGGAGCCCATGTCCCCCTGTCCCTCGTTGTTCTCCATTGTCCCTCTTTGAGGTGTAACATGCAGATCTGCAGCAATAAATTATTCATTTGCCAATTCAAAGTGATTCTATTATTGTAACTGTTACAATGTATCTCCTATCCATCCCTCAATGAGGGGGCGTGGCTTCATCATCCCCCAATGAGGGGGCGTGGCTTCACCCATCCCTCAATGAGGGGGCGTGGCTTCAGGCATTCCTCAATGGGGGGCGTGGCTTAATTTATATATTGTCCCTCTTTTGAGTCCATGTCTCGCTGTCCCGTTTTGTTCTCCTTTGTCCCTCTTTTAGGTGTAACTTGCCGATCTGCAGCAATAAATGATTCATTTCCCACACCTAGCCATCACGTGCAGACGCCGCCCAATCACAAAGCCCAGACACGGGTGAGCGCATGATTAGAGGTGAGCCGGGATGCGGCCGAGACGCCGCGAGGGCTCCGGGACAAGGTAAGTAAAACTGGGCTTCTTGAGGGGGTGGGGGGGTTACACAGCGGGGCATCCCAATTCTAAATGCTCCAAGGAGCAGAAATCGGATGGAAACAGATCTGCATGTTATACCTCAAAGAGGGACAAATGAGAACAACGGCCAGGGACAATTGGGAGGTGTAGTCTAAATTATGTTCCTCTTTAAAATAATAGTCCAGCCAAGTAACTGATTGGTGGTTGGCAGGCCCCAGGCCCTGATGGTATGTAGACCATAACCCAAAGGTTGGTGGAGGCCCCCTTTGCAGGGAAAGTGATGGAGGTCCCAGGCCCTGATGGTATGTAGACCATAACCAAAGGTTGGTGGAGGTCCTCTTTACAGGGCAAGTGTTGGAGGCCCCGGGCCCTGATGGTATGTAGACCATAACACAGAGGTTGGTGAAGGCCCCCTTTGCAGGGCAAGTGATGGAGGCCCCAGGCCCTAATGGTATGTAGACCATAACCCAAAGGTCGGTGGAGGCTCCCTTTACAGGGCAGGTGGTGGAGGCCCCAGGCCCTGATGGTATGTAGACCATAACCCAAAGGTTGGTGGAGGCCCCTTTTGCAGGGGCAAGTGGTGGAGGCCTCGGGTCACGCATCCCTGATGGTATGTAGACCATAACCCAAAGGTCGGTGGAGGCTCTCTTTACAGGGCAAGTGGTGGAGGCCCCAGGCCCTGATGGTATGTAGACCATAACCCAAAGGTCGGTGGAGGCTCCCTTTACAGGGCAAGTGGTGGAGGCCCCAGGCCCTGATGGTATGTAGACCATAACCCAAAGGTTGGTGGAGGCCCCTTTTGCAGGGGCAAGTGGTGGAGGCCCCGGGTCATGCATCCCTGATGGTATGTAGACCATAACCCAAAGGTTGGTGGAGGCCTCCCTTACAGGGCAAGTGGTGGAGGCCCTGGGTCACGCATCCCTGATGGTATGTAGACCATAACCCGAAGGTTGGTGGAGGCCCCCTTTGCAGGGCAAGTGTTGGAGGCCCCAGGTCATGCATCCCTGATGCAGGCCATGCTTGCATATGCACCTGTACTAATGTCACGCAGCCATCTGTGCTCCTGTAGAGATGATGTGAAGTCCTTGGGCTCGGGGCGGGGGATGGGGGACAGGATATTGGAAACCGCTGGTCTAACGAAGTCATTAGCTGCTATTTATTACTGTGCTGAGTGTGGAGAAAGCGTCTCTCCATTATGGGAAAAGCTGCTCCTTTGTCTCCCGGTGAATTTGTCTTTTTTTTTATGACGATCCTCAATCACCAGCGGACGGTGATAGAAACGCAAACTAAAAGGTCACTTCTAAAAAAAAAAAAAGATTCGGTCAGTGGCCACTGTCACTTTCTAAGCTCGGGGCACAGTTTTTTTTTTTGCATATTGTTTTAGGGATCAGGGCTGGCAGTTTTATATTATTTTGTTAAAGAATTAAAGCCTTATATAGAACGGTTGCACTCGGCGTCCGATTTAAGAAAGAAAAAAACAGGGGGTGTGGCTTTATTGATCCATCAATGAGGGAGGCGTGGCTTAATTTACATATTATCCCTCTTTGAGGTGTAACATGCAGATCTGTAGCAATAAATTATTTATTCTCCTATTCAGAGTGTTTCTTTTGTTGTAACTGTTACATCCTATCTCCTATCCATCCCTCAATAAGGGGGGGGGGGGGGGGGTGGCTTCATCATCCCTCAATAGGGGGGGGGGGGGCGTGGCTTCATCTATCCCTCAATATTGGGGTGTGGCTTAACCCATCTCTTGGTGTGGAGGCGTGGCTTCATTTACATATCATCTTTTTGAGGTGTAACATGCAGATATGCAGCAATAAAGGATTCATTTGCCAATTCAAAGTGTTTCTATTGTTGTAACTGTTACAATGTATCTCCTATCCATCCCTCAATGAGGGGGTGTGGCTTATTTTAACAATGGTCCCTCTTTAGAGTCCATGCCCCCCTGTCCCTCATTGTCCTTATTTGTCCCTCTTTGAGGTGTAACATGCAGATCTGCAGCAATAAATGATTCATTTGCCTATTAAAAGTGTTTCTATTGTTGAAAATGTTACAATGTATCTCCTACACATCCCTCAATGAGGGGGCGTGGCTTCATCCATCCCTCAATGTAGAGGCATGGCTTCATACATCCCTCAATGAGGGGGCGTGGCATCATCCATCCATCAATGAGGGGGCGTGGCCTCATCCATCCCTCAATGAGGGGCGTGGCTTCATCCATCCCTCAATGTGGAGGCTTGGCTTCATACATCCCTCAATGAGAGAGTGTGGCTTAATTTAACAATTGTCCCTCTTTCCCACCCTGAAAAGGAGCAATGTGACACTCCCCCGCAAGGTCCACTCTATGACCTTTGGCTATTAGTTGAACACTTGCTGTGACCTATATATAACTGTGTAACCAGCTTTACCCTCATGAATATATTTATCTCTGCTTTTCTTTCCAGTTCTTGGTGGGGGCCGAGGATTGCCCGACAGGAAAGTACACGGCGGGAGGCGAGTGCTGCAGGACCTGCGGGGTCGGAGAAGGCGTCGTGCAAGAATGTGGGGCGAACCAGACCGTCTGTGAAACCTGTCTGGACAGTAAGTGACCTCAATCCAATCGTGCGCCTGTTGGCAGATGCTCCCTTTAGGGATTGGCTCATAAATGACACATGACATTGTAGCATCGGCTATGACAATAATGGCAGACACGGCATTAACCAGCCAATGAGACGGAGCCACAATAATAGACTTAATTTCGTTAGGAGTCGTCTTTGTGGTTCATTTTGCATCTGTGTATTTATCTTTATTAGATGACGTGAGTGTTACATCTGCTTTAGGCTCGGCTCTCAAAAAACTCGGCTCCCGTACAAACTCGCACGAGTGAATTCTCGCTCGCATGATTCAGGGTACACTTGTGAGGATTGTTAGGCAAAACTCTAGAAGTTCAGCAAGTTCGGCTAAACTTTAGTGCCGCTCTCGCACGTGTGAATTCTTGCTCGCATGATTCAGGGCACACATGTGAGTATTGTTAGACGAACCCCTAGAAGTTAGGCAAGTTCGGCTAAACTTTATTGCCGCTCTCAAAAAACTTGGCTCTGTAGGAACTCGCACACGTGAATTTTTGCTTGCATGATTCAGGGTGCACTTAAGTATTGTCAGACGAAACCCTAGAAGATCGGCCAAAATTTAGTGCCGCTCTCAAAGAACTAGGCTCCGTACAAACTCGCACGAGTGAATTCTCGCTCGCATGATTCAGGGTACACTTGTGTGAATTGTTAGACGAACCCCTAGAAGTTCGACAAGTTCAGCCAGACTTTAGTGACGCTCTCAAAGAACTCGGCTCCGTACAAACTCGCACGAGTGAATTCTCGCTCGCATGATTCAGGGTACACTTGTGTGAATTGTTAGACGAACCCCTAGAAGTTCGACAAGTTCAGCCAGACTTTAGTGACGCTCTCAAAGAACTCGGCTCCGTACAAACTCGCACGAGTGAATTCTCGCTCGCATGATTCAGGGTACAATTGTGAGGATTGTTAGACGAACCCCTAGAAGTTCGGCAAGTTCGGTCAAACCCTAGTCTCGCTTTCCAAAAACTTGGCTCTGTACGAACTAACACGCGTAAATTCTCGCTCGTATATGACACATGACATTGTAGCATCCGCTATGACAGTATTGGCAGGCGCGACATTAACCGGCCAATGAGACGGCCTCGTACAAACTCGCATGCGTGAATTCGCATGATTCAGGGTACAGTTGTGGGGATTGTTAGATGAATCCCTAGAAGTCCGCATTCAGCAAGTTAAACTCGACTTTGGTTAAACTTTAGTGCAGCTCTCAAAAAACCCTCCTCTGCCTCTCCTCTGTCTCCTCCTCCGCCCCTCCTCTGTCTCCTCCTTTGACTCCTCCTCTGCCTCCTCCTCTGTCTCCTCCTCCGCCTCCTCCCCTATCTTCTCTTCTGTCTTCTTCTCTGCCTCTTCCTCTGTCTCCTCTTCTGTCTCCTCCTCTGCCTCCTCCACTGCTTCCTCTGTCTCCTCCTCCGCCTCCTCCTCTTCCTCCAGCCCCTCCTCTGCCTCCTCTACTGTCTTCTCTTCCTCCTCCGCCTCCTCCTCTGTCTCCTTCTCTGCTTCCTCCTCTGCTTCCTCCTCTCTCTCCTCCTCCGCCTCCTCCTTTGAAACATCTGCCTCCTCCTCTGTCTCCTCCTCTGTCTCCTCCTCTGCCTCCTCCTCTGTCTCCTCCTCCGCCCCTCCTCTGTCTCCTCCTCTGTCTTCTCTTCCTCCTCCGCCTTCTCCTCTGCCCCCTCCTCTGCCTCCCCCTCTGTCTCCTCCTCTGTCTCCTCCTCTGCCTCCTCCTCTGTCTCCTCCTCCGCCCCTCCTCTGTCTCCTCCTCTGTCTTCTCTTCCTCCTCCGCCTTCTCCTCTGCCCCCTCCTCTGCCTCCCCCTCTGTCTCCTCCTCCGCCCCTCCTCTGTCTCCTCCTCTGCCCCCTCCTCTGTCTCCTCCTCTGCCTCCTCCTCTGTCTCCTCCTCTGCCCCCTCCTCTGTCTCATCCTCTGCCTCCTCCGCCTCCTCCTCTGTCTCCTCCTCTGCCCCCTCCTCTGTCTCCTCCTCTGCCTCCTCCTCTGTCTCCTCCTCTGCTCCCTCCTCTGCCTCCTCCTCTGTTTCCTCCTCTGCCTCCTCCTCTGTCTCCTCCTCTGCCTCCTCCTCTGTCTCCTCCTCTGCCCCCTCCTTTGCCTCCTCCTCTGCCTCCTCCTCTGCCCCCTCCTCTGTCTCCTCCTCTGCCTCCTCATCTGTCTCCTCCTCTGCCCCCTCCTCTGTCTCTTCCTCTGCCTCCTCCGCCTCCTCCTCTGTCTCCTCCTCTGCCCCCTCCTCTGTCTCCCTCCTCTGCCTCCTCTGTCTCCTCCTCTGCCCCCCTCCTCTGTCTCATCCTCGCCTCCTCCTCTGCCCCTCCTCTGTCTCCTCCTCTGCCTCCTCCTCTGTCTCCTCCTCTGCCTCCTCCTCTGCCTCCTCCTCTGTCTCCTCCTCCGCCTCCTCCTATGCCTACTCCTCCGTCTCCTCCTCTGCCTCCTCCTCTGTCTCCTCCTCTTCCTCCTCCTCTGCCTCCTCCTCTGTCTCCTTCTCCTCCCCTCCTCTGTCTCCTCCTTTGACTCCTCCTCCGTCTCCTCCTCTGCCTCCTCCTCTGTCTCCTCCTCTTCCTCCTCCTCTGCCTCCTCCTCTGTCTCCTTCTCCTCCCCTCCTCTGTCTCCTCCTTTGACTCCTCCTCCGCCTCCTCCTCTGTCTCCTTCTCCGCCTCCTCCCCTATCTTCTCTTCTGTCTCCTCCTCTGTCTCCTCCTCTGCCCCCTCCTCTGCCTCCTCCTCTGCCTCCTCCTCCGTCTCCTCCTCTGCCTCCTCCTCTGTCTCCTCCTCTTCCTCCTCCTCTGCCTCCTCCTCTGTCTCCTTCTCCTCCCCTCCTCTGTCTCCTCCTTTGACTCCTCCTCGCCTCCTCCTCTGTCTCCTTCTCCGCCTCCTCCCCTATCTTCTCTTCTGTCTCCTCCTCTGTCTCCTCCTCTGCCCCCTCCTTCTGCCTCCTCCTCTGTCTCCTCCTCTGCCCCTCCTCTGTCTCCTCCTCTGTCTCCTCCTCTGTCTCCTCCTCTGCCCCCTCCTCTGTCTCATCCTCTGCCTCCTCCGCCTCCTCCTCTGTCTCCTCCTCTGCCTCCTCCGCCTCCTCCTCTGTCTCCTCCTCTGCCCCCTCCTCTGTCTCCTCCTCTGCCTCCTCCTCTGTCTCCTCCTCTGCCCCCTCCTCTGTCTCATCCTTGCCTCCTCCTCTGCCCCTTCTCTGTCTCCTCCTCTGCCTCCTCCTCTGTCTCCTCCTCTGCCTCTTCCTCTGCCTCCTCCTCTGTCTCCTCCTCCGCCTCCTCCTCTGCCTCCTCCTCCGTCTCCTCCTCTGTCTCCTCCTATGTCTCCTCCTCTTCCTCCTCCTCTGCCTCCTCCTCTGTCTCCTTCTCCCTCCCCTCCTCTGTCTCCTCCTTTGACTCCTCCTCCGCCTCCTCCTCTGTCTCCTTCTCCGCCTCCTCCCCTATCTTCTCTTCTGTCTCCTTCTCTGCCTCTTCCTCTGCTTCCTCCTCTGTCTCCTCCTCCGCCTCCTCATTTGCTTCCTCCTCCGCCTCCTCCACTGCTTCCTCCTCCACCTCCGCCTCCTCCTCCACCTCCTCCTCTGTCTCTTCCTCTGTCTCCTCCTCTGTCTCCTCTTCTGCTTCCTCTTCTGTCTCCTTCTCCGCCTCCTCCTCCGCCCCTCCTCTGCCTCCTCCTCTGTCTTCTCTTCCTCCTCCACCTCCTCCTCCTCCTCTGTCTCCCCCTCTGTCTACGCTTCCTCCTCTGCCTCCTCGTCCTCCCCCTCCTTCTACCCCCTCCTTCTGCCTTCTTCTACCCCCTCCTCCGGGGAAAGGTGAGTCAGTCCCCCATCCCCGATTGGGATGGACCAAAACCAAGGATAGTCAAAATCTTGGGTTTTGGTCCACTTTAAAGCAACTCCCCCGCCCCCAAATTTTTTCCCAGAGGCAGAATTGCCCCCGAAAGTTCAGGTCCCCGTTGATTTCAATGGGTACTGGGTTTCGGGGCAACTTCACCTACTCTGAACCTCTAGGGGGTTTGACCAACACTAGCCCTGACCCATGTCCAGATAACGGCTGGGATGAGGGCCCCCCCCTGCATGCACAACAGTCTCGGTGCACAGAGTGGTCGCCCGGTTCACACTCCCCTGGCACAACCATTTACAGGTCCCCACTCAGAAGGAGAATGAAGCGCTTTCGTTACACGCTAGCTTACGTCTTCAGGTGCGATATCTAAGAAGTAGCCTAGTATGTTGGCCATTATTGTATGTATTAGCCAGGCATCTGATTAGTCGCAGAAGCGCGCCCTAGTCCGTACGGGACCCAGACATTGTGACAGAGGTCCCCTGCTTCTATATATTATGAGCGGCGTGTATTCATTTCTCCGGCGGCGTTGGCATCCGTAAGGCTTGATTTACCGTCCTCGGCCGCCACGCTCCCGTCGGTAATTTTCTTGTACAATGATTTTTATTGATCATAGCACATAATGCAAAATAAGGGCATTCAGCATTGGTACATATTCGTTGTCACAGTATGTTGAGGCATTTACATACAACAAGTTATCTGATTCAAGCAGCATTATAACCGTAGCAAAAAGCTTTCAAACATTTGTGCATTGAACGGTGCTTCAGTGATATTGGATTTCTTCTTATGTTATAAGGGCTGCTGCGCATGGTTTTGTTGGCTGCTCATATTCATCTCGTAAGGGTGGGCTATGTTACAAGTGGCATCCATTCTCCAATATCCTATCTAATAGTAATCTACAACAATCATTCTGAGGGTTTATCATAATGCCATGTGTACCAATGTCTAAATACAAGTAAGAGAACTTAGTGAGAAAGAGACTAAGTAGGGGGTGAGATTATAAGTAGATAAAAGGAAAAGGAAGGGGACCTGAAAAAAAGTAATATTAATAGTGGGTAATCGGCACACCACACAGTAAATAGGAAAAATGAGAATCAGAGAGGGTGCTCATAAGATGCAGGGTGTCCCAACATATTAACACCCCTATATAGACTCATAGAAAAAAAAGTTTGTTGATCAAAGGCACACCAAACCACAAAGGTTACTTTGCAAATAAAAAGTAAAAAAGTATCAAGTGAACACATACATATATACAGATACAACATCAATGGCAAAATGGATACAATGGGTGGCTCTGTATAGACCAAGGTCAGGATGTCATCAGGAACGTTTGCCCTCCTCAGCAAGAAAGGAAATTATAGCATTAGTACTAGGGATGAGCGAACCTGAATTCGCATCGAATTTCAGGAAAAATTCGATTCAGCACGAACCCGAGTTTTTGGTGGTTCGTGCTGACCGAATTTTCCCTGAAATGAAAAAAAAAATGCCGGCATGGTGGGAGCGGGGAGGCCGGCATGGTGGGAGCGGGGAGGCCGGCATGGTGGGAGTGGGGAGGCCGGCATGGTGGGAGCGGGGGGGCCGGCTGCGCTGTCAGAGGACCTCCCCGCTCCCACCATGCGGTGGAATCGCTTCTCCCTCCTGCCCACCCTGGTCGGTTTGGGTGGGCTGTGTGCCACTCAGGTCTCCCTCCCCCTGTCTCCCGCTCTCCCCTGAGCAGAGGCTGTCACCGACGGCTGTCGACTCTCTTCATCTGCCTTTCTATACTCCGCGGTGGATCGCTCGCATGGGGAAGGAGGCCCCCCCCCGCTCTGCCCCCGGCTCCTGTCTTGCGGTCGGAGCCAGCACTGTACTCGGACGGCTCCCCCGCGGCTCGGCTCCGCACGTCTTCTCTCCCTCCTCTGATGACGCGTCCTCTTCACTCCCGCACCTGGTCTTCGGGGGCGGAAGCCGCAGCCGTCGGTCCACCATCACGCCGGCCGCCGCTCGCCTCCTCTGGCTGTGCAGGGCCCCCAAGTAGGGACCGAAGCTCCAAACCTTCGCTCCCCCTCCCCAGGGGAGCCACGGATCCGCCCTCCGGCTCTCGGGTGACCGCCGCCCCCTTCTCCTTTCTGCCTCTCTGCCCACCATTTCCTCGGGCCGTCGCCCTATTGGGTTCCGTGCTCTCCAAGTCGGATGGACCTCCGGTGGGGAAGTAGCGCTGTATCTTGGCAGCCTGATGATTTCAAGGGGCTGACAGCGCTGCCCGCTGACAGCGCAGCCGGCCTCCCCGCTCCCACCATGCCGACATGTAGCATACACTTACCTACATGCCGGAGAAATTCGGCGAATCGCCCAAATCGAATTTTTAAGAAGTTCGCTCATCTCTAATTAGCACTAACATGTACATTAACCAGAACAATTGCTGCTATGTAAAGGTAACCACATATTACCTTATATCTATGAGGTGATACTGTCACCAACCTGATGAGAGGTATGTGATGCAGGCTGTCTGATGCCTCAAGAAAAATAGCCAGTATATGGGAACAATATATGTTACATGAGTAAAAGTTTCTGGTCAGTAAAACTACATATAGTCCTGCATCATACCAGAATGAGACCTTCAGTACAATACATCATGCAAGACAAGAGTTAAATCATGACGCCAACATGTATTTGAGCAATATATAGAAAAGGTATTACCAAGTGGCAGTGCAATAGCATCTGATCGCAAATAACACGCCCACGTTCCGGAGCCCACGGCCCCTTTCTCAAGGCTTGAGATGTATTGTACTGAAGGTCTCATTCTGGTATGATGCAGGGCTATATGTAGTTTTACTGACCAGAAACTTTCGTTCCTGATGACATCCTGACCTTGGCCTATACAGAGCCACCCTTTGTATCCTTTTTGCCATTGATGTTGTATACCTGCATTCCTTTTTTGTGTATCTGTATATATGTATGTGTTCACTTGATACTTAATACAATTTTATATTTGCAAAGTAACCTTTGCAAAAACAAAAACAAACTTTTTTTTCTATGACCTGAAAAAAAGGAAAAAAAAATGGGGGGTAGTATGGCACGAAGGGAAAGGGAAGGAGGGAAGGGGGCGGAAAGGAAGGGTGGGGGAGACGCCTTTAAAGTGGACCAACACCCAGGATTTTCACTATCCTGGGTGTTGGTCCACTTCTGCAGGGCACCCCCGCTGTGTGAAATCCCCCAGAAAGCCCCCAAAAAATCACCTCACCGCCAACGGATAAGCGACAGACAAGCTGAGGCCGCCGCCTCTCGCGCGTCCCTCTTACAGGGACTTACATTTGTGAATGGCCGGCTCGGGTGCGCACCCTGCTAGAGGGACTCGTGAGAGGCGGCGGCCCGCGCATGTGCCGTTGGAACGGGAGAAGGTAAGGTTTGTGGGCGTCCGGGGGGGTTCACACAGCGGGGCATCCCGATTTCGGATGCCCCACGGGGAGGGAGCTGATTGGCCTGGGGATCTTATAGATTCCTGGGCCGATCAGCAGTGGGTGTTGGTCCACTTTAAGTCGTCTCCCGCCCGGCCCCTAAGTCAGGCGGCAACCACCTCATCATCTAGGTGGAGGTGGTCAATCCATGGGGCCCAAATTGCTTGGAATTGTTCATATTCATCCAATTTCTCCATCACTAGTATATCTGAGATTCTAGCTGACACCAGGCCCCAGGGTAGTGACCCCTCTGGCCAGTTCCTGGCAATCACAAGCCTGGTAGCCGCCAAAATATAGAATGCCAGCTTCCACTCCACAGACGCATAGTCCGTCGGTAATTTTCATGGCACGCCTCTGCCAAGATGCTCTGCCGGCTCCTAATGTCCCTCCTTGTCATTTGCCTGCTCTTAATAACATTTCCAATAAAATGTAATAACTCCCGGATTAAAGGGGTTAACCCGACAGCTGCACCCCAGACCCGGGCACAAGTCCCCCCCCCCCCCCCACACACTGAGTGAGGGGGGCGCGCTCATGCTTTACCTCCTTCGAATCAAAATCTGGATTCCATCTGTTATAATATAAACCTCGTTACTCGAAAATCAATGGCGCCCTCCTCCCCCCCCTCCCTTCTCGCCCTGTTTCCTCGCCGCTGACCTTGGAGAGGGGGATAATGTTCCCTGTCGCAGGCGGCAAAGTTGCCGAGCCGCCGCGGATGATTCCGGGCCCCTACCTGCTCATTGCATAGGTGAGTCCTCATCTCCAGAAAGATTTATAGACGGGGCAATGGCAGAACAATGATCGGCTTCCGGCATTAGTTCCAATTTGGGTCAGCTTTAGGTTTTAGGATATGTGTTCATGGTACCTACCAACTTATTAGGGTGGGAATTAGGCCACACCCCCTCATTGATTAATGAATTGGAGATACAATGTAACACTTACAACAATAGAAACACTTTGAATAGACAAATAATTTGCTGCAGATCTGCATGTTACACCTCAAAGAGGGACAAATGAGAACAATGAGGGACAGGGGGACATGGACTCAAAAGAGGGACAGCCTGCCAAATCAGGGACACTTGGGAGGTATGCACGCCCCCTCATTGAGGGATATATAGGAGATACATTGTAACAGTTACAACAATAGAAACACTTTTAATAGGCAAATGAATCATTTATTGCTGCAGATCTGCATGTTACACCTCAAAGAGGGACAAATGAGAACAACGAGGGACAGGGGGATGTGGACTCAAAAGAGGGACAGTCCCTCCAATTCAGGGACACTTGGGAGGTATGCCGTAGGTCAGGGATTTTCTGTTAGATGAGGCAGGTTATCCCTACAGAACTTAAAACTACCAAAGTGATTGTTGAGACAACAGAATAAAACGATCTAAAAAAAAAAAAAAAAAAAAACGGTCAAAGGTTTGTGTACGAGACGCGTAGATGCCTCGGGGCCCGATAGCTTTGAGTCTCACTTCACATCCATTTAGGGTGGTCTCACCCTTTACTCTTAAAGGAAAGGTTACATGTTTGCTTATAGACCTGCCAAGGAGGAAGGACATTCTTCAGATCTCACCTGGTGGAGCTGAGCGTTGGTTACTCTGTAAAATATCTTTGTGACCTCTGTGCCCGGGGCCCCTTCTGTTCTATTCAGCGGCTGATTGTGCGCGACAGGTGTTTTCTATCACAACAGGAACACGTTTCAGTGGTCTCTGAAGTTTATAGGCTTCTGGGTATGGAGCTGTCACTCGCAATTCACAAGGGGCGTGCGCCCCGGGGCCTTCACCACTTACCCTGCAAAGGGGGCCTCCACCAACCTTTGGCTTATGGTCTGGTCCAGGAGGCTTTTTAGTCTTTGTTCTGACGGGCCGGCAACAAATCTATCGGCGGCAGTGAGGGCGCGTCTGGGCAGCCAAAGCCACCACAGTCTAGAGCAGCAAAGCCAGCCTGATGAAGTGGGAGATACACCCATGGAACGCGTGGCTCCTGGTGTTGTAGGCGGGGGGGGGGGGGGGGGAGAGACCCTTTATTGTGATACCTTGAGTTTATTTTGGTTGGATATATTTTTGCGCTGTGTTTGGTATTTGATGGTTGATTGATACTAGCATCTACATTGGTGAGGTATTTTGTGGTCATTTATATTTCTTATAGGGTATTTAGTTATTGGGTAATCATGTAGGTTCTGTTTGTATTATACATTGTATTTGTATCTATTGATTGGTTACACTTTATAGTTATTTGATATAGGATCCGGATCATAGGCAGGATTTGCACATTGTTATTTGTATCTATTGATTGGTTGCACTTTATAGTTATTTGTTATAGGATCCGGATCATAGGCAGGATTTGCACATTGTTATTTGTATCTATTGATTGGTTGCACTTTATAGTTATTTGTTATAGGATCCGGATCATAGGCAGGATTTGCACATTGTTATTTGTATCTATTGATTGGTTGCACTTTATAGTTATTTGTTATAGGATCCGGATCATAGGCAGGATTTGCACATTGTTATTTGTATCTATTGATTGGTTGCACTTTGCACTTTATAGTTACCTGATATAGGATCTGGATCATAGGCAGGATTTGCACATTGTTATTTGTATCTATTGATTGGTTGCACTTTGCACTTTATAGTTACCTGATATAGGATCCGGATCATAGGCAGGATTTGCACATTGTTATTTGTATCTATTGATTGGTCGCACTTTGCACTTTATAGTTATTTGATATATGATCCGGATCATAGGCAGGATTTGCACATTGTTATTTGTATCTATTGATTGGTTGCACTTTGCACTTTATAGTTATTTGATATAGGATCCGGATCATAGGCAGGATTTGCACATTGTATTAGTATCTATTGATTGGTCACACTTTGCACTTTATAGTTATTTGATATATGATCTGGATCATAGGCAGGATTTGCACATTGTTATTTGTATCTATTGATTGGTTGCACTTTGCACTTTATAGTTATTTGATATAGGATCCGGATCATAGGCAGGATTTGCACATTGTTATTTGTATCTATTGATTGGTTGCACTTTGCACTTTATAGTTATTTGATATAGGATCTGGATCATAGGCAGGATTTGCACATTGTTATTTGTATCTATTGATTGGTTGCACTTTGCACTTTATAGTTATTTGATATAGGATCCGGATCATAGGCAGGATTTGCACATTGTTATTTGCACTGATTAGTTCACTTGTGTTTATGTGTTTTATATATACTGTAGATGCTGATTGATATTTATGTGCCAGTATCTCCCCATCGCCTACACACTTTTATGTTGGTTTGTCTTATATGTATTGTGTTTTTTAAGGGATTTTTTTAGTGATATAGAATAAAATCTATTTTTTTGATACATTTCTTGAGCACCTCCCTCTATGATTCAGCAAAGCCGCCATCAGCGACGCTACAGTGATGGGTGTGTCACTGCACGTAAGCCACCAATCACAGCCGCTGGCAGCTCAATGCAGGGAACCAGCCGGGCGACTACACCACCCCCCACACAGAACGGCAAAGCAGCACCCGCACAAGGGGGGCACAAGGGACCCGATCAGTAAGTGGGCGGAGCCAGACAACCACCAATCAGTTACTTGGCTGTGCCCAGGGGCCTCCACCGCACTTACTCCGGCCGCGGTGTGAGCGTGTTCTCAAATCCATAAGGTCTTAAAGTGGATGAAAACTCACCCTGGAGTGTATGAGACTCTAGGGCAGGCATAGTCGCTCCCCCCCGGGGCAGATTCTGGATGCCCCACTGTATAAAACCCCCGAAGATGCCCCAAAACTCACCTTCTTTCCCGGTTCAACATCACATGCACAAACAGCAAAAAGCCTATCCCTTCAGCAGGGCACGTTCCCGGAGCTGAAATAGGGACAAATGGGTGGAGCTGAGAGGGTGGCTGGATAATGGGAGCTGGAGTGGTGGGATGGGTGAGAGGAGCTGGGTGGGGGATGGAGGGTGAAGCTGGATGAGGGTAAATAAGAGGAAGGTTGGTGAGTGGCACCAGAAAGGATGGTGGAGCAGGGTGAAAGGGTTGGTAAATGGAGCTGACAAGGAAATAGATGAGTGGAGCTGAGAGGGTGAGTGGATAATGGGAGCTGGAATGGTTGGGTGGGTGAGAGGAGCTGGGTGAGGGATGGAGGGTGAAGCTGGATGAGGGTAAATAAGAGTGGCAACAGGATGGATGGTGGAGCAGGGTGAAAGGGTTGGTAAATGGAGCTGAGAAGCAGATAGATGAGTGGAGCTGGGAGGGTGGGTGGATAATGGGAGCTGGAATGGTGGGGTGGGTAAGAGGAGCTGGGTGAGGAATGGAGGGTGAAGCTGGATGAGGGTAAATGAGGGAGGGTGAAGGAGTGGATAAAGGGAGCTGAAATAGGGATAGATGGGTGGAGCTGAGAGGGTGGGTGGATAATGGGAGCTGGAATGTTGGGGTGGGTGAGAGAAGCTGGATGGGTGATGGAGGGTGAAGCTGGATGAGGGTAAATAAGAGGGGGGTTGGTGAGTGGCACCAGGATGGATGGTGGAGTAGGGTGAAAGGGTTGGTAAATGGAGCTGACAAGGGGATAGATGAGTGGAGCTGAGAGGGTGGGTGGATAATGGGAGCTGGAATGGTGGGGTGGGTAAGAGGAGCTGGGTGGAGGATAGAGGGTGAAGCTGGATGAGGGCAAATGAGGGAGGGTGAAGGAGTGGATAAAGGGAGCTAAAATAGTGATATATGGGTGGAGCTGAGAGGGTGGGTGGATAATGGGAGCTGGAATGGTGGGGTGGGTGAGACTAGGAGGGATGATGGAGCAGGGTGAAACGGTTGGTAAATGGAGCTGAGCAGGGGGGCACTTGCAGGGGGGCCTAAAAACAGCTGGGGGCACCATTTTGAATCTTTGCCCCGGGTGCCAGAAAGCCACCCTGTGGGCCCCCAGGGGCCCCCCTCCTTCACAGCTGGTCCCCCTTGAGTCTTTGCTCTCCTCCCCTGACGCCGAGCCTGCTCAGCCACGTTCACGTTAGAGCACGAGGTCAGTTCTGCTTCGATCTTCGCCTTTATGTTAACAAAAGATCCGAGCGAGGGAATCCCGACATGTCAAACACACCTTCCTCCGTATAAACACCCTTCACCCTTTTGACCCCGATGGGAATTTTATTAAGCTCCTCTTTAGGATGCGGCCGAATTCTGAGCTTCTCCAGACCTCGGGCCCGAACAGGGATTTGTATATCGAATGTTTATAGTTTAATGGCGCTCGTTTCGCTGCCGATAAAAGTCATTTGCCTCTGCATTAAACTCTTCGCTGCAGAGCTTGTGAGTCATGTAAATAGGAAAGAAGCACGTGAGGGCACCACTAACAATTACAAGACTGTATTACATCCAGAAGGTGCAGCCTGGGCTCCAAACATTTATACAGCGCAAGCTAAAGAACAACCCAACCAGGGAGTCCAAACAGAACCGGGGCACCCAACCAGATAAAACATTAATTGAGATATTTATTGTATAGACTAAGCCATCAAAGAATATAAATAACACAAATGACACAATGACAAAACACTTTAAAACATAACACTAAAACACCCGGGGCGAATAAGACTACAATACATATATAAGATTATTAAATAATAAATAAATCACAATGCTATCAGTATTATTAAGTGAAATGAGTACAAAATATGTGCGGCTTCTCAACCTATTATAAATGCCTCACACCCCATAATAGATCCTAAATACAAAACACAAGAGTAAAAAATGTGACTAATAATCCTTAGTAACTCCTAATAACAATACACACTGTATATATAAAGTGACCGTGCTAAATAAATGACTAGTGCCTAATATAAAGTGCTACTATAACTACAATATATACTAGATACTATTTGTGCAATTGATCAGTGCAAACTCTAGAGTGCTAGTGAAATAAATAATGTTTAAAATGCCGGCAATTGATAATGCATGAAGCTAGCATGTAGTCTACAGACTCCACTGGCTATCATAATGCATGAAGCTAGCATGTAGTCTACACACTCCACTGGCTATCATAATGCATGAAGCTAGCATGTAGCCTACAGACCCCACTGGCTATCATAATGCATGAAGCTAGCATGTAGCCTACATACCCCACTGGCTATCATAATGCATGAAGCTAGCATGTAGCCTACATACCCCACTGGCTATCATAATGCATGAAGCTAGCATGTAGTCTACAGACCCCACTGGCTATCATAATGCATGAAGCTAGCATGTAGTCTACAGACCCCACTGGCTATCATAATGCATGAAGCTAGCATGTAGTCTACAGACCCCACTGGCTATCATAATGCATGAAGCTAGCATGTAGTCTACAGACCCCACTGGCTATCATAATGCATGAAGCTAGCATGTAGTCTACAGACCCCACTGGCTATCATAATGCATGAAGCTAGCATGTAGTCTACACACTCCACTGGCTATCATAATGCATGAAGCTAGCATGCAGTCTACAGACCCCACTGGCTATCATAATGCATGAAGCTAGCATGTAGTCTACAGACCCCACTGGCTATCATAATGCATGAAGCTAGCATGCAGTCTACAGACCCCACTGGCTATCATAATGCATGAAGCTAGCATGTAGTCTACAGACCCCACTGGCTATCATAATGCATGAAGCTAGCATGCAGTCTACAGACTCCACTGGCTATCATAATGCATGAAGCTAGCATGTAGTCTACAGACCCCACTGGCTATCATAATGCATGAAGCTAGCATGTAGTCTACAGACCCCACTGGCTATCATAATGCATGAAGCTAGCATGTAGTCTACAGACCCCACTGGCTATCATAATGCATGAAGCTAGCATGTAGTCTACAGACTCCACTGGCTATCATAATGCATGAAGCTAGCATGTAGTCTACAGACCCCACTGGCTATCATAATGCATGAAGCTAGCATGCAGTCTACAGACCCCACTGGCTATCATAATGCATGAAGCTAGCATGTAGTCTACAGACCCCACTGGCTATCATAATGCATGAAGCTAGCATGTAGTCTACAGACTCCACTGGCTATCATAATGCATGAAGCTAGCATGTAGTCTACAGACCCCACTGGCTATCATAATGCATGAAGCTAGCATGTAGTCTACAGACTCCACTGACTATCATAATGCATGAAGCTAGCATGTAGTCTACAGACTCCACTGACTATCATAATGCATGAAGCTAGCATGTAGTCTACAGACTCCACTGGCTATCATAATACATGAAGCTAGCATGTAGTCTACAGACCCCACTGGCTATCATAATGCATGAAGCTAGCATGTAGTCTACAGACTCCACTGGCTATCATAATGCATGAAGCTAGCATGTAGTCTACAGACCCCACTGGCTATCATAATGCATGAAGCTAGCATGTAGTCTACAGACCCCACTGGCTATCATAATGCATGAAGCTAGCATGTAGTCTACAGACCCCACTGGCTATCATAATGCATGAAGCTAGCATGTAGCCTACAGACTCCACTGGCTATCATAATGCATGAAGCTAGCATGTAGTCTACAGACTCCACTGGCTATCATAATGCATGAAGCTAGCATGTAGTCTACAGACTCCACTGACTATCATAATGCATGAAGCTAGCATGTAGTCTACACACTCCACTGGCTATCATAATGCATGAAGCTAGCATGTAGTCTACAGACTCCACTGACTATCATAATGCATGAAGCTAGCATGTAGTCTACAGACTCCACTGGCTATCATAATGCATGAAACTAGCATGTAGTCTACAGACCCCACTGGCTATCATAATGCATGAAGCTAGCATGTAGCCTACAGACTCCACTGGCTATCATAATGCATGAAGCTAGCGTGTAGTCTACAGACCCCACTGGCTATCATAATACATGAAGCTAGCATGTAGTCTACAGACTCCACTGGCTATCATAATACATGAAGCTAGCATGTAGTCTACAGACTCCACTGGCTATCATAATGCATGAAGCTAGCGTGTAGTCTACAGACCCCACTGGCTATCATAATGCATGAAGCTAGCATGTAGTCTACAGACTCCACTGGCTATCATAATGCATGAAGCTAGCATGTAGTCTACAGACCCCACTGGCTATCATAATGCATGAAGCTAGCATGTAGTCTACAGACTCCACTGGCTATCATAATGCATGAAGCTAGCATGTAGTCTACACACTCCACTGGCTATCATAATGCATGAAGCTAGCATGTAGTCTACACACTCCACTGGCTATCATAATGCATGAAGCTAGCATGTAGCCTACAGACACCACTGGCTATCATAATGCATGAAGCTAGCATGTAGTCTACACACTCCACTGGCTATCATAATGCATGAAGCTAGCATGTAGCCTACAGACACCACTGGCTATCATAATGCATGAAGCTAGCATGTAGTCTACAGACACCACTGGCTATCATAATGCATGAAGCTAGCATGTAGCCTACAGACACCACTGGCTATCATAATGCATGAAGCTAGCATGTAGCCTACAGACCCCACTGGCTATCATAATGCATGAAGCTAGCATGTAGTCTACAGACTCCACTGGCTATCATAATGCATGAAGCTAGCATGTAGCCTACAGACCCCACTGGCTATCATAATGCATGAAGCTAGCATGTAGTCTACACACCCCACTGGCTATCATAATGCATGAAGCTAGCATGTAGTCTACACACTCCACTGGCTATCATAATGCATGAAGCTAGCATGTAGCCTACAGACACCACTGGCTATCATAATGCATGAAGCTAGCATGTAGCCTACAGACACCACTGGCTATCATAATGCATGAAGCTAGCATGTAGCCTACAGACTCCACTGGCTATCATAATGCATGAAGCTAGCATGTAGTCTACAGACCCCACTGGCTATCATAATGCATGAAGCTAGCATGTAGTCTACAGACTCCACTGGCTATCATAATGCATGAAGCTAGCATGTAGTCTACAGACTCCACTGGCTATCATAATGCATGAAGCTAGCATGTAGTCTACAGACTCCACTGGCTATCATAATGCATGAAGCTAGCATGTAGTCTACACACTCCACTGGCTATCATAATGCATGAAGCTAGCATGTAGTCTACAGACTCCACTGACTATCATAATGCATTAAGCTAGCATGTAGTCTACACACTCCACTGGCTATCATAATGCATGAAGCTAGCATGTAGCCTACAGACCCCACTGGCTATCATAATGCATGAAGCTAGCATGTAGTCTACAGACCCCACTGGCTATCATAATGCATGAAGCTAGCATGTAGTCTACAGACCCCACTGGCTATCATAATGCATGAAGCTAGCATGTAGTCTACAGACTCCACTGGCTATCATAATGCATGAAGCTAGCATGTAGTCTACAGACCCCACTGGCTATCATAATGCATGAAGCTAGCATGTAGTCTACAGACCCCACTGGCTATCATAATGCATGAAGCTAGCATGTAGTCTACAGACCCCACTGGCTATCATAATGCATGAAGCTAGCATGTAGTCCACAGACTCCACTGGCTATCATAATGCATGAAGCTAGCATGTAGCCTACAGACCCCACTGGCTATCATAATGCATGAAGCTAGCATGTAGCCTACAGACCCCACTGGCTATCATAATGCATGAAGCTAGCATGTAGTCTACAGACTCCACTGGCTATCATAATGCATGAAGCTAGCATGTAGTCTACAGACTCCACTGGCTATCATAATGCATGAAGCTAGCATGTAGCATACACACTGCACTGGCTATCATAATGCATGAAGCTAGCATGTAGCCTACAGACCCCACTGGCTATCATAATGCATGAAGCTAGCATGTAGCATACACACTGCACTGGCTATCATAATGCATGAAGCTAGCATGTACTCTACAGACCCCACTGGCTATCATAATGCATGAAGCTAGCATGTAGCCTACAGACCCCACTGGCTATCATAATGCATGAAGCTAGCATGTAGTCTACAGACCCCACTGGCTATCATAATACATGAAGCTAGCATGTAGTCTACAGACTCCACTGGCTATCATTAAAGGGCCATGGCAGTCTGGATAAGTTAATTGCAACAATAATAAGGAATTGATGACAAGATTTCAAAGCCGCATGTGAAACAAATAATCAAACCCGGGTGTACAAGGCTCCCCAATTTAGTCATGTAAATAGGGGCTGACAATCCTAAAATCTGGTCTCCCTGCCATGACCGGTGGCCAGGCGATGGGGGCGGGCTGGTGACGGGCCGGGAACGACGCAGATTAGGTAAGTCGATGCGGCGTAAAATCCAGATGAAGGCTTGTTGGAGATCATATATTATGGATGGTATGCTCTAAGTGTTGCATTTAAAGGAACATGCTGTCGCAAAGGTTACAATGCTACCAGGCAGGTTGGATGAGCGCCCTCAGGGCCCATTGTGGTTCGAGCTAGTCTACAAAGGCTAAGTGGTGAGCTTAATGACTAGTGTACAGGAGGGCCGGCTGCTCGCTGAGATCTAATTAGAGCGGCAATCGGACAACGCTTCCTGACCAAGAGACTATCGACTTCTTAGGAGTCAGACACAGGGGGGGTGGGGGGGGGTAATGCTTTGTTACATGGATGTCCCATCTCTCTTCATATATGACACGGAAATAATGGCATACCTCCCAAGTGTCCCTGATTTGGAGGGAATGTCCCTCCTCGGAGTCCGTGTCCCCCTGTCCCTCGTTGTTCTCATTTGTCCCTCTTTGAGGTGTAACATGCAGATCTGCAGCAATAAATTATTCATTCGCCTATTTAAAGTGTTTCTATTGTTGTAACTGTTACAATGTATCTCCTATCCATCCCTCAATGAGGGGGCGTGGCTTCATCCATCCCTCAATGAGGGTGTGTGGCTTCATACATTCTACAGTGAGGGGCATGGCTTCATCCATCCCTCAATGAGGTGGCGTGGCTTTATCCATCCCTCAATGAGGGGCGTGGCTTCATTTACATATTATCCCTCTTTGAGGTGTAACATGCAGATCAGCAGCAATAAATGATTAATTTGCCTATTCAAAGTGTTTCTATTGTTGTAACTGTTACAATGTATCTCCTATCCATCCCTCAATGAGGGGGCGTGGCTTCATCCATCCCTCAATGAGGGGGCGTGGCTTAATTAAAAAATTGTCCCTCTTTCCAAGCCTGAAAAGTTGCGAGGTATGGGTAAGGCCTGTTTAGAAGGAGCAATTGCTCAGCAAAAAAGTCAACCGCAAATTAGAGGTAATTGCTCCATGGAAATGTCCGGCGCGATCAAGCGATGTAAACAGAGATCACACTTTAAAGTGGACCAACACCCAGGATTTTCACTATCCTGGGTTTTGGTCGGCTTCCGCGGAGCACCCCGATCGGGCATTCCCCGCTATGTGAAACCCCCCAGAAAGTCCAATAAAACTCACCTTGCTCCTACAGCGCATGCGCAGCTGCTCGTCCAATCAGCGTGCTCGGAGCCGCTGTGGTATGCACGTACAAGCGGCGTCCAACCACAGCGGCTCCAAGCACGCTGGCGGCCGCATCTCGCACTTTCCTCTAACAGGGAGCGTGCGGGGCATTCCGATTTTGGATGACCCGCGGGGAGGGATCGGATCCTGCTGGGTTTTGGTCCTCTTTAAAAAAATAATGCGCTTTGCTATGAGAACGAGCAACACAAGTAGTCGCATTAGCGATCGCTCTAGTGACCAATCGAGCGATGGTCGGTCGGTCGCTAAGTGAACAGCCGATATATCTGCTCGCATAAACCCAGCGTTAGAAGGGACAGTGTTTCCTTCACCCTTATAAACGACCCCTAAATGCCCCCCAAACTATCAATGAGGAATACCATACCTAACAATTAAAAAAAATAAAAAATAAAACTTGGATTATTTAATTATGGAGATATTATTATTACATAATTATTTAATTATGGAGGATTATGGAAAGAGGGACATTTGTTAAATTAGGCCACGCCCCCCTTATTGAGGGATGGATGAAGTCACGCCCCTCATTGGGGATGGATGAAGCCACGCCTCCTCAGCGAGGGATGGATAGAGATACATTGTAACAGTTACAACAATAGAAACACTTTGAATAGGAAATGAATCATTTATTGCTGCAGATCTGCATGTTACACCTCAAAGAGGGACAAATGAGAACAACGAGGGACAGGGGGACATGGACCCAAAACAGGACAGTCCCGCCAAATCAGGGACACGTAGAAGGTATGGTTAGCATCCTGGACTCATGGAGAGCTGTTATGTTGTTCACTTGGGTGGTGAAGCTTCAGGTCACTAATATCTGGCAGCCTCAGCAACGCACTGGGAACCTATAGTAATGGACCCATTTAGAGGCATTATGGCGTTAAAGAGAACCAAAACCCACCCTGGAGTCTGTAAGGCTTTAGGGCAGGCATACTCGCTCCCCCCCCCAGGTCGCCCGAAAATTCACCATCGTTCCCGGTCCAACGGCGCATGCGCGAGCAGCGGCCACATCCCTGCTATCCCTTTAGCAGGACGCATGCCACAGTCAGACATTTTTGAATGGTCGGTGTGGGCATGCTCCCTGTTAGGGGGTAGCAGGGGATGCGGCCGCCAGTGCGCTCGGATCCTTGCATTAGACGAGCTCCTGGACGAAGGGGTTCGAGCAGATCCGAGCGCGCTGATAGGACGAGCAGCCACGCATGCGCCATAGGACAGAGAAGAGGTGAGTTCGTTTATGCGACCTGGGGGGTCAGACCATAACCCAAAGGTTATGGTGGAGGCCCCCTGTGCAGAGCAAGTAGTGAAGGCCCTGGGGTGCACTCCTTGTGCCCCTCTCAAAATTAGGATCTCCCTCAGCCTGGTTAACATTATGAAAGTCTCCACCTTCCTGCGGCAACGTCCTGACCCCCGGCGCGGCCCTTTAACGTTCACTTTCCATTAACCTCTCCGGAGCCCGTCCAGCAACATTCCCTCCGAATGAACCGCAGAACCAGTTTTGTCCTGCAGCAGCAATGCAGATGTAACGTGAGATCGCAGCTCCGGCCTTCCTCCTCGCTGCTCTTCCCTTGTTTACAGCAAGAGGGGCCGATCTTTAAATAGATGATTGATTTTCGAATATCACAGAGGCCGGGCTGTAATTCTATAAAACCAGCGTTTCGTCATTTTATTCCGATGTCGTGTCAGAGGCCGGGCCCAGGCTAATGTAGTTATTTATTACCGCTTGTTACATAATTATTTCTTCTCATCAAGGAAAATGCTGAACCGTGGATGGGCCTGTTACATCCTGAATAAACGCATGCCCCGGCCTCCAGGCGCCAAGTGATCCGCTGCCAGACATGCCATAAGTATATTACGCTTTGTTAATGGGTTACAGCGTGTATCTGGGTTCTGTGCCAGGCAGAGGAAACAACATGTTGGGCTGTGTCTGACATTTTTGGATTAACCACTCTTTTAAAGCGCACCTATACCTGGATAGGGCAGAAATGGCTCAGGCCTGGGAAGCAGTGCTTATGGGAACATATGTGGAGCAGAGTGGGGTCAGGAAGAGTACGAGAGAGTTTAAGCGAGCAGGACCCGACGGCATTCCTGCCAAGTGTCCCTGATTCCTGGGGCACAAAGGCCAGCCATACATTTTAGTTAAAAGCAAGTTAGGGAGAAGATTGGCTGAACTTATCAAAGTATTTGGGGTTCAATATGCAAATCTCCCAACTGTCCCTGATTTGGAGGGACAGTCCAGCATTGGAATCCTTATTCTGCTGTCCCGCGTTTTTCTCATTTGTCCCCCTTTGAGGTGTAACATGCAGATCTGCAGCAATAAATGATTAATTTGCCTATTCAAAGTGTTTCTATTGTTGTAACTGTTACAAGGTGTCTCCTATACATCCCTCAATGAGGGGGCGTGGCTTCATCCATTCCTCAATGAGGGGGTGTGGCTTCATCCTTCCCTCAATAAGCGGGAGTGGCTTTGTCCATCCCTCAATGAGGGGGCATGACTTAATTTACATATTGTCCCTCTTTGAGGTGTAACATGCGGATCTGCAGCAATAAATGATTCATTTGCCTATTCAAAGTGTTTCTATTGTTGTAACTGTTACAATGTATATCTTAGTCATCCCTCAATGAGAGGGCGTGGCTTCATCTATCCATCAATGAGGGGGCGTGGCTTCATCTATCCATCAATGAGGGGGCGTGACTTCATCCATCGCTCAATGAGGGGGCGTGGCTTCATACATCCCTCAATGAGGGTGTGTGGCTTCATACATCCCTCAATGAGGGGGTGTGGCTTCATCATCCCTCAATGAGGGGGTGTGGCTTCATTTACATATTGCCCCTCTTTGTGGTGTAACATGCAGTTCTGCAGCAATAGCGGGGCATCCCGACTTTGGATGCCCCGGGGGGAGGAAATCGATCGGCCTGGGAAACTTGTAGATTCCTGGGCCAATCGGTGTGGGTTTAAGACGAGGGACCAATGCTGAGGGACAACAAGCAGAAAGTGAAACCGGAAGTGCAGGGGACGAAGCTGTCAGAAAGGACGTTTGGAGCAGAAGGGAATTGAATGGCCCAGGAATCTCATAGATTCCCAGGGGGAAGGAAGTGCAGGTTTTGCCGAGTGATCAGCGCAGAGGGACGACGAGCAGAAAGTGAAACCAGAAGTGCAGGGGAAGAAGCTGTCAGAAAAGACATTTGGAGCAGAAGAGAAAAGCGAAACCCAGCAGACTTCATTGATTGGCCAGTTTACTATGCTCAGCTTTGTCCTTTGTCTTGCCTAAAGTACGACTTTAATTGTATTAGCTGCTCATGGTCTCGTCAAGGTCATTGAAGAGAGACCGGTGGTGGAAGAATTAGACCACAATGGGAATCAATCGGCCCGGGAATCTTATAGATTCCCAGGCCGATCTGAGTAGGTTTAAGACGAGGGACCAATGCTGAGGGACGACGAGCAGAAAGCGAAACCGTAAGTGCAGGGGAAGAAGTTGTTAGAAAAGACTTGTGGAGCAGAAGGGAATCGATGGGCCCTGGAATCTTATGGATTCCCAGGGGGAGGGAAGCGCGGGTTTTGACGAGGGACCAGCGCTGAGAGACGACGAGCAGAAAGCGAAACAGGAAGTGCAGAAAGATGAAGCTGTCAGAAAGGACATTTGGAGCAGAAGAGAAAAGCGAAAATCCAGCGGACTTCATTGATTGGCCTGTTTATTATGCTCTGCTTTGTCCTTTGTCTTGCCTAAAGTACGGCTTTAATTGTATTAGCTGCTCATGGTCTCGTCAAGGTCATTTGCAGAGAGAACGATGGTGGAAGAATTAGACCACAATGCTTTACAGGACCCCTGGCTGCAGTGTTGTTCAGACACACTAGGACAACCCTCGGGCCATAATTGGGGCCTGTGAACTTTTTTGTCTGGCCGCTTCCTCAATCCTGTTCTATAGATCTAATAATAAGGTCACTTCAGCTGCATTTTCTAACCAGACCACATCAAGTGAAAGTCTTTGTTTGGCCGACATTAGCGGAACCATCTGTTTCGCGTCTCTGGGGCGAGCTTGTGCTGCTCATTTTTTAACGCTGTTATTGTTCGCCTCCTTCCATTTTTAAACATTTTTGATTTTTTTGTTTGGCAAGTCAGACACCCGAGACATTCTTTTAATACTTTGTCTGCAGCTTATTTGTAAAAAAAATTATCCAACGCCAACAACATAAGCACATAAACCATATGGCCGGCTGTGAGGGCGCGCAATGAAAAGTCACATTCGCTTGTAGTTGGGTTAGAAATGGTATAACATGTAAAAAAAAGGCTCAGGGCCCCAGATAGGCCCCTAAATATCCCCCTATAAATTGTGCTGCACATGTTGAAAAGTCACATTCGCTTCTAGTTGGGTTAGTAATTGTATGATAAAAACACAACATGTATAAAGAGAAAAGGCTCAGGGCCCAGATAGGTCTTAGATAGGCCCCAAAATATCCCCCTATAAATTGTTCTGCACACGTTGAAAAGTCACATTCGCTTTCAGTTGGGTAAAAACACAACATGTATAAGTAGAAAAGGCTCAGGGCCCAGATAGGCCCCAGATAATTGTAATGCACACTCAAATTAATAAAGAGATCAATGTTTATTTAATAAAGTTGATATACTAAAATAATGTACATATACACATGAAAAAACACCAAATCCCAGCGCGATCGATTCTCTGCCCCCGGAGCACCCAAAATCATGATGCCCCAATGTGTGAAACCCCCTAGGTCGCCCCGTACGCTTACCTTGCTTCCCTGTCCAAGGGCGCATGCGCGAGCCGCGGCCGCATCCTTGTTGTCCCTCTAGCAGGGCGCGTTCACGCTCCCTGTTAGAGGGAAGCGGGGGATGTGGCCGCCAGCCAGCTCTGAGCTCGAGAGCGTTGATTGGACGAGCGGCCCCGAATGCGCTGCAGGACCGGGAAGAGGTGAGTTGCGCTCGGCGATCTGGGGGGGGTTTGACACAGTGGGGCATCTCCGAGCGGGGCAAAGGACCAAAAAAAACAGGATAGTCAAAATCCTGGGTTTCGGTCAACTTGACAAATATCCCCCAAGGGCACTGCCCCAACCTCCCCCTCCCTACTATAAGCTAGATCAATACTAAAGCAAATAAAGTGGATCAAAATGCAGTATTTTGACTATCCTGGGTTTTGGTCTTTTCCCCCGGGGCACCCTGATTGGGGATGCCCTGCTGCATGTAACCCCCCAGATCGCCAAAGGTAACTCACCTCTTCCCGGTCCTACAGCGCATACGCGGCTGTTCATCCAATCAGCGCGACCAGATCCGCTGCAATCACGCCGTCTAAGCCTTGTCTAAGACCAGCGGCTCAGAGCGTGCTTGTGGCCTCATCTCCCACTTCCCTTTAACAGGGAGCGGGCCCGCACCAGCCATTTATGCGCACCCTGGCTAGGGGATAGCAGGGATGCAGCCCCAGCTTGTGCATGCGCCGTTGGACCGGGAAAGAAGGTGAGCTTTCGGTTGACCTGGAAAGTTTGACATAGCGGGGCATCCCGAATCTGGATGCCCTGGGGAGAGCGAGTATGCCTGCCCGGGAGGCTCATAGACTCCAGGGTGGGTATTGGTCCACTTTAATGACGCTGAAGGTCCGTTAGTTCTTATACTGCATCATGTTAACTAAAATACATGCAAAATAAAGTAATGATAATATATATATTCAAATATATATATATATTTATTTATTTATAATAATAAATAATATTTATTGTTATAATTAAAATAATAATAATCATTATATATATATATATATATATATATATATATATATATATATATATATATTTATAATAATAAATAATAATTATTGTTATAATTAAAATAATAATAATCAATATATATATATATATATATATATATATATATATATATTATTTTTTTTTTTTTTTTTTTTTTTAATAGGAATAATAATAATAATAATATAATCCGGTTTAGTATTCAGTTCATATACTGCATCATGTAGACTCCCCCAATAAAAAAGAAGTAATATATATATATATATATATATATATATATATATATATATTTATATTAAAAAAAAATACAGTAATTTTTTCTTTAAATTATATAGTTTATATACTGCATCATGTTCACTTCCCCAATAAAAAACATGCAAAAACGAAGTTATATATATATATATATATGTATATATATATATTAATATATATTAATACAAATAATAATAATAATATATTTATTACAGTAATACAGTATACAGTAATTTTCTCCCTAAAACCCATATCCCACGTTCGCTCTGGATAGTTTACAAGCACTTATCTAATATAAATGAATAACACGTACGTTGTCCTAATATAACCTCGCCCGATTCATAATGTCGAAATTCCGCTCTCCTCCTGCATGACAAGAAGGATTTGCCCCGGGGCCGTACATTATTGTGATTCAATCATCATTCTCCGTTCAGATTTACTGGACCACAAATGATGAGCGGCACCCAGCGCACGAGCTTTACACCCGACGAGCTGTAATTAGGATCGTAATTCCAGATGAAACCTCAAGTCAGGTGTGTTGGCCTAAATTGCGCGGCTCAATATCTCCCAAATCTGCCAAACCAAGGTGACGTGGGAAAATGGAAAAACAAAAGCTCGGGCCAGATCAGGCCCAGTATGAAATATCACTCGCTGGATGGGAGGACACACAGATGCCGTTGTTGGAAGAGGAAAATATCGAACCTTGAATAAAGGGACATGTAGGATTTATGAGCATGGTTGCTGTCAAAATTTAATTTGACCCACATTTTGGGGATTCGGTTCCACTTAATAATTTTTTTTTAATATAAAAGTGTTTCCCCTGGATAGGTTCATAAAATTACCTAGAATTCTGAACAGTTATTGTATTGCCAAAATTGACTATTGTAACTGAATGCCCTGGTCTCTTCCCCTCTACTAGTTCTACCCTAGGCCCTTATTATATATACCCACACCTCCCAAGTGGTATGCGCACTCCTGTCTAGGGACCGGGTGTACCCCCCAAAGTTCAGCCGAACCCGCAATCAGTCCCCATTGAAATCTTTGTGTGTGTGTGTGGGGGGGGGGGGGGGGGGTGGCTGGTGCGGACGGCACAGAGTTTGCAGTATTAAGCGTGCTGCTGGGACTCACCTCAGCCCATGATCCTCTTCCTCTCAGCTGCGGTGGCTGGAATTCGGGCCCAGCCTTGTCTACAGAAAGATGGTCGCCAGCCTCCATGAGTGAGGACACTTCTAGTACCAGCTGCCAGGTCGGCCGAAATTAGAATAAAAGTTTGGTTCGGAACCCTGAACCCCCAACCCAGTTCCTATTGAAATCAATGGGGAGCGGAACTCGGGGGGCCGACTCTGCCTCTGGGATCCCCCCTCCTCACCAACCTGGGCGGAGGTGTTTTTTAATGGTCCCAACTCTGCTTGGCAGACGCCCCCTAGAGACAGAATTGGGGCCATTAAAAAAACACAAAAATTTTGATGGCAGGTATGTATGTGGGGGTGGCATACAATGTGGCTGTAACTTACCTGAATCTAGTCCCTGGTTGGTATTTTGGCTGCCAAATGGGCTATGGCCAGGGCCACAGAAAGATGGCTGCTGCTCCCATATGTGAGGACACTCCTAGTACCAGCACTAGGAGTGTCCTCACTCATGGGAGCGGCGGCCATCTTTCTGTGGACCCGTAACCCATTTGCCAGCCAGAATGCTGATCACTGACCAGGTACCAGATTGCAGGCTCAGGTAGGTTAAAGAGGATCATCGGACCAAAAAAAAAGAGGCTGGTCCCCCCCCTCACCGGTCCCTACTTACCTTTTGGATGTGGCCGCTGCCTGCTGCAGTGACATCTGGCTGCTTCAGGGCCCGATCGCTGCCCACCACGCAGGCTTAGCGGTCTGTTAGTGACAGTTAGTGACAGTCCCACTCCACTCAGCGAAGTCTCGCAGGATTTTGGGCGGCTTCATTGCATCCCATTTATGGGCACTGCTCAGACGCAAGATCGTGGCCTGCGAGCAGTGCCTTGTGGTATGAAAGAAGGGACCTAGAAGATGGATCCCTTGGCGAGGTGAGTAAAGGATGCCCTAAGGCAAAACCGGAGAAGGGAGCAGATCGGTGAGGCTTGGGGAGGTTGTAACCTCCCCCAATGTTCCTCTTTAAGCCACTCTGCATGGGTAAGCTGGGTTGATTGGCTGCTTAAAAGCCCATCAACCAGCTTTTCCATGTTCGGCCCGAACCCCGAACTCCAACACGAACTTCTGGCTTCGGTCCGTGTTCAGGTTTGGGAACCTGAACTCACAAAGTTTGATTCGAACATGAACTTTGCACTTTGCACTTTGCACTAGACGTAAGTAGGCCGAATGTTTTTTTTATACAGTGTAAACAAAAACAAAATGCTTTAACAAACAATATTAATATAAAACAGGCCATTTCCTATCGTAACCGCTCTTTCTATTTATTTCGCATACGGTTTTTAATCGAAACAGATTATCTGGCACGTTCATTAATTGTTTTCCATTCATACAGATAATGACATAGTAAACATATTTCAACATGGTTGAACTTTTACCAAACGTTCCTCATGCTGTTGCTTGATATCGTCTCAGATCCTGGAGGCTTCAGTAAAGGGTCAATGCCCTGGACCGGATGGCTTCCTGTTTGCCTTGGAGAAAATGCTGTCCGCATTTACTTTGCTTCTCAAGCTCGAGGCCTAGACTCTGCCAAAAAATGCTTGCGCCTTGGCCAAAACACGTTGCGAGAGGTACATTAGCATTAGTCAATATGACGTGGAAGTTTGTTCTTCTGCCAGGGGCTTCACTTTCCACCCGGTCAAAGCCTGTGTGGTTATCTGCCGCTGGAGATTGTAATGTAAATTGTGTCCACGGTGTTGCTTCTGCTAAGCCTTCTGTTGTGGTGACCTAATGAAAAAATTAGAGTAATGCAGAACTAATCGCCATTTCGTGTGTCATTCCTAAAGCATGCGACGGTCAAGTGTAAGCGAGAGAGCAACAACTTTTTTTCTGAAGAAATTCCATAAGATTAACTTTTTTTTTTTTTCGAGCTATTACTGGAATTGAAGTTTATGTGTATTTCCACAGATACAAGCTTTGGGGGATCCTTGTTGGAGCTTTTGTGCCCTGCTCTGTGGAGGGGTGTTTTCCATTGACGTTCAGGCTATAGCCCGGCTTAATTTGCATACACAAATGACCAAAGTCAGTTTCTTGCTGGAGAAATTTGCATATGAAGTTCAAATAAAGACTTGGATATTTTGTAAAATCATTTATTCATTTTAGTTTTTAGTTTTATTTTACACAAATGTGTGACCTTCTTGGGTTTGTTGTAGGCCTGATGGAGTGGGCACAATGGACTTTAAGCTTCATTGGAATGGCTAGTGCAGGCACATAAGTCTAAGATTTTCTTTAGGATCACTGTGGTATGGTGGGCACCTCAGTCGTTGATCTCCTTTGGGATAAGTATGTTGAGCATTGTGCGTGGCAACCACACTGGTCTGCAACTTTCTTTGGTCTGTGGTAGGTCATTGATCTTCTTTGAGATGACAACCACACTGGTCTGCAACCTTCTTTGGTCTGTGGAAGGTCATTGATCGTCTTTGGGATGAGTATGTTGGGCAATGCACATGACAGATTGTGACCTTCTTTAGTTTTCTAGGCCTGTTGGAATTGGCACATTCAACTTTAAGCTTCTTAGGAGTAGCTGGTGCAGGCACAAAAGGCTAAGACTTTTTTTGGGATCACTGTGGTATGGTAGGCACATCGGTCATTGACTTCCTTTGGGATGATGACCACACTGGTCTGCAACCTTCTTTGATCCATGGTAGGTCATTGATCCTCTTGGGATGACTATTTTGAGCAATGCACATGATTGGCACCTTAGATTGTGACCTTATTTGGTTTGTTGTAGGCCTGTTGGAGTGGGCACACTGGACTTTAAGCTTCATTGGAATAGCTAGTGCAGGCACATAAACCTAAGACTTCCTATGGGATCACTGTGGTATCATAGGCACATCAATCATTGATCTACTTTGGTATGAGTTGATGATGAGTTGATATGGTGTTAAGCTTTGTGCGTGACAACCACACGGGTCTGCAACCTTCTTTGGTATGTGGTAGGTCATTGACCTTCTTGGGATATGTATGCTGGTCAATAAACTTAACTGGCGCCTTAGACTGTGACCTTCTTTGGTTTGTTGCTTGTTCTTCTTAGAAATTGTTAGTGCAGGCCCATAAGCCTATGACTTTTTTGGATCTTTGAGATCACTGTGGTATGGTATGCACATCAGTTATTGATCTCCTTTGGGATGAGTATGTTGAGTATTGTGCGTGACAACCACACTGGTCTGCAACCTTCTTTGGTCTGTGGTAGGTCACTGATCGATTGGGATGAGTATGTTGAGCAATGCACAAAATTAGCACCTTCTTTAGTTTGTTGTAGGCCTGATAGAGTGGGCACATTGGAGTTTAAGCTTCATTGGAATGGCTAGTGCAAGCAAAGAAGACTTTCTATGGGATCAATGTGGTATCATAGGCACATCAGCCATTGATCTCCTTTGTGCGTGACAGCCAAACTGGTCTGCAATCTTCTTCGATCTGTGAAAGGTCATAGATCGTCTTTGGGATGAGTATGTTGGACAATGCACATGCCTTAGACTGTGACCTTCTTTGCTTTTCTAGGCCTGTTGGAATGGGCACATTTGACTTTAAGCTTCTTAGGAGTAGCTGTTGCAGGCACATAAGGCTAGGACTTTCTATGGGATCACTGTGGTATCATAGGCACATCAGTCATTGGTCTTGTTTGTTCTGAGTATGTTGAGCATTGTGTGTGACAACCACACTGGTCTGCAACCTTCTTTGGTCTATGGTAGGTCATTGATCTTCTTTGGGATGAGTATGTTGGGCAATGCACATGACTGACACCTTAGACTGTGACCTTCTTTGGTTTTGTAGGCCTATTGGAATGGGTACATTCAACTTTAACCTTCTTGGAGTAGCTGGTGCAGGCACATGAGGCTATGACTTTCTTTGGGATCACTGTGGTATGGTAGGCACATTGATCATTGAGTATGTTCAGCATTGTGCGTGACAACCACAATGGTCCGCAACCTTCTTCGATCTGAGGAAGGTCATTGATCTTCTTTGGGATGTCGGGCAATGCACACAACTGGCACCTTCTTTGGTTTGTTGTAGGCCTGAAGGAGTGGGCATATTTGACTTTTAAGATTCTTAGAAATTGCTAGTTGCAGGCACATAAGCGTATTACTTCTTTGGTTTTCCACAATGGTCCACAATGGTCCGCAACCTTCTTCGATCTGTGGAAGGTCATTGATCTTCTTTGGGATGAGTATGTCATGCAATGCACACGAATGGCACCTTCCTTGGTTTGTTGTAGGCCTGAAGGAGTGGGCACATTCGACTTTTAAGCTTCTTAGAAATTGCTAGTTGCAGGCACATAAGCTTATTACTTCTTTGGATCTTTGAGATCACTGTGGTATGGAAGGCACATTGGTCATTGATCTCCTTTGGGATGAGTATGTTGAGTATTGTGCATGACAACCACACTGGTCTACAACCTTCTTCGATCTGTGGAAGGTCATTGATCTTCTTTGGGATGAGTATGTTGGGCAACGCACATGACTTAGATTGTGACCTTCTTTGGTTTTCCACAATGGTCCACAATGGTCCGCAACCTTCTTCGATCTGTGGAAGGTCATTGATCTTCTTTGGGATGAGTATGTTGGGCAACGGACATGACTTAGATTGTGACCCTCTTTGGTTTTCCACAATGGTCCGCAACCTTCTTCGATCTGTGGAAGGTCATTGATCTTCTTTGGGATGAGTATGTCGGGCAATGCACACGAATGGCACCTTCCTTGGTTTGTTGTAGGCCTGAAGGAGTGGGCCCATCAGACTGTGATCAATTTCCCGGGGGGCTAACAAACCAGCTACGTCTGGCCAACGCAAACTGTTCTTTCTATGGCCATCCGACAGCTAAAATGTCAGTATTACATTATAATCTCTCGGCACAAGTGAAAGGCTCATCTTGGAATTGCCCTTTTGTGGGTAATAGTTTTGTTCTCTTCCTGGCACTGTGGTGCCATTAGAGCATTCCTTTGAAAGTCTCTTTCCCACACACAATGTCATTCCAGACAATTGTCTCCTTGTTTTAAAATGGAAAGTTCTATTAGAGGTATCGTGTAACAGGCTTATACAAGTTGATGGCGGTATCACAGGCGATTATTAATTCTGAACTGTATTAATAAAAACAAGACATGTCTGCGAGAGAGTTTGCCAGATTACTTTATATCAATTGTGTTTTCTATTATGTAAAATAGGTAACAAGGTATATTATGCAATAATATAAATGCAGAGCTCTTTATGGCAACTTTGACCCCACTTAGGAAACGTTTTGATCGCTGGAGACAAAAATCCCCCAGACCAAATATCGTGACCAGCACTAAAAGCGAGATATGAAACACTGTGGGATGCATCCGCTCCCACTCCCTATTTCCTATGTACATATAAATGCAGCCTTGCCATGTACCAACTGACAGGGTCTTGTGTTTCACCAGTGATGCCCGTATCAATGGTTGGGCACCTGTGCAACATTACTATTTTAATCCGGACCTTCACCCTGAATAAGAGCCTATCTTGTACGTTCCCCCTCCCCCCAGTACATACAGATTGCCCTCATTAATCCAGACCTTCACCCTGAATTAGAGCCTATCTTATATGTTTCCCCCCTGTACATACAGATTGCTCACATTAATCCGGAACCTCACCTGAATAAGAGCCTATCTTGTATGTTTCCCCCCTGTACATACAGATTGCTCACAATAATCCAGACCCTCACCCTGAATAAGAGCCTATCTTGTATGTTTCCCACACCCTGTACATACAGACAGATTGCCCACATTAATCCGGACCTTCACCCTCAATAAGAGCCTATCTTGTATGTCCCCCCCCCCCCCGTACATACAGATTGCCCACATTAATCCGAAGCTTCACCCTGAATAAGAGCCTATCTTGTATGTTTCCTCCCTGTGCATACAGATTGCTCACATTAATCCGGACCTTCACCCTGAATAAGAGTCTATCTTGTATGTTTCCCCCCCCCGTACATACAGATTGCTCACATTAATCCGGACCTTCACCCTGAATAAGAGCCTATCTTGTATGTTTTCCCCCCTGTACATACAGATTGCCAACATTAATCGGGACCCTCACCCTGAGTAAGAGCCTATCTTGTATGTTTTCCCCCCTGTACATACAGATTGCCCACATTAATCCGGACCCTCACCCTGAATAAGAGCCTAAAGTAAATTTTACAATTTATTACAAGTACAAGCAAATTGTTTTGACCGCTATTTACTCTGTATTCCTGTATTGAGACATAATAACACCCTACGTCCTGCGTTACGATGTCAGACCTCGGCATTCTGCATTTCACACAGTGGGGTATCCCTGATCGGGGTGGACCAAAACCCAGGATAGTCATACAATATGTATATATATAACATATTGTATATATAACATATTATAAATATATATATATATAATATATTGTATATAGAGCATGATATATATATATATATATATATATATATATATATATATATATTATGTTAAATATACAATATCTTATATATATACATATTGTATGACTATCCTGGGTTTTGGTCCACCCCGATCAGGGATACCCCACTGTGTGAAATGCAGAATGCCGAGGTTTGACATCGTAACGCAGGACGTAGGGTGTTATTATGTCTCAATACAGGAATACAGAGTAAATAGCGGTCAAAACAATTTATAACAACTCAGTTTGGATTCTTCGGAAGCGAGATATAAATAGAGAAAATTTGCTTTGCGTCGCTTATAAATATTAAATGCTTTTCTGTTTATTTCGGTCCCGGGGTTGTTTTCTAAACCACTTGAACCTGCATTGTGCGGTATAGTGGCTGTAACGTAATGAGGGTAATGTGAGTCAGGGATGAGTCAGCCTTCCGTGGATTTCCGGGGCCCACCGGCTCTTTATTTCGGCCATGAATGGAGCTTTATAAAGCTGGAACAATATACGGCCTGGTCTTGGGGCTACTGACGAAGACAAAATGCCCGAGGCTTCTTTAGCGGCACATTAGAGGACTCAATTATTCCTCCTCATTCAAAAGACCCGATTTAGTAAATTGATGAACACGTCTCTGCGCTGCGCTGTCGGGTAAATGCGCAGTCTGGGTCTCCGTCCCTTTAAAAGTTTATATATAGATGTGTATATAGTATATAGATGTGTATATATAGATATAGATATGTCCTAAAGAAATCCTCAATGCGTATGTAATAGGATAGTTTCTTAGTAGGGGTTCGTTTAGGAAAGGGGTTCCCTAGTGTTGGGGTACGGTTTGGGAGGTGAGAGGTATTGGGAAACTGTGGGTGCAGCTGTTATGTTTGTCCACTAGGTGTCGCTATAGCATAGGAAATAGGATAAGTGCCACACAGGGGTTAAACTGAGTGTGACTTGATTGGCCACAGTGGGGATAAAAGGGGCCATGGGGGTGGAAGAGAGGTTGTTTCCTGGAGGTTGCTGTCCAGAGAAGTCCAGTGAGATGGTTGGAGGAGCTGATGGGAAGTAGGCTTTGAGGGTCATTTTCATTGATAAAATCAAGCCGGCTATGGCTATGGCGGCAAGACTTTTATCAATGAAAAAAAAGGATATTGGCTAGTGATATCAGATGGCCCATACTAAAGGGATATTATATCAGATGGCCCATACTAAAGGGATATTATATCAGATGGCCCATACTAAAGGGATATTATATCAGACGGCCCATACTAAAGGGATATTATATCAGACGGCCCATACTAAAGGGATATTATATCAGACGGCCCATACTAAAGGGACATTATATCAGACGGCCCATACTAAAGGGATATTATATCAGACGGCCCATACTAAAGGGATATTATATCAGATGGCCCATACTAAAGGGATATTATATCAGACGGCCCATACTGAAGGGTTTAAAGGCTGGTAACTCGCAGGGACAGGGGCTACCAGGATAGTCATACAATATGTATATACATAATATATTGTATATAAAACATTATATATATATATATATATATATATATATATATATATATATATGTATAACACATTGTATATATAATATATATATATATATATATATATATATATATATATATATATATATCATATTGTATATATATATATATATATATATATATATATATATATATATATATATATATATAACATACTGTATATTTAACATAATATATACATAGTATTATTGCTGAACAATTAATATTACTTATTATTATTATTATTATTAATAATGTTTATTTATATAGCACCATCATGTTCCATAGTGCTGTACAAGGTACTATTTCTAGTTCTATTGCTGATCTTTATGATTATTCTCTGATCTCTTCCAGGTGTAACCTATTCGGACACCACCAGCCACACCGAGGCTTGCAAGCCGTGCACCGAGTGCTACGGTAACAAGCGTATGATCGCGCCCTGCGTGGAAACAGACGATGCCATCTGCGGGTGCGTCTACGGCTTCTTCAGGGACGAAAAAAGCGGAGACTGCAAGCCGTGCAGCACTTGCCCTTTGGGACACGGCATGATCCTGTCCTGCTCCTTAAAAGAGGACACCGTGTGCGAAAAATGCCCCGAGTGGACATTCTCCAACGTGAACAACAACATAGACCCCTGCCTGCCGTGCGCCATATGTGAGGAAGAAGAGATATTGGTACAGGATTGCACACCCATATCGGATACCATATGCTACGGTAAGTACGAGACCGCACTGCTTTGGGGCCAGTTGGGCTGCTGCTTTTAACACCCACATTCAATCCCTGCCCCCTTAGTCTCCCTCTCAGCCCCCTGTATCCAGCCCCACTGTACCCACAAGCCAAGGAACCCATCCCCAATGTTATAGGTTGGAGGGGCCTCAGCCCCACTGTACCCACAAGCCAAGGAACCCATCCCCCAATGTTATAGGTTGGAGGGGCCTCAGCCCCACTGTACCCACAAGCCAAGGAACCCATCCCCCAATGTTATAGGTTGGAGGAGTCTCAGCCCCACTGTACCCACAAGCCAAGGAACCCATCCCCCAATGTTATAGGTTGCAGGAGCCTCAGTCCCACTGTACCCACAAGCCAAAGAACCCTTCCCCCAATGTTATAGGTTGGAGGAGCCTCAGCCCCACTGTACCCACAAGCCAAGGAACCCATCCCCCAATGTTATAGGTTGGAGGGGCCTCAGCCCCACTGTACCCACAAGCCAAGGAACCCATCCCCCAATGTTATAGGTTGGAGGAGCTTCAGCCTCACTGTACCCACAAGCCAAGGAACCCATCCCCCAATGTTATAGGTTGGAGGGGCCTCAGCCCCACTGTACCCACAAGCCAAGGAACCCATCCCCCAATGTTATAGGTTGGAGGAGCCTCAGCCCCACTGTACCCACAAGCCAAGGAACCCATCCCCCAATGTTATAGGTTGGAGGAGCTTCAGCCTCACTGTACCCACAAGCCAAGGAACCCATCCCCCAATGTTATAGGTTGGAGGGGCCTCAGCCCCACTGTACCCACAAGCCAAGGAACCCATCCCCCAATGTTATAGGTTGGAGGAGCCTCAGCCCCACTGTACCCACAAGCCAAGGAACCCATCCCCCAATGTTATAGGTTGGAGCAGCCTCAGCCCCACTGTACCCACAAACCAAGGAACCTATTCCCCAGTGTTATAGGTTGGAGGAGCCTCAGCCCCACTGTACCCAGAAGCCAAGGAACCCCAGCACCCAATGCTATAGCCCCGGCATCATGGTTGGGGGGACCTCAGCAGGGATTTCTTAGGCCGGCCCGGGGCCGCACTGCTTTGGGGCCAGTTGGGCTGCTGCTTTTAACACCCACATTCAATCCCTGCCCCCTTAGTCTCCCTCTAGTCTCCCCTTAGTACCCCGGCCTCTAATGCTATAGGCCCTATATCATGGTTGGGGGCGGGGCCTCAGCAAGGGCCTTGGGCCGGGCAGGTAAAATCCGGGGCTGACTTTTAGGCCCAGTTTGCCTCAAGCGTCTGTTGCTTCCAAATGTTAATGTCCCCGATTTCTTATGGAGGAGCATACACAGAACCGAGCACAACTGGGAGGGGATGCTGTGTATCCTGACCCTCAGTTGTATCTGATGATAACCGGATGAAAAAGACCCCAAAAGCACTACCTGGCGCTACCGTTTCTTAAATAACCCCTTAAAAAGTGGGCTCTCAGTAAAGCCAAAACCGGATCAGTTTACATATAATGAATGATGGTTCAAAGAACAATAATCCTTATAGTCTCTTAATCTCTCAGCTGAGGTCTGCAAAGGTGGCATAACCCATTGGGTTCTCCAGACTGACTGACAAGGAGTATCCAGGGAGGGCAAGTAGTGTTAAAGTGGATGAAAGCCCACACCCCCTCCCCCCCGGGGAACAAAAATCAGGATTCCCCGCTGTGTGAACTCCCCACCCCAGGTCGCCCCAAAACTGACCTTTTCCGGTCTAACTGTGCATGCGTGAGCCACAGCCACATCCCTGCTGCTATCCCTCTAGCAAGGCACATGCCCACACCAGGCATTTGTGGTTGGCCAGCACGGGCACGCTCTCTGTTAGCAGAGGGTAGCTAGGAATGCGGCCAGCAGCGTGCTTGGGCTCAAGTAGATCAGAGCGCGCTGACTGGACCTACATGCGCCGTAGGACCGGGAAGAGGTGAGCTTGTTCAGACAACCTTGGGGGTTTCATACAGTGGGGCATCCCCAATCGGGGTGCCCTGGGGGCAAGGACCAAAACTCTGGATAGTCCAAATCATGGCTTCTGGTCCACTTAGGAAAGCTCATAGAAGTTCAGATCCGGCAAGTTCGGTCGAACTTTGGACGTAGGTTTGGTTCCGGTACCAACCCGAACTTGACCCAAACCCAATAACAGGGAAAATGCCCTGCAAAAAATGGGTTAGAAAAAGTACTAAAAATAATAACATAAAAAAAAAAATAAATAAATACATAAAAAAAAAAAATAAAATAATATAATATATTATATAATATAAATAATAGTATAAGCGTCCTGGCAAACGGGGGCTTGTCTAAAGGTGAAGCTAGCAGCGGAGATTGGGGGTTGTGGGTGTCCCACGGGGCCTTACAATGCGAAACCATCGGGACCAGGGGCTTAGCCAGCCAAATGCACATCGGATGGGCCCATTTGCACTTCAAACCGGCCAGTTGAGGTTCTGAAATTTTCCAAATTATTATATAACCCCTAAATTAGGTATATATTACATTCTGGAGGACCTCGCCAGGTGTGGAGCAGATGTCCCTGGTGAGGTTGACTCGATTTTTCTATTAGGCCTTCTTAAATAAATAACCTCCCTATAATCTTAATGAAACACACTTTTCTCCCGGAAAGAGGAATGTTTGCACACCCCCAAGCAATTCAAAGTGGACCTTAATTTCCAAAAACTGCCTTGTTAAAGCCCAACTCCGGGGCAAGCCAATCGGGGACGCGTCTTTCTTGTTGTTACCTGGATGTCATTGACGAGAAAAGGTCCAATGGTTAGTATCTATTCCTCTTAAGAGAAGTTCTTTTAGTCCGTGATTCTCAGGCGGTCATTGTCTGCCGAGTTATTTAATTGGTCGCACATGTTCAATGGTGAAGACTATGGGAAGTATTGAATAAAAACGTTAATCTCTTGGAATGCCGTTACACCGTGGAAAATTAATCTTGGTGAAATATTGGCCGGGTTAATAGCGTTGTATTCCAGCTCCCAGTAAAATACGCCAAGTAAATTAAACATAGCGAGGATTTAATACAAACAATATGTGTCTTTTTACAGATAGAATTTGCAGGTTACACAAACATTACAGGTTATTCGTAGGACTGTGTGAGACTATAGGATAGCGCGCCCCTCCAACATACTTCTGCGCTTCTTCACTACCAGCCCACTGCCCCGCATGGTTGCCAACAGCCACCGGAGTTTGCCAGAAGCCCCTGTCATGGATTTCGCATCGGAGAAATCCCATTAGTAGTAAATGACCAGAATTAGACCGAGAGACAGAGGCAGATATGCGGCAAACCGTGTTTAATAATAACAAACAGTGAGTGCGCACAAACCAAGCTGCTATATACATATATACACATAGATTAACCGGGAAGCATGAAACGCACTCAGATTGATGTGAAGTCAGAACGTGCTTAGAAGTCCAAAGTCCAACAAAGGCTGAAGCTGTGGCTAAGGCTATGACTGAGGCTGGGGCTAAGGTTATGACTGAGGCTGGGGCTAAGGCTATGACTGAGGCTGGGGCTAAGGCTATGACTGATGCTGGGGCTAAGGCTATGACTGAGGCTGGGGCTAAGGCTATGACTGAGGCTGGGGCTAAGGCCATGACTGAGGCTGGGGCTAAGGCTATGACTGAGGCTGGGGCTAAGGCTATGACTGAGGCTGGGGCTAAGGCTATGACTGAGGCTGGGGCTAAGGCTATGACTGAGGCTGGGGCTAAGGCTATGACTGAGGCTGGGGCTAAGGCCATGACTGAGGCTGGGGCTAAGGCTATGACTGAGGCTGGGGCTAAGGCTATGACTGAGGCTGGGGCTAAGGCTATGACTGAGGCTGGGGCTAAGGCTATGACTGAGGCTGGGGCTAAGGCTATGACTGAGGCTGGGGCTAAGGCTATGACTGATGCTAGGGCTAAGGCCATGACTGAGGCTGGGGCTAAGGCTATGACTGAGGCTGGGGCTAAGGCTATGACTGAGGCTGGGGCTAAGGCCATGACTGAGGCTGGGGCTAAGGCTATGACTGAGGCTGGGGCTAAGGCTATGACTGAGGCTGGGGCTAAGGCTATGACTGAGGCTGGGGCTAAGGCTATGACTGAGGCTGGCGCTAAGGCTATGACTGAGGCTGGGGCTAAGGCTATGACTGAGGCTGGGGCTAAGGCTATGACTGAGGCTAGGGCTAAGGCTATGACTGAGGCTGGGGCTAAGGCTATGACTGAGGCTAGGGCTAAGGCTATGACTGAGGCTGGGGCTAAGGCTATGACTGAGGCTGGCGCTAAGGCTATGACTGAGGCTAGGGCTAAGGCTATGACTGAGGCTGGGGCTAAGGCTATGACTGAGGCTGGGGCTAAGGCTATGACTGAGGCTGGGGCTAAGGCTATGACTGAGGCTGGGGCTAAGGTTATGACTGAGGCTGGGGCTAAGGTTATGACTGAGGCTGGGGCTAAGGCTTTGACTGAGGCTGGGGCTAAGTCTATGACTGAGGCTGGGGCTAAGGCTATAACTGATCCTGGGGCTAAGTCTATAACTGAGGCTGGGGCTAAGGCTATGACTGAGGCTGGGGCTAAGGCTATGACTGAGGCTGTGGCTAAGGCTATGACTGAGGCTGGCGCTAAGGCTATGACTGAGGCTGGGGCTAAGGTTATGACTGAGGCTGGGGCTAAGGCTATGACTGAGGCTGGGGCTAAGGCTATGACTGAGGCTGGGGCTAAGGCTAAGGCTATGACTGAGGCTGGGGCTAAGGCTATGACTGAGGCTGGGGCTAAGGCTATGACTGAGGCTGGGGCTAAGGCTATGACTGAGGCTAAGGCTATGACTGAGGCTATGGCTAAGACTATGACTGAGGCTGTGGCTAAGGCTATGACTGAGGCTGGCGCTAAGGCTATGACTGAGGCTGGGGCTAAGGTTATGACTGAGGCTGGGGCTAAGGCTATGACTGAGGCTGGGGCTAAGGCTATGACTGAGGCTGGGGCTAAGGCTATGACTGAGGCTGGGGCTAAGGCTATGACTGAGGCTGGGGCTAAGGCTATGACTGAGGCTGGGGCTAAGTCTATGACTGAGGCTGGGGCTAAGGCTATAACTGAGGCTGGGGCTAAGGCTATGACTGAGGCTGGGGCTAAGGCTATGACTGAGGCTGGGGCTATGGCTAAGGCTATAACTGAGGCTGGGGCTAAGGCTATGACTGAGGCTGTGGCTAAGGCTATGACTGAGGCTGGCGCTAAGGCTATGACTGAGGCTGGGGCTAAGGTTATGACTGAGGCTGGGGCTAAGGCTATGACTGAGGCTGGGGCTAAGGCTATGACTGAGGCTGGGGCTAAGGCTAAGGCTATGACTGAGGCTGGGGCTAAGGCTATGACTGAGGCTGGGGCTAAGGCTATGACTGAGGCTGGGGCTAAGTCTATGACTGAGGCTGGGGCTAAGGCTATAACTGAGGCTGGGGCTAAGGCTATGACTGAGGCTGGGGCTAAGGCTATGACTGAGGCTGGGGCTAAGGCTATGACTGAGGCTAAGGCTATGACTGAGGCTATGGCTAAGACTATGACTGAGGCTGGGGCTAAGGCTATGACTGAGGCTATGGCTAAGACTATGACTGAGGCTGGGGCTAAGGCTATGACTGAGGCTGGGGCTAAGGCTATGACTGAGGCTGGGGCTAAGGCTATAACTGAGGCTGGGGCTAAGGCTATGACTGAGGCTGGGGCTAAGGCTATGACTGAGGCTGGGGCTATGGCTAAGGCTATAACTGAGGCTGGGGCTAAGGCTATGACTGAGGCTGTGGCTAAGGCTATGACTGAGGCTGGCGCTAAGGCTATGACTGAGGCTGGGGCTAAGGTTATGACTGAGGCTGGGGCTAAGGCTATGACTGAGGCTGGGGCTAAGGCTATGACTGAGGCTGGGGCTAAGGCTAAGGCTATGACTGAGGCTGGGGCTAAGGCTATGACTGAGGCTGGGGCTAAGGCTATGACTGAGGCTGGGGCTAAGTCTATGACTGAGGCTGGGGCTAAGGCTATAACTGAGGCTGGGGCTAAGGCTATGACTGAGGCTGGGGCTAAGGCTATGACTGAGGCTGGGGCTAAGGCTATGACTGAGGCTAAGGCTATGACTGAGGCTATGGCTAAGACTATGACTGAGGCTGGGGCTAAGGCTATGACTGAGGCTATGGCTAAGACTATGACTGAGGCTGGGGCTAAGGCTATGACTGAGGCTGGGGCTAAGGCTATGACTGAGGCTGGGGGTAAGGCTATGACTGAGGCTGGGGCTAAGGCTATGACTGAGGCTGGGGCTAAGGCTATGACTGAGGCTGGGGGTAAGGCTATGACTGAGGCTGGGGCTAAGGCTATGACTGAGGCTAAGTCTATGACTGAGGCTGGGGATGAGGCTATGACTGAGGCTGGGGCTAAGGCTATGACTGAGGCTGGGGCTAAGGCTATGGCTGAGGCTGGGGCTAAGGCTATGACTGAGGCTGGGGCTAAGGCTATGACTGAGGCTGGGGCTAAGGCTATGGCTGAGGCTGGGGCTAAGGCTATGACTGAGGCTGGGGCTAAGGCTATGGCTGAGGCTGGGGCTAAGGCTATGACTGAGGCTGGGGCTAATGCTATGACTGAGGCTAAGTCTATGACTGAGGCTGGGGATGAGGCTATGACTGAGGCTGGGGCTAAGGCTATGACTGAGGCTGGGGCTAAGGCTATGACTGAGGCTGGGGCTAAGGCTATGACTGAGGCTGGGGCTAAGGCTATGACTGAGGCTGGGGCTAAGGCTATGACTGAGGCTGGGGCTAAGGCTATGACTGAGGCTGGGGCTAAGGCTGTGACTGAGGCTGGGGCTAAGGCTATGACTGATGCTGGGGCTAAGGCTATGACTGAGGCTGGGGCTAAGGCTATGACTGAGGCTGGGGCTAAGGCTATGACTGAGGCTGGGGCTAAGGCTATGACTGAGGCTGGGGCTAAGGCTATGGCTGGGGCTAAGGCTATGACTGAGGCTGGGGCTGAGGCTATGACTGAGGCTGGGGCTAAGGCTATGACTGAGGCTGGGGCTAAGGCTATGACTGAGGCTGGGGCTAAGGCTATGACTGAGGCTGGGGCTAAGGCTATGGCTGGGGCTAAGGCTATGACTGAGGCTGGGGCTAAGGCTATGGCTGGGGCTAAGGCTATGACTGAGGCTGGGGCTAAGGCTATAACTAAGGCTGGGGCTGAGGCTATGACTGAGGCTGGGGCTAAGGCTATGACTGAGGCTGGGGCTAAGGCTATGACTGAGGCTGGGGATGAGGCTATGACTGAGGCTGGGGCTAAGGCTATGACTGAGGCTGGGGCTAAGGCTGAGGCTGGGGCTAAGGCTATGACTGAGGCTGGGGCTAAGGCTTTGACTGAGGCTGGGGCTAAGTCTATGACTGAGGCTGGGGCTAAGGCTATGACTGAGGCTGGGGATGAGGCTATGACTGAGGCTGGGGCTAAGGCTATGACTGAGGCTGGGGCTAAGGCTGTGACTGAGGCTGGGGCTAAGGCTGTGACTGAGGCTGGGGCTAAGGCTATGACTGAGGCTGGGGCTAAGGCTATGACTGAGGCTGGGGCTAAGGCTATGACTGAGGCTGGGGCTAAGGCTATGACTGAGGCTGGGGCTAAGGCTATGACTGAGGCTGGGGCTAAGGCTATGACTGAGGCTGGGGCTAAGGCTATGACTGAGGCTGGGGCTAAGGCTATGACTGATGCTGGGGGTAAGGCTGTGACTGAGGCTGGGGCTAAGGCTGTGACTGAGGCTGGGGCTAAGGCTGTGACTGAGGCTGGGGCTAAGGCTGTGACTGAGGCTGGGGCTAAGGCTGTGACTGAGGCTGGGGCTAAGGCTATGACTGAGGCTGGGGCTAAGGCTATGACTGAGGCTGGGGCTAAGGCTATGACTGAGGCTGGGGCTAAGGCTATGACTGAGGCTGGGGCTAAGGCTATGACTGAGGCTGGGGCTAAGGCTATGACTGAGGCTGGGGCTAAGGCTATGACTGAGGCTGGGGCTAAGGCTGTGACTGAGGCTGGGGCTAAGGCTATGACTGATGCTGGGGCTAAGGCTATGACTGAGGCTAAGGCTAAGGCTATGACTGAGGCTAAGGCTATAACTGAGGCTGGGGCTAAGGCTATGACTGAGGCTGGGGCTAAGGCGATGACTGAGGCTGGGGCTAAGGCTATGACTGAGGCTGGGGCTAAGGCTATGACTGAGGCTAAGGCTAAGGCTATGACTGAGGCTGGGGCTAAGGCTATGACTGAGGCTGGGGCTAAGGCTATGACTGAGGCTGGGGCTAAGGCTATGACTGAGGCTGGGGCTAAGGCTATGACTGAGGCTAAGGCTAAGGTTATGACTGAGGCTGGGGCTAAGGCTATAACTGAGGCTAAGGCTAAGGCTATGACTGAGGCTGGGGCTAAGGCTATAACTGAGGCTGGGGCTAAGGCTATGACTGAGGCTGGGGCTAAGGCTATGACTGAGGCTGGGGCTAAGGCTATAACTGAGGCTGGGGCTAAGGCTATGACTGAGGCTGGGGCTAAGGCTATAACTGAGGCTGGGGCTAAGGCTATGACTGAGGCTAAGGCTAAGGCTATGACTGAGGCTGGGGCTAAGGCTATAACTGAGGCTGGGGCTAAGGCTATGACTGAGGCTGGGGCTAAGGCTATGACTGAGGCTGGGGCTAAGGCTATAACTGAGGCTGGGGCTAAGGCTATGACTGAGGCTGGGGCTAAGGCTATAACTGAGGCTGGGGCTAAGGCTATGACTGAGGCTGGGGCTAAGGCTATGACTGAGGCTGGGGCTAAGGCTATAACTGAGGCTGGGGCTAAGGCTATGACTGAGGCTGGGGCTAAGGCTATGACTGAGGCTGGGGCTAAGGCTATAACTGAGGCTGGGGCTAAGGCTATGACTGAGGCTGGGGCTAAGGCTATAACTGAGGCTGGGGCTAAGGCTATGACTGAGGCTAAGGCTAAGGCTATGACTGAGGCTGGGGCTAAGGCTATAACTGAGGCTGGGGCTAAGGCTATGACTGAGGCTGGGGCTAAGGCTATGACTGAGGCTGGGGCTAAGGCTATAACTGAGGCTGGGGCTAAGGCTATGACTGAGGCTGGGGCTAAGTCTATGACTGAGGCTGGGGCTAAGGCTATAACTGAGGCTGGGGCTAAGTCTATAACTGAGGCTGGGGCTAAGGCTATGACTGAGGCTGGGGCTAAGGCTATGACTGAGGCTGTGGCTAAGGCTATGACTGAGGCTGGCGCTAAGGCTATGACTGAGGCTAAGGCTAAGGCTATGACTGAGGCTATGGCTAAGGCTATGACTGAGGCTGGGGCTAAGGCTATGACTGAGGCTGGGGCTAAGGCTATGACTGAGGCTGGGGGTAAGGCTATGACTGAGGCTGGGGCTAAGGCTATGGCTGAGGCTGGGGCTAAGGCTATGACTGAGGCTGGGGCTAAGGCTATGACTGAGGCTAAGTCTATGACTGAGGCTGGGGATGAGGCTATGACTGAGGCTGGGGCTAAGGCTATGACTGAGGCTGGGGCTAAGGCTATGGCTGAGGCTGGGGCTAAGGCTATGACTGAGGCTGGGGATGAGGCTGGGGCTAAGGCTATGACTGAGGCTGGGGCTAAGGCTATGGCTGAGGCTGGAGCTAAGGCTATGACTGAGGCAAAAGGCTATGACTGAGGCTGGGGCTAAGGCTCTGCCTGAGGCTGGGGCTAAGGCTATGACTGAGGCTGGGGCTAAGGCTATGACTGAGGCTGGGGCTAAGGCTATGACTGAGGCTGGGGCTAAGGCTATGACTGAGGCTGGGGCTAAGGCTATAACTAAGGCTGGGGCTGAGGCTATGACTGAGGCTGGGGCTAAGGCTATGACTGAGGCTGGGGCTAAGGCTATGACTGAGGCTGGGGATGAGGCTATGACTGAGGCTGGGGCTAAGGCTATGACTGAGGCTGGGGCTAAGGCTGAGGCTGGGGCTAAGGCTATGACTGAGGCTGGGGCTAAGGCTGTGACTGAGGCTGGGGCTAAGGCTATGACTGAGGCTGGGGCTAAGGCTATGACTGAGGCTGGGGCTAAGGCTATGACTGAGGCTGGGGCTAAGGCTATGACTGAGGCTGGGGCTAAGGCTATGACTGAGGCTGGGGCTAAGGCTATGACTGAGGCTGGGGCTAAGGCTATGACTGAGGCTGGGGCTAATGCTATGACTGAGGCTAAGGCTAAGGCTATAACTAAGGCTGGGGCTAAGGCTATGACTGAGGCTAAGGCTAAGGCTATAACTAAGGCTGGGGCTAAGGCTATGACTGAGGCTGGGGCTAAGGCTATGACTGATGCTGGGGCTAAGGCTGTGACTGAGGCTGGGGCTAAGGCTATGACTGATGCTGGGGCTAAGGCTATGACTGAGGCTAAGGCTAAGGCTATGACTGAGGCTAAGGCTATAACTGAGGCTGGGGCTAAGGCGATGACTGAGGCTGGGGCTAAGGCTATGACTGAGGCTGGGGCTAAGGCTATGACTGAGGCTAAGGCTAAGGCTATGACTGAGGCTGGGGCTAAGGCTATGACTGAGGCTGGGGCTAAGGCTATGACTGAGGCTGGGGCTAAGGCTATGACTGAGGCTGGGGCTAAGGCTATGACTGAGGCTAAGGCTAAGGTTATGACTGAGGCTGGGGCTAAGGCTATAACTGAGGCTAAGGCTAAGGCTATGACTGAGGCTGGGGCTAAGGCTATAACTGAGGCTGGGGCTAAGGCTATGACTGAGGCTGGGGCTAAGGCTATGACTGAGGCTGGGGCTAAGGCTATAACTGAGGCTGGGGCTAAGGCTATGACTGAGGCTGGGGCTAAGGCTATGACTGAGGCTGGGGCTAAGGCTATAACTGAGGCTGGGGCTAAGGCTGTGACTGAGGCTGGGGCTGAGGCTAAGGCAGAAGTCCTGGGCACAGGGTTCAGGTTACAGAGTTCCAGGGTTCAGGTTCAGAGACAGATTAATGCTGATCCGCTGAGGCCATGTGTTGATCAGCTTATATACCAGGAAGTCCCGCAGGTGCTGGCTGATTAACACACCTCAGCAGGACCGAGCCATCTGCTGGTGGAGCAGCATAATGCAGGGGAAATCAAGCTGTGGAGGAACTCCAGACCTGACAGCCTCCTTGCACAAAAGCCGAGCAGAGGTACCCACTCGCAATAGTGTTCCCTAGCCATTGGCTACCAGTTCACTGCCATACGGGACCACCCATGTGGGTGGCAAACTGGCAAAGGGTTCTGAGGAAATGGGGAGTTCCTCCGGTATCATGAATGATGCTAGAGGAGACTGGACCAGTAGTCATTTTTGACTGCTGGCCCCCTTGGACTAAAACCTGAATTTGCCAGTCCTGAAGTCGAAAAGTCCCTATTGCTGGCTGATTCGCCATCCCTGGGGCATCCTAATGTGGGATGCCCCACTGTGTGAAACCACCCAGGATCCCTGGTATGCGATCACACGCACTCACAAGCATTCCCATGATGCATGCATGGGCAGCATCCCCGGCTTTACCCTGTTGATGCACTGCCGAACTGGAGGAAACCCGGCTGCTCACAGCGCCCTATGCCACTGTCCTATGTGTCTTATACAGCACAGAGTACTGATTGGATGAAAGCCTGCGCATGTGCCCTGGGATTGCATGTAATATGGGGATAACACCATAACGTCCAACTTTTCAGGGTGGGAAAGAGGGACAATTGTTAAATTAGGCCATGCCACCTCATTGAGGGATGGATGAAGCCACGCCCCCTCATTGGGAGATGGATAGGAGATACATTGTAACAGTTACAACAATAGAAACACTTTGAATAGGCAAATGAATCATTTATTGCTGCAGATCTGAATGTTACACCTCAAAGAGGGACAAATAAGAACAACAAGGGACAGGGGGACATGGACTCAAAAGCGGGACAGTCCCTCCAAATCAGGGACACTTGGGAGGTATGTATACCACAGCGGGACATACAGAAAAAGGAAGTTTGCCGTTATTTCAGCACCTTCTATCCCCAGCCCGAAGTAACCCAAACCCCTGTGTCCCTTTTTTTTTTACTAAAGCCTTCGCCCAATATTTATAACAACACAAATTGGATGCAGTCGGCCATATTGCTTCCTGGCTTAGCGATGATACCTTTAGTTACAGCACACACAGCTCAAGGGGGCACTTTATGTGACAGTTTAGTTACATAGTTACATAGTTATATAGTTACATAGTTACATATTTACATAGTTATATAGTTATATAGTTACATAGTTATATAGTTACATAGTTACATAGTTATATAGTTACATAGTTATATAGTTACATAGTTACATATTTACATAGTTATATAGTTATATAGTTACATAGTTATATAGTTATATAGTTACGTAGTTATATAGTTACATAGTTATATAGTTACATAGTTAATACGGTTGAAAAAAGACAAATGTCCACCAAGTTCAACCAAGGGTGTTGGGGTGGGGAAGTTATTTTTTATTTTATTTTATAGGGGAAGCTATTTATTTTGTTTAATTTGTTTTGCTGATAACGGCTAATAGTAACTGTTAATGTTATTTTCCTCTAAATAAGCATCTAATCCTTTTTTTGAAGCTGTCAGCGGTTGATGCTGTAACAAGCTTCTGTGGGAGGCTATTCCATAGATTTATAGTTCTTATGGTAAAAAACGTTTGTCGCATCCGAAGACTAAATTTCTTTTTTCCAGTGGAAGGTAGCGCCCACTTGTGTTTAGAGAGGATTTTACCTGAAATAGTGTTCCCCCATATTTTTTGTATGGGCCATTTATATATTTATACAAGTTCATCATGTCCCCCCTCAAGACTAAACAGATTTAATTCTCATAATCTTTCCTCATAACTAAAATCTTTCATTCCTCCTATCAGTTTGGTGGCTCCTCTGCTCCCTTTCCATAGTCAGAGCGTCCTTTCTATGAACGGGAGCCCAGAACTGGCTGGAATATTCCAGGTGACGGCGCGCCAGTGCCTTGTAAAGAGGCAAAATAACATCTCTATCCCGTTGTAACTGAATTAATTAGCATACGGCCGCCATTTATCATCGTACTGCTTCCTGCTTTTAGTGTTTTTATGAATATTGGGCAAAGGCTTTAGTAGGAACAGAGGAAAAATTGGGTGTCGGTTGCACATCTTTGACAGCGCTGTATTAATACATTTCAAACAGCCAACAACGCTCTTATGCATAAGTCATGTTAGGATGACATAATGAGTTTTAAACAATTTCATAAACAATATAACCTCTTATAGACATGATAGTATATAACATTATTGATATAGCAGCAAAGATGAGTACTGGCGTACGAGTTTCACCTAAAAAGGGGGCTTCTTCAGCGCTGACTCTTGCACTCATTAATCAGAAATACATTTCAATAGCAGATATCCTAAGAGGAGAAAAGGGAAAAGAAAAGAAAAGGAAAGGTCCCCCAAAAAAAGGGGGAAATCCTTTTCTTTTCTTTGGCTTTATATATCTGCTATTGAAATGTATTTCTGATTAATGAGTGCAAGAGTTGGTGCTGAAGAAGCCCCCTTTTTAGGCGAAACTCGTACACCAGTACTCCTCTTTGCTGCCATATCAATAATGTTAAATACTATCATTGTATATATTGTATATGAAATTGTTTAAAACTCATTATGTCATCCTAACATGACTTATGTATAAGAGCGTTGTTGGTTGTTTGAAATGTATTAACACAGCGCTGTCGAAGATGTCTCATTGTTTTTAAAAGTACAAGCCTGGTATATTCTATATGAATCGACATTTTTAGAATATATCAAATAAATGTTCAAAAAATGTTTTTTCTAATCACTACTTGATTTCTATTAAACGGAGGTGGGGTCGCCCTAACAGACTTAAAGTGGACCAACACCCAGGGGGGATCTATAAGATTCCCTGGCCGATCAGATCCCTCCCCGCGGGGCATCCGAAATCGGGATGCCCCGCTGTGTGAAACCCCAGGACGCCCAGAAACCTAACCTTCTCCCAGTTTCAACGGCGCATGCGCGGGCCACGGCCGCATCTCGCTTTTCTCTCTAGCAGGGCGCACCTGTGTCGGCCATTTGTGAATGGCCGTCGCGGGCGTGCTCCCTGTTAGAGGGAGCGCGAGATGCAGCCTGCAGCATGCTCAGAGCCGCTGTGGTTGTCCGTCGCTTGTCCGTACATACCACAGTGGCTCTGAGCGCTCTGATTGGACGAGTGCTTGCGTAGGAGCGGGGTGAGGTGAGTTTTTTAGGACGATCGGGGGGTTTCACGCAGCGGGGCGCCCCACGGAAGTGGACCAAAACCCAGGATAGTGAAAATCCTGGGTGTTGGTGCTCCTAAAGACTTTTAATTGGGTGTACATCCAATTTTTTCTCTGTTCCTTGTGGTTTAGTCTTAAGCGAGTACCCGCTTTTTTTGCTTTTTGAAGTGTTTGGGTCACAGCAGTAAAGTGTATTGTACCCGAATGGCTTATCCCTGGGGTCAATACACCTTGCTAATGCCTTCCAAAGACTTTAGTAAAAAAAAAAAAAAGACACACAGGGAGACTGGGGATAGAAGGTGACGACATAAACGTACTTTCTGGGTATAGGATCACGGAGGAGATGGAACACGTGTCGGATCAGACACGGACACGGCTGCACGCTCGCGCTCCGAGCCCTAACTCAGAATCTCCACATCATCCCGTCACGCTAATAAATCAATGTAATGCCCCGATCCATCAGTCTGGCTGTGACTCATTGCTCTAATTGCTCACAGTGACCTTATTGTGTGACATAATGAAGACAGGAAACAGCCCTCGGGCATCCTGCACCACAACAGGCCCATCACTGTCCCGGCCATCTCTACTCGGAGCACAATGCTCTTCTGGAAGGACGGTCTGGAAGGGTCCGGAGTCTCGAGATAATTCTATTTTACGGAGCAAACAGAAGAAATATTACCAGTTACTCCTGTTCCTCTCTGTAAACGGGTTTTACATTCAAAGTTCAAACCATATTGGGCCAACCTATCGAAACATTAACTCTCCAGGATGCTCTGAAAATTTTTAATCAAAGAAGAAGGAAGATGGGGCCCTGTGGTGCCCCCAACGGGTTTCTCTCTTTACTTCCATGTGATGAGTTGGAACCAGTGGCACCATAGAGGCAGCGAAGGGGGCCGGGAGCAAGCTGGCTCCAGCGCCTCTATAGCCTGTATGCCGCCGCCTCTGTCCTGCACCTCTCCATACTCACCTTTTTCAGCCCTGCTGCCTCATTCCTCCAAGGACCCATTGGTTTCTCCTGTATGGCCGCCCCGTGCACACCTCAATCACACCACCAGGTGTTCATGTTTGGGCCTGACAAGACTTTCCAACAGCCCGTCAGCTTCTCCCATCTGGTCCGCCCCGTGCACGCCTCAGCCACACCCCTAGTAGTCATGAGCTCATGTTTGGGCCTGACGAGACTGGGGCCGCCATGCCACCTCCATCCTCCACCTCATGGTTGGGCCCGATAAGACTGGGGTCGCCATGCCACCTCTTTCCTCTACCTCCCCATACTCACATTTGCAGTCATGCTACCTCCTTCTTCCAAGGGCCTGTCAGCTTGTCCCGTCCCCATGAACGCCCCAACCACACCCCCATACTCACATTTGCAGTCATGCTACCTCCTTCTTCCACCTCCCAACATTCACATTTGCAGCCATGCTGCCTCCTTTCACCAATGGCACATAGGATTCTCCCGTCTGGCCCGTCCTTTGCACGCACCAACCAGCAGTCATACGCTCATGTTTGGGCCTGGCGAGACGGAGGCCGCCATGCCGCCTCCTTCTTCCACCTCCCTATACTCACCTTTTCAGCCATGCTGTCTCTTTTCACCAATGGCCCTTAGGATTCTCCCATCTGGACCGCCCCCTGCACACCTCACCCACACCCCCAGCAGTCACACGCTTATTTTTGGGTCTAACGGGACTGGGGCCGCCATGCCACCTCCATCCTCCACCTCATGTTTGGGCCCGATAAGACTGGGGTCGCCATGCCACCTCTTTCCTCTACCTCCCTATACTCACATTTGCAGCCATGCTGCCTCCTTCCTCTAAGGGCCCATCAGCTTGTCCCGTCCCCATGAACGCCCCAACCACACCCCCAGCAGTCATGCTCTCATATTTGGGCGTGATGAGGCTGGGGCCGCCATGCCTCCTCCTTCTTCCACCTCCTCGTATCTCACCTTTGAAGCCATGCTGCCTCATTCCTCCAATGGCCCATCGGCTTCTCCCATCTGGCCCACCTCCGTGCACGCCCTTACCATACCTCCAGCAGTCCTGCTCTCATATTTGGGCTCAACAAGACTGAGGCAGCCATACCGCCTCCTTCCTCCCCCTAATGTTTGGGCTCAACAAGACTGAGGCTGCCAATCCGCTTCCTTCCTGCACATCATGTTTGGGCCCAATGGGAGGGGGGCCGCCTCCTTCCTCCACATCATGTTTGGGCCCAATGAGAGTGGGGCCCCCTTCTTTCTCTACCTCCTCAAACTCACTTTCAGCAATGGCTCGTAGGATTCTCCCTTCTGGCTCGTCCCTATGCAGGCCTCAACCACACCTCCAGCAGTCAAGCGTTCATGTTTGGGCCCAACTAGACTGGAGCTGCCATGCCACCTCCTTCTTCCACCTCCCCATATTCACCTTTTCAGCCATGTTGCCTCTTTTCACCAATGGCCCGTCAGCTTCCCATACTTACCTTTTCAGCCATGCTGCCTCCTTCCTTCAATGGCCTATCGGCTTCTTCTGTCTGGCCCGTTCCGTGCACACCTCAAACACACCCCAGCAGTCATGAGCTCATGTTTGGGCCCAAAGAGACTGAGGCCACCATGCCGCCTCCTTCTTCCACCTCCCCATATTCACCTTTTCAGCCATGTTGCCTCTTTTCACCAATGGCCCGTCAGCTTCTCCCATCTGGCCCGTCTCCATGCACGCCCCAACCACACCGCCAGCAGTCAAGCTTGGGCCCAAGTAGACTGGAGCTGCCATGCCGCCTCCTTCCTCCACCTCATGTTTTGACCCGATGAGACTGGGGCCACTTCCTTCCTCTACCTCCCCATACTTACATTTGCAATGGCGCTGCCTCCTTCCCCCAATGGCCTGTCAGCTTGTCCCGCCTGCCCCAACCACACCCCATGTTTGGGCCTGACGAGACTGGGGCCGCAATATGGTCCCCTTCCTCCACCTCATGTTTGGGCATGATGAGACTGGGGCTGCCATGCCGCCTCCCTCCTCCACCCCATTTTTGGGCCTATTGAGACTGGGGACTCCTCCTTTACCTCCCCATACTCACATGAGGATTCTTCCATTTGTCCCGTCTCTATGCACGCCCTGACCATACCTCCAGCAGTCATGAGCTCATGTTTGGGCCCGGCGAAACTGGGGCCGCCATGCCCCCTCCTTCCTCCACCTCTCCATACTCACATTTGCAGCCATGCTGCCTCCTTCCTCCAGTGGCCAGTTAGCTTATGCATGCCCCAACCACACCCCCAGCAGTCATGGGCTCATGTTTGGGCCCAATGAGACTGGGACCGCATGCCGCCTCCTTCCTCCACCTCTCCATACTCACCTTTTCAGCCATGCTGTCTCCTTTAACCAATGTCCCGTAGGATTCTCCCGTCTGGCTCGTTCCTAAGCACGCCTCGACCATACCCCCAGCAGTCATGCTCTCATGTATGGGCCCGATGAGACTGAGGCTTCCATGCCGCCTCCTTCCTCCACCTCCCCATACTCACCTTTTCATGCATGCTGTCTTCTTTCACCAATGGCCCGTAAGATTGTCCCGTCTGTCCCATCCCTATGCATACCCCAACCACACCCCCAGCAGTCATGCGCTCATTTTTGGGCCTAACGGGACTGGGGCCGCCATGCCACCTCCATCCTCCACCTCATGGTTGGGCCTGATAAGACTGGGGTCGCCATGCCACCTCCATCCTCCACCTCATGGTTGGCCCGATAAGACTGGGGTCGCCTTGCCACCTCTTTCCTCTACCTCCCCATACTCACATTTGCAGTCTTGCTGCCTCCTTCTCCAATGACCCATCAACTTCTTCCATCTGGATCACCTCCGTGCACACTTCAACCACACCCCCAGCAGTCATGCACTCATGTTTGGGCCTGGCGAGACTGAGGCCGCCATGCCGCCTCCTTCCTCCACTTCATTCTTGGCCCTGATGAGACTGGGGCCACCTTCTTCCTCCACCTCCCCATACTCTCCTTTTCAGCCATGCTGTCTCTATTACCCAATGGCCTTAGGATTCTCCCGTCTGGCTCGTCCCTATGCACGCCTCAACCATATACCCCCAGCAGTCATGCGCTCATGTTTGGGCCCAACTGGACTGGGGCCGCCATGCTGCCTTCTTCTTCCATCTCCCCATACTCACCTTTTCAGCCATGCTGTCTCCTTTTACCAAGGGCCTGTAGGATTCTCCCATCTGGCTCGTCCCCATGCACGCTCCGACCATACCCCCAGCAGTCATGCGCTCATTAGACTTGGGCCACCATGCCGCCTCCTTCCTCCACCTCGTGTTTTGGCCCAATGAGACTGAGGCTGCCATACCACCTCCTTCTTCCACCTCTTCGTACTCACATTTGCAGCCATGCCGCCTCCTTCCTCCACTGGCCCATCGGCTTCTTCCATCTGGCCCACCTCTGTGCATGCCCCAACCCCACCCCCAGCAGCCATGCACTCGTTTTTGGGCGTGATTAGACTGGGGGCACCATGCCGCCTCCTTCCTCCACCTCATGTTTGGGCCCAATGAGACTGGGGCCGCCATTCCACCTCCTTCCTCTACCTCTCCATACTCACCTTTTCAGCCATGCTGTCTCCTTTCACCAATAGTTCGTAGGATTCTCCCGTCTAGCTCGTCCCTATGCAGGCCCCAACCACACTTCCAGCGCTCATGTTTCGGCCCGGCGAGACAGGGGCAACCTTGCCCCCTCCTTCCTCCACCAGGTGACATCTCTTCTCTCCGCCACGGGGAGGGGTTATTTATACTGGGAGTGAGCTGCGGTGGGGAGTGAGCTGCCCCAACACCCCCCCCCCCCGTGGCATGGAGAAGAGATGTCGGGAGGTTAGTCAGGATTTAAGGGAAAGTTGGGCTGTCACGAATCCCCCCCCCCCCAAAAAAAAACGGGTTTGTGACAAATCGAACTTTCCCTGAAATTCAAGGCGAACTGGTTCACTTATCTCAAACAAAGATATAACCGATGTAAGCTTCCCTTATGGCCAGAGACACCCCTATTATGGGACAAACTTGGGTACCGCTCACACAGGGAACGCATTATTAAAATGCTCTCCGGGTTCTTCAGGATCTATTAATGCCAAACTTCATTCCAAGGATTATCTTAAAGCTAAGCAAAATAAAAAATGGAAGGACAGCTTGGAACTAAATCATCGGAACATTCCCTTTAAAAGCCATTTAGCGAGCTGGCAAGAGGACAGCTGTTTTGGTTTATAGAATCTGTACACGTGTGGCCATAGGCTCCCATGAAGATTATGCGCTTACCTAAATTCTTCTTATTGACTGATCTACAAGAGCCCGGAACAAAGCGCTACAAATGCACTTAAATAAAAGAGCAACAAGAACGTTCAAAGGGAAAAGACCAACCTGAAGGGTAAGCCCAGACTCAGACCTAGATCAGCTTCTTCTCCATGAGGTCATTACAATGCTTAAATGACGATTCTAACCCGAGGCCTGAGAGCGATTGAGCTTTTCTTAAGATTGGAAACCAATTAGAGCCAAAGGAACCTTCGAAGGATTAGGCCAAGCTGTCACCAGTTAGAGACCGAGAGCTAAATCAAGACGATAGAGGGAAGAATTCACAAAAACTACGAGGAGAAACTAAGAGAAGACCTCTCATCTTCAAGATCAAGAAAGCAGTAAGCACCATAAATGAATAGGGCATACCTCCCAAGTGTCCCTGATTTGACAGGACTGTCCCACTTGTCTCTCGTTGTTCTCATTTGTCCTACGAATCCCCCCAAAAAATGGGTTTGTGACAAATCAAACTTACCCTGAAATTTAAAGCGAACTGGTTCACTCATCTCAAACAAAGATATAAGCTTCCCTTTTGACCAAGGACACCCCTATTATGGGCCAAACTTGGGGACCACTCACACAGGGAACACATTATTAACATGCTCCCCAAATACTTCAGGATCTATTAAAGCCAAACTTCATTCCAAGGATTATCTTAAAGCTAAGCAAAATAAAACATGGAAGGACAGCATGGAACGAAATCATTGGAACATTCCCTTTAAAAGCCATTTAGCGAGCTGGCAAGAGGACGGCTGTTTCAGTTTATAGAATCTGTACAAGTGTGGCCATAGGCTCCCATGAAGATTATGCGCTTACCTAAATTCTTCTTATTGACTGATCTACAAGAGCCCAGAACAAAGCGCTACAAATGCACTTAAATAAAAGAGCAACGAGCGCGAGAGCGTTCAAAGGGAAAAGACCAACCTGAGGGGTAAGCCTAGGCTCAGACCTAGATCAGCAACTTCTCCATGAGGTCATTAGAATGCATAAATGACGATTTTAACACGAGGCCTGAGAGCCATTGAGCCTTTCTTAAGATTGGAAACCAATTAAAGCCAAAGGAACCCAGTATTAGGCCAAGCTGTCACCAGTTAGAGACTGAGAGCTAAATCAAGACCATAGAGGGAAGAGTTCACCAAAACTACAAGGAGAAACTACGAGGAGAAACTACAAAGAAAAACTACAAGAGGCTTCTCATCGTCAAGATCAAGAAAGCAGTAAGCCCCATAAATGATAAGGGCATACCTCCCAAGTGTCCCTGATTTGACGGGACTGTCCCGCTTTTGAGTCCTTGTCCCTCGTTGTTCCCATTTGTCCTACGAATCCCCCCAAAAAATGGGTTTGTGACAAATCAAACTTACCCTGAAATTTAAAGCGAACTGGTTCACTCATCTCAAACAAAGATATAAGCTTCCCTTTTGACCAAGGACACCCCTATTATGGGCCAAACGTGGGGACCACTCACACAGGGAACACATTATTAACATGCTCTCCAAATACTTCAGGATCTATTAAAGCCAAACTTCATTCCAAGGATTATCTTAAAGCTAAGCAAAATAAAAAATGGAAGGACAGCATGGAACGAAATCATTGGAACATTCCCTTTAAAAGCCATTTAGCAAGCTGGCAAGAGGACGGCTGTTTCAGTTTATAGAATCTGTACAAGTGTGGCCATAGGCTCCCATGAAGATTATGCGCTTACCTAAATTCTTCTTATTGACTGATCTACAAGAGCCCAGAACAAAGCGCTACAAATGCACTTAAATAAAAGAGCAACGAGCGCGAGAACGTTCAAAGGGAAAAGACCAACCTGAGGGGTAAGCCTAGGCTCAGACCTAGATCAGCAACTTCTCCATGAGGTCATTAGAATGCATAAATGACGGTTTTAACCCGAGGCCTGAGAGCCATTGAGCCTTTCTTAAGATTGGAAACCAATTAGAGCCAAAGGAACCCAGTATTAGGCCAAGCTGTCACCAGTTAGAGACTGAGAGCTAAATAAAGACCATAGAGGGAAGAGTTCACCAAAACTACAAGGAGAAACTACGAGGAGAAACTACAAAGAAAAACTACAAGAGGCTTCTCATCGTCAAGATCAAGAAAGCAGTAAGCCCCATAAATGATAAGGGCATACCTCCCAAGTGTCCCTGATTTGACGGGACTGTCCCGCTTTTGAGTCCTTGTTCCTCATTGTTCCCATTTGTCCCACGAATCCCCCCAAAAATCGTGTTTGTGACAAATCAAACTTTCCCTGAAATTCAAAGCGAACTGGTCCACTCATCTCAAACAAAGATTTAAGCTTTCCTTTTGGCCAGGGACACCCCTATTATGGGACAAACTTGGGTACCACTCACACAGGGAACACATTATTAATACGCTCTCCGGATTCGTCAGGATCTATTAAAGCCAAACTTAATTTCAAGGATTATCTTAAAGCTAAGCAAAATAAAAAATGGAAGGACAGCTTGGAACGAAATCATCGGAACATTCCCTTTAAAAACCATTTAGCGAGCTGGCAAGAGGACGGCTGTTTCGGTTTACAGAATCTGTACAAGTGTGGCTATAGGCTCCCATGAAGATTATGTGCTTACCTAAATTCTTCTTATTGACTGATCTACAAGAGCCCAGAACAAATGCACTCAAATAAAAGAGCAACGAGCACGAGAACGTTCAAAGGAAAAATACCAACCTGAGGGGTAAGCCCAGGCTCAGACCTAGATCAGCTTCTTCTCCATGAGGTCATTACAATGCTTAAATGACGATTCTAACCCAAGGCCTGAGAGCGATTGAGCTTTTCTTAAGATTGGAAACCAATTAGAGCCAAAGGAACCTTCCCAGGATTAGGCCAAGCTGTCACCAGTTAGAGACCTAGAGCTAAATCAAGAAGATAGAGGCGAAGGTTCACCAAAACTACAAGGAGGAACTATGAGGAGGCGTCTAATCGTCAAGATCAAGAAAGCAGTAAGCACCATAAATGGATAGGCATACCTCCCAAGCGTCCCGCTTTTGACTTCATGTCCCGCTGTCCCTCGTTGTTACCATTTATCCCTCTTTGAGGTGTAACATGCAGATCTGCAGCAAAAAATGATTAAATTCCCTATTTAAACTGTTTCTATTCTTTTTACCAAATTATTGTGCCTAAGATTTCACCCAGGGGCCGGTGTCGTACAATCAGTGTCACCACATGCCTCCAAACCACCTCTGCCCCCTCTTTTTGCCAATGTGCCCCTCTTATATCACTCTCTTTGTAATTGCTCATCCTTACTGAGCCCCAATTGAACTACCTTTACACGTCAGCTCTATTTACCCCTCCCACTTTAACCACAGCACATAAGGGGGCCACATCTAGGGCTCCGTAGCCCTAGTCCCGTGCTGCTGCTGCCACTCACATGGCCCCCCCCCCACAGCCAGAGTAATTACCCCCAGACAGCGTAATAACCCCCCAGACAGAGGAATAACCCCCTCCCTCCCTCTCCCAGAACGCTGAACAATGTTGAAGCAGCAGGCATGCGGGGTAACTGATTCATGCCCGCCCGACGCTGCTGCTGCCCCAGCTCGCACACACACATTTAACCTTATTGCGCTTTTCGGTTGCTGCGACGCAGGTTTTGGGTGACCGGTGGGGATGCCTTGTGACTATGGCCCCAGTCCATTGCCTAAAAACCAGTGTCGCATTATCTGGAAAGAGCCGGTAAGATTGAAAGTGTGTGTCTGTATTTGTGAGCGGTGGCAGCAGCAGCAGGCGGGCAGGCATGGATCTGTTACCCTGCCCACCCCCTGCTTCACCATTGTCCGGCGTTCCGGGGAAGGGAGAGAGGGAGGTGATACCTGTAATGGAGGAATGCCACACTCTGCCTGTATTGGGTGGGGTCTGCCTGTAATGGGGGGGGGGGTCTGTCTATTGCCTGTAATTGGGTGATTGGGAGGAGGTATCTTAGCACACAATTTGGTTCAGGGTATTTTTCTTCTTATTTTCCTCCTCTAAAATCTGAAATGGGGGTCCTGCCTGCTGCCTGTAATGGGTGGGTCTGTCCGCTGCCTGTAATGGGAGGTCTGCCTTCTGCCTGTAATGCGCGGTCCGCCTTCTGCCTGTTATGGGGGGTCTGTCTCTAATGGGGGGGGTCTGCCTGTAATGGGGGGTCTGCACATTGTCTGCAATGTGGTGATTGGGTACGTACCCTGGGTACGTCTGGTGGTCAGGTGCGTCTTATGGAGCGAAAAATACGGTGTGTGTGTGTGTGTATATATATATATATATATATATTACATTACTCTAGAAGGCATTATTATTTGGAGGGGTTAGATCCTTTCCCATTCATTTGTGAATGGCCTGGCATAGTCCAACATATGATCTCCAGGATGAGTGGAACACATGCAAAGTTTTTAGCATAACAATAATTCCCATTATTATTTATCCGTTGCCGACTTGTCTGACTACTTCTCTGATCGCAGCCTGCCTGTCCCTGAGCCTGTTTTCCCCTCTGTACTGCGAACTCCCTGACTTGACCCTTTACCTTCCTCCTGCTCATCCCTTTGGTGCCACATATCGGAAGGACTGCCATTCCTGCGTATGACTCCCGCCAACCTGACTAACGCTCAGTCTGGTCCCTGGTTCATCCGCCTTCAGCCTGGAAGTCCGCATCCTTTGTGCTAACAAAGACCTGTCCGTTGAGGCGTGTCCGGCGTCCGGGTGAATGTGGGACTTATCTATAGGCAGAAGCAGCAGTGGAGATTGGGTGTCACCTAAAGGCGGGTGTCTCACGGGGCCTGACACACGCACCTTCACTCGGAAAGTATCTAAAAGTTACGCACGTGATGCACCACGTCGCCATCGACTGAAATATTTTCAGCGTTTATCAGTCGGCTCCTCGCTTTGCTTAAGGCAGATGTAGAAGGACAAATATGGCAAGACACGTTCTCCCACTACAAATATTTCCAAATATTGGCAACCGGCCATTACCTGCGCCGTAGGCGATATAAAATAAAACTGTAATAAATGCATCAGTGAGAATAAATAGTCTGCATAAAAATAACTTTTTTTACACAACCTACTACCAACCTAAACCTGTTAAAGACAACTTTATTTAAAACTCAATGCCATATTCCTTTAAAACCAACATATAACACAACATGTTAAAAACAGAGTGTCCCCTCCCCTATACATCTCATACCATACAAATCTAAATAAATCAGTATATCCCTTAAAAGATTATATATAAAATATGTATTTTTGGGTGGGCCACTAAGAAATTATTTTTGTGCCGGCACAAAACTAATGTCACTCAATCCCTCAATGTTCATATCCTATGAAATAAATAGCCATGTGGATATAAATCCAAAAGTGACTTGTGCAAAATCATTCAATCTGTACCCGTGATAAAAAGTTATAAATTGCAAGTGAGACCTTTTTTGTGCATGGACAGTTGTTGTGAGTGAGCACGTTAGCATTAAGTATTGGTGGTGCATTTCTTTGTTTGGTACTACCAACCTAAAGATTATGAATTACAAATGTCAATATAAAACAATACTTTGACTCATATCTAAATGTTTTTTTAATTTTTATTCAGATCCAAACCCACGTGTGGCCTCGGTGACTCCATTCCTGCTGGGAGCAGATACCACCATTCAGGACACCACTGTGACAGATCCAGATCTGACCAGCACAGCCTCAGGGGAGTCAGAGCGTATTCCCCCACGAGGGGCGGCTGAGAACCTCATTCCCGTCTACTGCTCCATTTTGGCCGCCGTCATCGTCGGACTGGTGGCGTTCTTTGTTTTCAAACGGTAAGCGGATGCAGCCAACGCAGGGACATTCCTGCAGGGATAGATGTAACTGTGGTGTTACCACAGTGATGTTGATTCCAAAATAATTCCCTTATTGGAGTTAATAAAGGCGATTCGTGGTTGGTGCGCAAAAACATTCAGGCAGAGCGGAAACAATTGTAGGCACATAATTCATGGCTGTGGACGCACGTGCATGTTGCACCAAATGGCAAGCGCAGGGAAGAAGGCCCTATTGCATCTTCTTGAGCCAATTTGCACCTTCCGCAAGGAAAAAATGCTGATTTGAAGCACAAATGGCCCCGCCCCATGCGCATTTGGCCGGCGAAGCCCCTGGCCCCGATGGTTTCCCATGTTTCTTCCCCTTTCCTTTACTGTTTCTCCATAGCGATTTGATCTCTCCAGCTTCTGTATTTTCCTGCGAAGCTCTATTCGCCATTTCAGAGTGTATTCTCTGGAGAACCTGTGTTCTCAATTTTTTTATTTTTTTAATATTCCAATTAACATCAAGGGTTAATGGGAATATTCTGATTCCCGGTAACCCTTGACGTTATTTTGCCCAATGTTTTGTCCCAGATGTTCTCTTTAATTCTCCCTCCCCTGTTTGGTTTGCATATAAATGCTTAATTATTTAATTCATTAAATTATTTTTGCTTAATTATTATTTTTTGTTTTTGTTTTTGCTAAACTTTGGGGCCCAATATCCACAATTTTGTTGTTTTGACCTTAATTTTTGTGATTTCGGACAACTTTTTATCAATTTTTATCGAACAAAAAATAAAGGGTTCAATCCCTAAAAAGAACTTGTGGCTGACACTCATTGTTCAAAAACATGCCAGACGCTGCCGGCATGTGTTTTCGCAATAAAGTAAGCCTGGATATTTGCTGGAGGAAATTGCCATGTTTGCGCATGATTTCCTGCCCTCTAAACATACCATAAATCAGGAGCAGTTGGTGCTCCAAGATGCGTCAAAATTTAAGGGCGCAAATATCCAACGTTTGTGCGCAAATTGGCTCAAAAACAAATGCGCATCCCATTTTGATGACCATGACGCTCCAAAAAAAGTGCGCAAGTTTGTTCGCGTGTGGCCATGAATCGCCCCTATTGACTTATGTGCGGAGTACTACTTCAATCTTGTGGAAAGCACCCAGGTTCTTTGTACCTGATAAAGTGTTGAGGTTTAAAAGGCCTCCAATCAAGGTGGAGAAATCCTACAAAATAAGCTTTTCGTTGGTTAGTAACTCCAACCCCACATTGTAATAAGTCCCTCTTGGAAAGATGTTCTTTTGTAAATGTGAGGCTTAGAACCCAGAATGGAAGGCGACCTGCGCCAGACTAAAAGATGGTGCCCTCCAGCATCTGCACTTCCGCGCTACTTCCCCACATGGTTGCCACAGGGATTCGCTGAAAGCCCCCTGAGCATAACCTAGCATCAAGCCTGATGACAGTTGCAGGTAGCCAATCACAATAGTGTTCCCTAGCCATTGGCTGCAGGTTTTGACCAAACCAAACTTTGGATCAAGTTCAGCTGAACTTGGGAACCTGAACTTCTATGGGCCGCAGAATGTGCAGCAGATAGGAAGCAACTGTACACTTAGCTGAGCCGGCCGGCTGGTTGCCCCTCATATGTCATTTTTGGGTCACAGAGTTCGGGTACCCGAACCAAACTTTTGTTCAAAGTTCGGCCGAACTTGGGGAACCTGAACTTCTATGGGCCGCAGAGTGTGCATTAGATGGGAAGCAACACTCACACTTACCTCAGTCGCCCCTCATATGAAACTTTGGGCCTTTTTTGGGTCACAAAGTTTGGGTTCGGGTCAAGTTCGGTTACCCGAACCTATATGGGTTCACTTAACATTATTTACCCTCTGTATCCCTATGGCCCATTCACTTTTAGGCAATAGACTTGCAGCATACCTCCCAACTTTTCAGGGTGGGAAAGAAGCCACGCCCCCTTATTAGTTTATGGATAGAAGATACATTGTAACAACAATAGAAACACTTTGAATAGGCAAATGAATCATTTATTGCTGCAGATCTGCATGTTACAACTCAAAGAGGGACAATATGTAAATGAAGCCAAGCCCCCTCATTGAGGGATGATGAAGCCCCACCCCCTCACTGATGGATGGATGAAGCCACGCCCCCTCATTGCCGGATAGATAGGAGATAGGATGTAACAATTACAACAATAGAAACACTTTGAATAGGCAAATTAATCATTTATTGCTGCAGATCTGCATGTTACACTTCAAAGGGGGGCAATATGTAAATTAAGCCACGCCCCCCATTGAGGGATGGATGAATCCACGCCCCCTCATTGAGTGTTGGATGAAGCCACGCCCTCTCATTGATTGATTGATAGGAGGTGTAACAGTTACAACAATAGGCAACGAATGATTTATTGCTGCAGATCTGCATGTTACACCTCAAAGAGGGACAATATGTAAATTAAGAAATGCCCCCTCATTGAGGGATGGGTGAGGCCACGCCCCCTCATCGAGGGATTGGTGAAGCCACGCCCCCTCATGGATGGATGGTCGAAGCCACGCCCCCATCGAGGGATGGATGAAGCCACGCCCCCTCATTGAGGGATGGATTAAGCCACGCCCTCTCATTGAGGGATGGATTAAGCCACGCCCTCTCATTGATTAATGGATAGGAGATACATTTTAACAATTACAACAATAGAAACACTTTGAATAGGCAAATGAATCATTTATTGCTGCAGATCTGCATGTTACACTTCAAAGGGGGGCAATATGTAAATTAAGCCACGCCCCCCCATTGAGGGATGGATGAATCCACGCCCCCTCATTGAGTGTTGGATGAAGCCACGCCCTCTCATTGATTGATTGATAGGAGGTGTAACAGTTACAACAATAGGCAACGAATGATTTATTGCTGCAGATCTGCATGTTACACCTCAAAGAGGGACAATATGTAAATGAAGAAATGCCCCCTCATTGAGGGATTGGTGAAGCCACACCCCCTCATTGATGGATGGACGAAGCCACTCCCCCAATTGAGGGATGGATGAAGCCACGCCCCCTCATTGAGGGATGGTGAAGCCACACCCCCTCATTGATGGATGAGCGAAGCCACACACCCTCACTGAGGGATGGTGAAGCCACACCCCCTCATTGATGGATGAGCGAAGCCACACCCCCTCATTGAGGGATGGATAGGAGATACATTGTAACAGTTACAACAATAGAAACACTTTGAATAGGGAAATGAATCATTTATTGCTGCAGATCTGCATGTTACACCTCAAAGAGGGACAAATGGGAACAACGAGGGATACGGGGACATGGACTCAAAAGAGGGACAGTCCCTCCAAATCAGCGACACTTGGGAGGTATGCTTACAGGCCTGTTACATGTGATTACCCAGAAGCCTTTGTTTCTTTTCTGCAGACGTATTGTTCTTTCTTTTCGTAGTTTGGTGACGATGAATCTTTGTATAACGCGGTTTGTATTTCTTTCTGTTTTTTTTTCTGTTTCTTTTTTTCTCCATCATTTGATCCCTCATTAGTAAATCTGAGCGAGTTGTGTGATGTTTAGTGTGTGATCATTCGCTATCTCATCTTCATGTAGGTGGAACAGCTGTAAGCAGAACAAGCAAGGTGGGAACAGTCACCCCGTCAACCAGACGCCGTCCCCCGAGGGGGAGAAGCTGCACAGCGACAGCGGCATCTCTGTCAATAGCGACAGCACCGCGGAGCAACTGACGGGACACATGCAAGGTATGATGGGTAAAAGAACCGAATCTTACATCTGATGTCTATATATATATATATATATATATATATATATATATATATATACTTAGGGCCTTATTCATTAAGCTCCAGCGTCAGGTAGCGCCTTGTAAATGACAGGTAGCGTCAGGTGAACGCCGGACACGGCAGCAATTACACATTTATGAAGCCGATTCTGTTGAGCATCTGGGATAGCGCCATGTAGCGTCCGATTCATCATTATCCCAGGCTCAGCGTACAGCGCCGGCGTTTAGCCTTGCACAGCGCCACGTCTTACCTCTCGCTACCTGTCGCTCTCCCATACATTTCAATGGACGTTCTTTTATTTCTCTTTAAACAGGGGGTTTTTATTATTATTATTATTTTTTTTTTTATTATCAAATAATGTTGTGACCTCTCCTGACCTAGAAAAAGCCATTTTTTTGAAATTGTTTTCAGTTTTTATATATTTCTTCAGAAATGACATCACAGCTCTGCCATTAAAGTGTTCATGTTACAATGTTGTTACAATGTAATTCCATATGTTTTCGCTTTGTTACTGGTGGATAGATGCTGAAAAACAGACTTTAATCACACAGCCTCCTGCGCTCTGGGCTTCAGAGAAGCATTTTTCAGCGCCAGAGATTTGTGAGGCTGTTTTTTTGCTGAATATGGTGTGAGTCGGTCGCTATGAGCAGTCGCTACCATGCGCTCCCATACAGCGCTGTACTGGTCATATAGCGACACCCCACGATATATTAATCAATGCTGCACAGTCACTGAGTCGCTCTGAATTAGCGACCCACAGCCGAGCACAGCGACTACTAGCGGGCGCTCTGAAAATGCCGCTACAGACGCTCATCTGTCGCTACCTGGCGTTAGTGATGAATCAGCCTGCCCATCTAAACACTGAAGAAACCCCATAAAGACATACTGCACATTTATATATTACGGGAACCAGTGGATGGGTAGATCCTTAAATAACCACCGGGATGAGTACATGTGCCCAGAATCTCAGGCCTACAACCAGAGGGAAGCAGGACTATTAGATCGTCGAAATCCTGGGTTTTGGTCCACTTTAAAAGTAACAAAAATACCAGCGATGACCAAAAACAGGTTACGGGTAAGGTGGCACCCAGACCCACAATGCAACAGCCCCGGCATTATGGTTGAGGGGCCTCAGCAGGGACGTCTCGGGCCGGCCAGGGGCTGGTAAAATCCAGGGCTGGTTTTTGCATGCCTTCCAACTTTTCAGGGTGGGAAAGAGGGACAATTATTACCTTAAGCCACGCCACCTCATTGAGGGATGGATGAATCCACACCCCCTCATTGAGGGATGGATGAAGCCACACCCCCTCATTGAGGGATAGATGAAGCCACACTCTCTCATTGAGGGATAGATGAAGCCACGCCCCCTCATTGAGGGATAGATGAAGCCACACTCTCTCATTGAGGGATAGATGAAGCCACGCCCCCTCATTGAGGGATAGATGAAGCCACACTCTCTCATTGAGGGATAGATGAAGCCACGCCCCCTCATTGAGGGATAGATGAAGCCACACCCCCTCATTGAGGGATGGATGAAGCCACACCCCCTCATTGAGGGATAGATGAAGCCACACTCTCTCATTGAGGGATAGATGAAGCCACGCCCCCTCATTGAGGGATAGATGAAGCCACACTCTCTCATTGAGGGATAGATGAAGCCACGCCCCCTCATTGAGGGATAGATGAAGCCACACTCTCTCATTGAGGGATAGATGAAGCCACGCTCTCTCATTGACGGATAGATGAAGCCACGCCCCCTCATTGAGGGATGGATGAAGCCACGCCCCTCATTGAGGGATGGATAGGAGATACATTGTAACAGTTACAACAATAGAAACACTTTGAATAGGCAAATGAATCATTTATTGCTGCAGATCTGCATGTTACACCTCAAAGAGGGACAAATGAGAACAACGAGGGACAGAGGGGCATTGACTCAAAAGCGGGACAGTCCCTCCATATCAGGGACACTTGGGAGGTATGCTTTGACACCCGTGCTGGGTCTCCTAATTTATTTAATATTATTGAGTCATCTCATTGCACATGTTGGGCTTAGCACAGGCCTGAGCCTTTCCTGCTATAGAATGAATATATTAGGCTCTATAGCGTGGGAAGCGCCTCGGGATTTGCCTCAAGGAAACACGTAAATCACACGTGTTAAGGCAACGCTGACTTTTTAAAAAGAAAGATTTGGCTCAAATTATAATTCACCGTAACTTTGAAGATGTTAAATTAATCTTCCGAGTCTCATTTCCTTCCTTTCTCAAGCGATACAAAGCTCTGAAATCCGGTCGTTGAATGTGGACTGAAGAAGAGAAAATGATAGTGACTTGGGTTTATCTGTATTCATACCTCCCAAGTGTCCCTATTTGGATTCCATGTCCCCCTGTCCCTCGTTGTTCTCATTTGTCCCTCTTTGAGGTGTAACATGCAGATCTGCAGCAAGAAATGTATCTCCTATCCATCCCTCAATGAAGGGGCGTGGCTTCATCTATCCCTCAATGAGGGGGCGTGGCTTCATCTATCCCTCAATGAGAGAGTGTGGCTTCATCTATCCCTCAATGAGAGGGCGTGGCTTCATCTATCCCTCAATGAGAGAGTGTGGCTTCATCTATCCCTCAATGAGAGGGCGTGGCTTCATCTATCCCTCAATGAGAGAGTGTGGCTTCATCTATCCCTCAATGAGAGGGCGTGGCTTCATCTATCCCTCAATGAGAGAGCGTGGCTTCATCTATCCCTCAATGAGAGAGCGTGGCTTCATCCATCCCTCAATGAGAGAGCGTGGCTTCATCCATCCCTCAATGAGAGAGCGTGGCTTCATCCATCCCTCAATGAGAGAGCGTGGCTTCATCTATCCCTCAATGAGAGAGCGTGGCTTCATCTATCCCTCAATGAGAGAGCGTGGCTTCATCCATCCCTCAATGAGAGAGCGTGGCTTCATCTATCCCTCAATGAGAGAGCGTGGCTTCATCCATCCCTCAATGAGAGAGCGTGGCTTCATCCATCCCTCAATGAGAGAGCGTGGCTTCATCCATCCCTCAATGAGAGAGCGTGGCTTCATCTATCCCTCAATGAGAGAGCGTGGCTTCATCTATCCCTCAATGAGAGAGCGTGGCTTCATCCATCCCTCAATGAGAGAGCGTGGCTTCATCTATCCCTCAATGAGAGAGCGTGGCTTCATCCATCCCTCAATGAGAGAGTGTGGCTTCATCTATCCCTCAATGAGAGAGCGTGGCTTCATCCATCCCTCAATGAGAGAGCGTGGCTTCATCCATCCCTCAATGAGGGTGTGTGGCTTCATCTATCCCTCAATGAGGGTGTGTGGCTTCATTCATCCCTCAATGAGGGGGAGTGGCTTCATTCATCCCTCAATGAGGGGGCGTGGCTTCATCTATCCCTCAATGAGGGTGTGTGGCTTCATTCATCCCTCAATGAGGGGGAGTGGCTTCATTCATCCCTCAATGAGGGGGCGTGGCTTCATCTATCCCTCAATGAGGGTGTGTGGCTTCATCTATCCCTCAATGAGAGAGTGTGGCTTCATCCATCCCTCAATGAGGGGGCGTGGCTTAATCTATCCCTCAATGAGGGGGCGTGGCTTCATTCATCCCTCAATGAGGGGAAGTGGCTTAATCTATCCCTTAATGAGAGAGTGTGGCTTCATCTATCCCTCAATGAGAGAGTGTGGCTTCATCCATCCCTCAATGAGGGGGCGTGGCTTCATCTATCCCTCAATGAGGGTGTGTGGCTTCATTCATCCCTCAATGAGGGGGAGTGGCTTCATTCATCCCTCAATGAGGGGGCGTGGCTTTATCCATCCCTCAATGAGGGGGTGTGGCTTAATTTAAGAAATGTCCCTCTTCCCACCAGGAAAAGTTGGAAGCTATGCTATAGTCACAGTCAACAAAAATGTTTGCCTCTCCCCATTTCTACCACTAACTAAACAAATCAAAAGAAGCACCAATACTTAATTTCCATGTGATCATTTAAAGTGGACCAAAACCCAGGATTTTGACTATCCTGGGTTTTGGTCCTTTCCCCCGGGGCACCCGCTGTGTGAAACCCTCCAGATCGCCGAAGCCAACTCATCTCTTCCCGGTCCTACGGCGCATGCACGGCCGCTCCTCCGATCAGCGCGCTCGGAGCCGCTGACGTCACAATGTCTATGCCCTCATCTAAGGCCAGCGGCTCCGAGCGCGCTGGTGGCCGCATCCCCCGCTTCCCTCTAACAGGAAGCGTGCCCGCCCCGGCCATTCACAAATGCCTGGCACGCGTCCTGCTAGAGGAATCGCGGGGATGCAGCTCGCACATGCGCCGTTGGACCGGGAAGCAAGGTAACTGAACGGAGGACCTGGGGAGTTTCACACAGCGGGGCATTCAATTTTGGATGCCCCGGGGGGAGGGACTCATTCAGCCCGGGAATCTATAAGGTCGCGATGGGTTTTGGTCCACTTTAACATTAAAAATCGGGCTGATGTCAGGTGGGATTTCAGCGGGCATGTTCAGGCGTTGGTACCATCGGCTTTATGTTCTGTCCCTGATGAAGCGGGTGATGAAACGCCCCGAAACATTGGACTTATGGACTTTTACTTTACATTGCTGCTTGTATGCCCTGTTTGTGCTTTGTTAACGTTAAAAATGTGGCATTTACTAAGGATTGAAACAGAACTGAGTGGATATGCACAGCCGAAAGTGTTCAATAAAGGTGCAGGCTCAAGGGATAAAGCAACTTAAATAACAATACTAGCAACTGGGATCCTAGATGTATCCCAAAAAATCCCCCAGAATGAGCCGCACCCAAATATAAAATCAAGTATTGTATTTAATTAAAAATCTAGAAACTAGTACAGCACGCAGTATGAAAAAGACACATAAAAAACATATACACAAGACAACAATGGCTGGAGGGGGACCACAACAAAAGGCCTATAATAAATTGTACAAACTGATATCAATTATGTGCCACCAGATCATGGAGAGAAAAAAAAAAGAGAACTTTTCTTATATGTATATATTATAATTATAATTAATATAAAATGTAATAAATATTAATTCGAAATCACTGCTGCTAAATGAATTAACTGAGATAAATAAATGAATAATAAACAATTTTTCAAAGTCCTCTATCAATGATTATAAAGCCAGAAAGTGCTAGAGCTATGCGATTAGCTGCTATTCTAAAGTGCCGTGCATGAAAAAAGAAAAAGAAGAAAGACTCCGTGATTGAGCAAGCAATGCATTCGGCCAAAGGTATAAACAATTATAACGTCACCAATCAAGTTCACGTCCGGGTCCCCCGCAGCAGCCGCCACCGACGCGTTGCGTGTCTTACTGACACTTTGCCAGGGTGAAAACCACTTACTTACTAAGGATTGGGCTGACGTCAGGTGGGATTTTAGAGAGCATGTTGGGTACAATCTGCTTGATGTTCTGTCCCTGATGAATGGGGTGATGGAACGCCCCGAAACGTTGGACTTATGTACTTTTACTTTACATTGCTGTCTGTATGCCCTGTTTGTGCTTTGTTAATGTTAAAAATGTGCCTTTACTAAGGATTGGGCTGACGTCAGGGGCACACCCCGAAACGTTGGACCTATGGACTTTTACTGTACAGTTGTGAATTCTGTATACATTACATGGATACAATATCTATGTAGATTTGCATAAGTACTGTTACAGATATAAGATCGAATCAGATAAATCTGGATGGATACGCACAGCCTGGATTATACAAAAGGTGCAGGATAGGGGGGGCAACCAATCTGACAGAAACTGTGGTACTGGGATTCTAGATATATCCCAGAGAAAATGCCCCTACAAACAAAGCCGCACTCAAATATTAAAAACCAATATTTTATTCTAAATAAATAAACAAATACAGCATATAATAAAGACAAACACCATTAAAAACATCTACACAATCAACAAGGTTGAAGGGGGGACCCCAAAATTAATGACTATTGTTATAAATAAATCTGACGTATAGTCAGCATTGATATTTTGCCACTGAACCTGGAGCACAATAAGTACTACAATTAATTATGTGTAAATACATTCTATTGCCAAACACAATAGAATGTATTGTTTATTCACACATAATTAATTGTAGTACTTATTGTGCTCCAGGTTCAGTGGCATAATATCAATGCTGACTATACGTCGGATTTATTTATAACAATAGTCATTCATTTTGGGGTCCCGCCTTCAACCTTGTTGATTGTGTAGATGTTTTTAACGGTGTTTGTCTTTATTATATGCTGTATTTCTTTATTTATTTAGAATAATATATTGTATTTTAATATTTGAGTGCGGCTTTGTTTGTCGGGGCATTTTCTCTGGGATAAGATCAAATCAGTCTTCAAGCCAATAGACATAAGTATTTTGTGCGATTGCGAAGTTGTTATGTTATGTAACCATGTGATTATTCCTTATAGGTAAAAACGACCTCCACCTCTATAATAGCCTTCCACCACACAAACAAGAAGAGGTAGAGAAGCTCCTGACCGGCTCCCTGGAAAACACATGGAAGAACTTGGCCGGAGAACTAGGTTACCAAGACGAACTCATAGACACTTTCACCAGGGAGGAGTTCCCGGTACGCGCGCTGCTTTCCGATTGGTCCAGCAAAGACAGCGCCACCACCGATGCGCTCTATTCGGCTCTGCGCAAAATCCAAAGGGAAGACATTGCTCAGAGCTTGTACAGCGATTCCACCGCCACCTCTCCGGTGTGATCGGGACCTACGAAGGACAGAAGGAAGATGTTCATTTTGATCTCACTCAAAGGAGCATCCCGCACGATATGTGAAGGAAAAGTTTGCCGCTTGGCGCCGCCCCCCAAAATCCCCCCTCCCCCCCAAACCCCTCTTAATACCCAGTATTAACGGACGAACCGTCTGCACTGAAGCATTATTTTTCAGTATTGTGGTGTGTAATCTTCTCTATGGACCTTCTTGTGTCCCGCATCTCCAGGTTTCTCACTGTGATGGACCTAAGACTTTGAGATAAGGAGTTGAAAAGCTGTGGACGCTCGGACGTCGTTTTGGGTCTTCGAGTTGCACCCACCTTCCGTTTTTTTCTTCTGACCTTTGTGTTGTTTCTTAGGCCTTGGCTGGTGACCCTCAAAATCCCAAATGGTTGCACCCCCTCTAGGATCTGTTTTAAGGGATTTTATGGACTTTGCAGGATGTTGTGGCTCTACAATCGCGACCCTGTTGAAGATACAGACGCACTTAGAAAGGCGGCACTTTAAAGCGGACCAAAGCATCGAGATTTTGACTATCCCCAGGTTTTGGTCTACCCTGACTTGGAATGCCCCGTTGTATGAAACCCCCAAGGTCGCCCATAAAAGCTCATCTTTCTCCGGTCCTACAGCATGACGACGTGCAATGCAATCAAATACTTCAGAGCTACTCACATGGGAAGCTGCCGGCCTCCTTTACAGGCCCCTAGTTTCCGTACAGGATTCATATGTCTGTTTAGCCTGAGTAGGGACCCCACCAAAAGGGGAGCCTTGATGTGGCGTGGGGTTTAATACAATGCGATTGCAATTGTATGCAACCAAGGCTCCTCGTTTCCGTACAGAATTCATATGCCTGTTTTCTGAATATTATACAGTGATGAGAAGGTTAAACTGAGCTTAAAATTGGTTTCCAGGCCCTGAATATTAATTTAGTATAAACAGTAGTAATGGAGCATCTCCCCCTTTACTCAATTTGAATTGCCATGAGCGCACACACGGCGAGATTCAGCCATTATGGATATCTCCCTGTGGAGTGTTCTAAATGGAAGCAGCTTCCCAGGGGAGTAGCTCTGAAATATTTGATTGCATCGCATGTCCCAACTTTGGGCACTCAAAAATAGGAGTAGGGACTACAGGAGTGTAAACTGACAGCAATGAAAGTGAAAGGCGTTTTCTCTCCTAAAATAGGAGTGAGAATTCTCACCTGGCTCTGAATCGACCCCAATGACTTTCGTTGTCTACTGAGTGTAAATTGACCCCAATGAAAGTGAAGGGCAGTTTTCTCTCCTAAAAAAGGAGTGAGAATTCTCACCTGGCTCTGAATCGACCCCAATGACTTTCATTGTCTACTGAGTGTAAATTGACCCCAATGAAAGTGAATGGCAGTTGTCTCTCCTAAATAAGGAGTGAGAATTCTCTCCTGGCTCTGAATCGACACCATTGACTTTCATTGTCTACCAAAGTGTAAATTGACCCCAATGAAAGTCAATGGCAGTTCTCTCTTCTAAAAAAGAAGTAAGAATTCTCACCTGGCTCTGAATCCACACCAATGACTTTCATTGTCTATCGGAGTGTAAATTGACCCCAATGAAAGTGAATGTCAGTTGTCTCTCCTAAAAAAGGAGTGAGACTTCTCACGTGGCTCTGAAACGACCCCTTACAGGCCACCGTATTTGCATTTGTATGCATTTTTTACACATAAAATAGAAGTTTGTATTTTTTAACACCGTTTTAGGTCATTGACAACCCACATGTACCACCACCCGGGTGGTACTTGAGATAGTTGGTCATTGGAAAGTGGTACTTTATAAATAAAGGTTGGGAACCTCCTGCTTTAGAGAAAGCCCCACTGAGAGTAGTTATTGTGAGACAAGGCAGGGATCGAAGTTGTCAGAAACGTAGAGTTATGCAAAATCATAGTTACAAGTGGACCCAGAATCCCATCGTATATCTTTAACATATGGTGCCACTACTGAAGAGCAATCTTGTTTCACTGCCAAGTGCTCCGAAAGTTTTTTTTTTTTCGAGCGCACAGACAATCATACCGAGAGTACCGAGAACTTAAATGAACTGCAAGGAGTTTAGGGTTTCACATGTCAAGTTTGTACAACTTTTAAAGTTTGCTTCATTCAATGCAATGGCCACCCACAGAGTCCACGTTGCAGCCACAGAAAAGTGATCAGGTAACGACTAGCAATATTCCCTTGGAAATTGACTAATTCGGGTAATGAAATAGAGACTGACTTCATTGCGCCCGAGAAAATTTCAAATCAAGCTGGACCAAAAAGATTTTGGGTGTCAGCGTCCACTTTGTCACGTATAGCCAATTACCCTTGTGGTAGACATTGTTAAGGTCCCTCCAACCATAGACTATTTTGTTTGCATAGAGCTCAACTTTTTCATAGAAGTTGACCTATGAGTCCCAAGGGGCCTGCTCCAATGATTTACCTGAGCTCAACTTCCCAAGGTCCCAACCCTCCAACTCAACTCAACTTTTTCATTGAGCAACCTATGAGTCCCAAGGGGCCTGCTCCAATTATTTAACTGAGCCCAACTTCCCAAGGTCCCAAAGGGCCTGCTCCAATGATTTAACTGAGCTCAACTTCCCAAGGGGCCTGCTCCAATGATTTAACTGAGCTCAACTTCCCAAGGTCTCAAGGGGCCTGCTCCAATGATTTAACTGAGCCCAACTTCCAAAGGTCCCAAGGGGCCTGCTCCAATGTTTTAACTGAGCTCAACTTCCCAAGGTCCCAACCCTCCAACTCAACTCAACTTTTTCATTGAGCAACCTAAGGGTCCCAAGGGGCCTGATCCAATGATTTAACTGAGCTCAACTTCCCAAGGTCCCAACTCTCAACTCAACTCAACTTTTTCATAGAGCAACCTATGAGTCCCAAGGGGCCTTCTCCAATGATTTAACTGAGCCCAACTTCCCAGGATCCCAAGGGGCCTGCTCCAGTGATTTAACTGAGCCCAACATCCCAAGGTCTCAAGGGGCCAGATGAGGTCACATACTGTATATCTAGATTTGTTTGGGTCTCTAAGCCCTAAACCTAAGTCCCCTCATCTCTGCCCCATCCATCCCTGTCCCCTCATCTCTGCCCCATCCATCCCTGTCCCCTCATCTCTGCCCCATGCATCCCTGTCCCCTCGCCTCTGCGCCATCCATCCCTGTCCCCTCACCTCTACCCCATCCATTCCCACCCTTCCTGTTATGTCCATCCCTCTTCCTCAATACTCTATCAATTCATGTGGGACCAAACTAAAAAAACAGCTCCAATTCGGGGTTGGAGGGTAAGCAGCCCTTCTTAGTTTTGGCCATGAAATGTATAGACCTCCCCAACCCGCAACTCTCTATCCCAAAGGGGCCCACTGGGACCATGCCACCCAAGGGGCCCATGTACACCTGGAGCCGGCCCTGCTTAGACCGATAAAGGTTGTGCACCCCTGATATAGAGAGTAACTAAAAGGTCAGAACTCATTACATGGAAAGACCTTAAAAGCTTTTTCTAAATGGGAATTACTAAACTGGGAGTCAAAACTGAGTGCTACATTTTTTAATTGACACGACTGTAGGTAAGTGTACGTTTTACAAGCACTGCCTATAATACCATCATCTTCTATAGACATCATCAAGCACAAAGAACTTTGGTGGTTATCCCTTGATGACCAAATGATCTACATTAACTGTAGCCCCTAAAAGGCTCCTAGTGATGACTCCATAACCTTCCTTTTGATTGGCTACTGTTACCATTATACAAGTAAGTGAAAAATAAGTAGAATCAGTCTTCAAACACTTAACTTGTTGAGTTGTCGGCAAGAAGTTACTGAAACGCCTGTGGCACCACTGATTATGTGGACATAGGAGGAGGGTGAGCTACGTGCATGAGCATGAGGCATTCTTTTGAAGCGCACAATGAAAGCAAATAACTATGTTTCAGTCTAGAAATGCGTGCTCCGTATTTAATCCGTCATCAGTTTTGGCCATGTTGTGTTGCTGCTTGTACCCAATGTACTCTATGGTCTTACAAAGGACAGTGCTGCCATGTCTACAGATTCAGCCTTGAACTTACAGACAACCATCTTAATTACCTCCAGCCTATAACTCGCTCAGGGATACAATGGACAGGTATATCATCGCACATACAAGGAAGTTATCAGATGATAGTAAGCAATCTATCTGCTCACAGGGTATGGAAATTCATTGACTGAGTTGCCCTTGTTAGGCTAGAGCCCAGTAATTTGATTTATAAAGAAGTGGTCCAGAAAAGGATGAAACTGGGTTTGGTTTGGAGAGATCTGGGTTCTGTTAAAGGAGGACTATCGCGAAAAATGGGCCAATGATAAAAATCCATATTAATATGCCTGATGGCGGGAGGAGGGGTCACTTATACACCCGGCATCAAGACATATCCCGCCAGGACGTCATTCATTCCAGTCATTGTCCTATCATTTGTTTTTATAATTCTCTCTTATATTCTGTACCTTCATACTGTCTTCTGTTCCTGTCCAACTAATGTCTAGATTAGATTAACTAAATTACCTAGTGGATGATGTTGCCAGGATCAACCTACCCAAAAAGCAACCTATGGGTTCTCTCGTCATTCATTCCAGTCATTGTCCTATCATTTGTTTTTATAATTCTCTCTTATATTCTGTACCTTCGTACTGTCTTCTGTTCCTGTCCAACTAATGTCTAGATTAGATTACCTAAATGACCTAGTGGATGATGTTGCCAGGATCAACCTACCCAAAAAGCAACCTATGGGTTCTCTCGTGTTCCTATGTTAGGAACGACTGGAAACTCCTCCCAAAAAGTGTTTTGACTGCTAAAAATGAAGTGTGGGCTTGCCTAAGGCCGTCTTTGTCCTATCATTTGTTTTTATAACTCTCTCGTATGTTCTGTACCTTTGTACTATCTTCTGTTCCTGTCCAACTAATGTCTAGATTAGATTACCTAACTGACCTAGTGGATGATGTTGCCAGGATCATCCTACCCAAAAAGCAACTTCTCTCGTGTTCCTATGTGAGGAACAACTGGTAACCCCTTTTAAAAAGTATTTCGACCTGCTAAGAATGCTAAGAATAGATTACCTTAACTAAATGACCTTGTGGTTGATGTTGCCAGGATCCAGCAAAATAACTTTGTTGCCAGCCAAAAGATCCACTTAAAAAATCTTCAGTACTTTATTATGCAAATTCATAAAATCATGATGCAGGCAAGAAACTCCAATTAAAATCCATAGACGTCTACGCGTTTCGAGCCCCTTAGGTCCTTACTCATGACTCCTATGTGAGGAATGACTGGAAACTCCTCATAAGGAACTGTTTCGACCATCATTGTCCTATCATTTGTTTTTATAATTATCTCGTATGTTCTGTACCTCTGTACTATCTTCTGTTGCTGTCCAACTAATCTCTAGCTTAGATTAACTAAATGACCTGGTGGATGATGTTGCCAAGATCCAACCAAAAGATCCACTTAAAAAATATTCAGTACTTTATTTTGCAAATTCATAAAATCATGATGCAGACAGGAAACCTCAATTAAAATCCATAGACGTTTACGCGTTTCGAACCCCTTAGGTCCTTACTCATGACTCCTATGTGAGGAACGACTGGAAACTCCTCATAAGAAACTGTTTCGACCATCATTGTCCTATCATTTGTTTTTATAATTCTCTCGTATGTTCTGTACCTTTGTACTATCTTCTGTTCCTGTCCAAGTATGGTGGGCAATAAGTACCAAAACACTGTGGTTGATTACCGATGACCCTTTAATCTAAGACCGCTTCCTGTATAAACAGGTCTACGGAAAGTAAAACAGGCAATGCCTGACATAAGCCATATTAATGCTTTGTATAACGTTTGCTTATTATAGCAACACCCCTGACTCCTGTCTCCTGTCTATACCTTACATGGCTCGCGACAACTGCCCTCTGGTTTTATCGCTGAAGTTAAACGTAATCCCTTGCCTATAACTTTGCTTAAATGAAGTTCTGAATTTGCACTGTAATATTTGAGAAACTCGTTTGAAACAAAAGTCCATCCAAAATAGATTTGAAGTTATGTTTACGTGGCTGTGAGTCGAAGGTTGTGCTCAATAGCCGTAATAATGCGTTGGGGGACACGGGTGAGCAATCGGGTACCAATAGGGTTGCCATCCGGCTTATATATCACTGCCGGTATTTCTGGTACCCGAAATTCTGAGCGGACTGAGGCCAGGGGTGGAGTCCCGGCTAGTCCATCATTGCAGAGCGCGCTCTATGTGGCTCTGCCCTCCTTTCCTCTCTCCTCCTTCCTCTCTATTCGACCTGCCATGACGTCAGCCATTCTCCGCTCCTGTGCCCTTTCTCACTCCTCCCCTTATCTGTGTGCTCCGACCGCCACACTAATTGAAGTCCACGACCAACAAGACCACACCTGCACAAGGCCACACCCCCTACAAGACCACGCCCCACGAGAGCTGTATAGCGCAAAGGTGGCAACCCTAGGTTACCAATGGGCTCCACCATGGATGGAATTAATAAGAAAAATGCCTTAAAATGCATTTTTGGAAGTTCCACAATAGACGACCAATCGGATACCGCTTGGGGAAAAAGTCAGCCCTAGATTTGACCTACCCCTGATCGGCCGAGACATCCCTGTCGAGCCCCACAAATATGATGGGCTATAGCATTGGAGGCTGAGGTTCCTTGGCTTGGTGGTACAGTGGGGATGGGTACAGGGGCCTTAGAGGGAGACTAAGGGGGCAGGGATTGAATGTGGGTGTTAAAAACCAAACTGGCCTGAAGCAGTGCGGCCCACCGGGCGTTGTCCCGGGTCTTCCTATGACTAGTCCACCCCTGGGTTGGGTCCACCCAGACCTGAGAGACTAGAGGTCATACACCCCCCACCCTCACCCTGACACCACCTCAACCCAAACTCAAGAGACCAGAGGTCATACACTGCCCCACACCCACCCCGACCCCACATACCTAAGCCAAACCTGAGGTACCAGAGGTCATACACCCCCCCACCCTGACCCCACCACCCCAACCCAGACCTGAGAGACCAAAGGTCATACACCCCCCACCCCCACCCTGACTCTACAAACCCAAGCCAAACCTGAAGGACCAGAGGTCATACACCCCCCACCCTGACTCCACCACCCCAACCCAGACCCGAGAGACCAGAGGTCATACACCCCCCACCCCTACCCTGACCTCACTACCCCAGACCTGAGAGACTGGAGGTCATACAAATCCCCCACCCCAACCCAGATCTGAGAGATCAAAGATCGTTCACCCCCCACCCTGACCCCACCTCCCAGACCCGAGAGACCAGAGATCATACACCCCCCACCCTTTCCCTGACCCCACCACCCCAACCCAGACCCCAGAGACCAGAGGTCATACAACCCCCACCCTTACCCTGACCCCACCACCCAGACCCGAGAGACCAGAGGTCAAACGCAAGGCCTACTTAGCATTATTTAAAGAAAAATGTGCCTTTATTTGACTATATTTGTTGTTTTCTCTACCAAATCTTAACTGCAGCGTTTGGCTATTTAAAAAAAAAAGGATAATTTTTTAGAGCACTTTTTTATATATATAAAAATAAAAAAATGTTGGATTTTTTTTTTTTACTTGTGTTTCTTTTTAAAATGTGTTCTGTGTTTTCTTTTTATTTTTTTATTCGCATTTTGTTAAAATTGTAAATATTTGATGTGTTATTCTGTGACAAACCTAATCTCTTCCCATCCCTACAGACCGACCCCTATGTAAAATAATTTGACTGACCATGACAAAATTAAACATTATAATTATTACACAACGAGTATGTTGGTTGATTTTTTTTAATACTGTTGTGGTCACAATGGCCGATGCCACACACTGCCTCTAATGGGGGATGCCGCACACTGCCTGTAATAAGGAATGCCGCACACTGCCTGTAATGAGGGATGCCGCACACATCCTGTAATGCAGGATGGTGCATACCACCTGTAATAGGAGATGCCACACCCTGCCTGTAATGGGGGATGCCGCTCTCTTCCTGCAATGGGCATTGTGCACACTGCCTGTAATGGGGGATGTCGTTCACTGCCTGTAATGGGGGATGCCACACACTCTCTGTAATGGGGGCTGTAGAACACTGAATGTAATAAAGGATGCTGCACACTGCCTGTAATAGGGATGCCACTTGCTGCCTGTAATGGTATGAAGGGGGGGGGGGTGATTCTGCACAGTGTGTGTAATGGGGTGATTCAGAGGGTGGTATTTTAGCACACCATTTTGTTCAGCTGCACACTGCCTGTGATGGGGGATGCCGCACACTGCCTGTAATGGGGGATGTCGTTCACTGCCTGTAATGGGGGATGCCACACACTCTCTGTAATGGGGGCTGTAGAACAGTGACTGTAATAAAGGATGCTGCACACTGCCTGTAATAAGGATGCCACTTGCTGCCTGTAATGGTATGAAGGGGGGGGTGATTCTGCACAGTGTGTGTAATGGGGTGATTCAGAGGGTGGTATTTTAGCACACCATTTTGTTCAGCTGCACACTGCCTGTGATGGGGGATGCAGCGCACTGCTTGTAATGGGGGTGCCGTACACTGCCTGTAATGGAGGATGGCGCATACTGACTGTAATAGGAAATACCACACACTGCCTGTAATGAGTGATGCCGCACACTGCCTGTATTGAGGGATGCCGCTCGGGGGTGATTCTGCACACTGCATGTAATGGGGTGATTTAGAGGGCGGTGTCTTAGCACACCATTCGGTTCAGCCGCATACTGCCTGTAATAGGAGATACCACACACTGCCTGTAATGGGGGATGCCGCACACTGCCAGTAATGAGGGGATGCGTAACACTGCCTATAATGGGGATGCAGCTCCAGCTCGCCATCTGTAATGGGGTGAAGGGGGGTGATTCTGTACACTGCATGTAATGGGGTGATTTGGAGGGCGGTATTTTACCAATTTGGTTCAGCCGCACACTGCCTGTAATGGGGGGTGCCACACACTGCCTGTAATGGAGGATAGTGCATACTGCCTGTAATAGGAAATACCACACACTGCCTGTAATAAGGAATGCTGCACACTGTCTGTAATGTACCTTTAAATAGAGGGCGTTCTCTTTAACCCCTCTATATGGGTCTCTCCCTAGCCAGTCCAAAATGTCATCCTCCATACAGCCACCTACTTCCGGCCTTGTGCTGAAGAGGGGAAGAATCCCCGAAACACGGCTCCACAGGTGGCTGTGTAATTACTACTACCTATACTCAAGCATTGCACCACTCAGTGGTCTCCGGGAGCTCTGGGTATAGCTGCCTGTAATAGGAAATGCCACACACTGCCTGTAATAAGGAATGCACACACTGCCTGTAATAGGGATGCCGCTCACTGCCTGTAATGGGGGATGCCACTCTGCCTGTAATATGCATTCTGCACACTGTCCATAATGGAGGATGGCTCTCACTTCCTGTAATGGGGGATGCCACACACACTGCCTGTAATGAGGGATGCTGAACACTGCCTGTAATAGGGGATGCCGAACACTGCCTGTAATGGGGCATGCCACACAAACTGCCTTTAATGAGGGATCCTGCACACTGCCTGTAATGGGGATGCCGCTCACTGCCTGTAATGGCCAATGTCGCACACTGCTTGTAATGGAGGATGCCACACGTAGCATGTAATGGGGCATGCCACACAAACTGCCTTTAATGAGGGATGCTGCACACTGTCTGTAATGGGGATGCCGCTCGCTGCCTGTAATAGGGTGACGGGGGGATTCCTACACATGTAAAACTGTGTAAAACCCCCAGAGGACGCAGGTATTCTAACCTCTCTGACAATCCCACAGGGCATGTGCGGGCCCGCCCCCAATCAGCGCTCTATGCCGTAGTAAGGAGCGGCATAGTATAATGTTTGTACACAGAGGCCGGCAAAGAGTGCTGGGAGAACTAGGGTAATAGGAAATACCACACACTGCCTGTAACAGGGGAATGGCGCACACTACCTTTATTGGGGATGCAGCTAACTGCCTGTAATGGACAATGTCGCACACTGCCTGTAATAAGGAATACTGCACACTGCCTGTAATGGGGATGCAGCTCACTGCCTGTAATTGGCAATGTTGCACAATGCCTGTAATAAGGAATGCCCTACACTGCCTGTAATGAGGATGCAGCTCACTGCCTGTAATGGGCAATGTCGCACACTGCTTGTAATGGAGGATGCCACATGCTGGCTGTAATGGGGCATGCCACACAAGCTTCCTTTAATGAGGGATGCTGCACACTGCCTGTAATGGGGATGCCGCTCACTGCCTGTAATGGGCAATGTCGCACACTGCCCGTAATAAGGAATACTGCACTCTGCCTGTAATGGGGGATGCAGCTCACTGCCTGAAATGGGCAATGTCGCACACTGCCCGTAATAAGGAATACTGCACACTGCCTGTAATGGGGATGCAGCTCACTGCCTGTAATTGGCAATGTTGCACAATGCCTGTAATAAGGAATGCCCTACACTGCCTGTAATGAGGATGCAGCTCACTGCCTGTAATGGGCAATGTCGCACACTGCTTGTAATGGAGGATGCCACATGCTGGCTGTAATGGGGCATGCCACACAAGCTTCCTTTAATGAGGGATGCTGCACACTGCCTGTAATGGGGATGCCGCTCACTGCCTGTAATAGGCAATGTCGCACAGTGGCTGTAATAAGAATGCTACACACTGCCTGTAATGGGGATGCCGCTCACTGCCTGTAATGGGCAATGTCGCACACTACTTGTAATGGAGGATGCCACCCGCTGCCTGTAATGGGGCATGCCACACAAGCTTCCTTTATTGAGGGACGCTGCACACTGCCTGTAATGGGGTGATGGGGGGGATTCTTACACATGTAAATAGATCATTTGCATGGCTCTGCCTGCTGCAAAGGATTCTGGGAGATATCGCACAACCCTTGGTATGTATACAGCATGTAAATACAGTGAGTAGGAAACAATATACATATATAAAAGAGAGTTAAAAGTCATTTAGCCCATGTGGGGTTTTGGCTCCGGCCCAAGGGGGCATCCTGACTTGGGGTGTCACGCTGTGTAAAACCCCCAGGGAACACTGGTATTCTTACCTCTCTGACAATCCCACAGGGCATGTCCGGCCCACCTCCAATCAGCGTTCTATGCCGTAGTAAGGAACGGCATAGTATACTGTGGGTAATCGGAAATGCCACACACTGCCTGTAATAAGGAATGCCGCACTCTGCCTGTAATGGGGATGCAGCTCATTGCCTGTAATGGGCAATGGCACACACTGCCTGCAACGGGGGATGCCGCATACTGCCTGTAATGGGGATGCAGCTCACTGCCTGTAATGGGGATGCAGCTCACTGCCTGTAATGGGCAATGTCGCACACTGCCTGTAATGGGCAATGTCGCACACTGCCTGTAATGGGGATGCAGCTCATTGCCTGTAATAGGTAATGTCCCACACTGCCTGTAATAAGGAATGTCGCACACTGCCTGTAATGGGGATGCAGCTCACTGCCTGTAATAGGGATACCGCATACTGCCTGTAATGGGGGTTGCCACTCACTGCCTGTAATGGGGATGCAGCTCACTGCCTATAATGGGCAATGTCGCACACTGCCTGTAACGGGGGATGCCACACACTGACTGTAATAAGAGATGCCGCACACTGCCTGTAATGGGGATGCAGCTCACTGCCTGTAATGGGCAATTTTGTACACTGCCTGTAACAGGAGATGCCGCATACTGCCTGTAATGGGGGTTGCCACACACTGACTGTAATAAGAGATGCCGCACACTGTCTGTAATGGGCAATGTCGCACACTGTCTGTAACAGGGGATGCCACACACTGACTGTAATAAGAGATGCCGCACACTGCCTGTAATGGGCAATGTCGCACACTGTCTGTAACAGGGGATGCCACACACTGACTGTAATAAGAGATGCTGCACACTGCCTGTAATGGGGATGCAGCTCACTGCCTGTAATGGGCAAAGTCGCATACTGCATGTAACGGGGGATTCCGCATACTGCCTGTAATGGGGGTTGCCACACACTGACTGTAATAAGGAATGCCGCACACGGCCTGTAATGGAGACGCAGCTCACTGCCTGTAATGGGCAATGTCACACACTGCCTGCAAAGGGGGATGCCGCATACTGCCTGTAATGGTAGTTGCCACACACTGACTGTAATGCGAGATGCCACACACTGACTGTAATGGGGTGCTCTTTAAATGTATCCTCATCCTCCTGTCTCTTGGTTTGTAGACTTAGACCTGGCCGCATAAGCTGCCTGTGTGCGGCCTGTGCATGTGCCAGAGGCCGGATCAGTAAGTGCACATGGAGAACCAGGGTAAGAGGAAATACCACACACTGTCTGTAATAAGGAATACCACACACTGCCTGAAATGGGGATGCAGCTCACTGCCTTTAATGGGCAATGTCCCACACTGCCTGTAACGGGGGATCCCGCACACTGCCTGTAATGGGGGTTGCCACACACACTGACTGTAATAAGAGATGCCGCGCATTGCCTGTAATGGTAATGACGTATACTGCCTGTAATGGGTGTTGCCACACACTGACTGTAATAGGAGATGCCGCACACTGCCTGTAATGTAATGACACATACTGCCTGTAATGGGTGTTGCCACACACTGACTGTAATAGGAGATGCTGCATACTGCCTGTAATGGGCAATGTTGCACACTGCCTGTAACGGGGGATGCCGCACACTGCCTGTAACAGGGGATGCAGCTCACTGCCTGTAATGGGGGTTGCCACACACTGACTGTAATAAGAGATGCCTCACACTGCCTGTAATGGAGTGCTCTCTAAATTTATCCTCATCCTCATCATGCTGCCTCTTGGTTGGTAGTGTCATAGAGCCAGGACTGTTCCTCTTGTTCCCCAGCAGAGGGCACCAAGGTTTCCCGTGCGCTCGCATTTTCGCACTAGGACCAGGAAGTGCGCGATTATGCGCGCGCATTTGGGAACTTTGTGAATTAATGATTCATGCGCATGTGCAATTTTGTACGGGCATTCACATTGCAGACAAGCGAAAATGCGCTCCCTTTGGCGCATGCGCAGTGGCCTTTATATACTGGCGAGCCCTGAGCTCCATTGCCAGTTGGTCATTTCTCCTGCTTGTTCCTGAGTTCCAATCGTCCATTCCCGTGTAGGGACCCGGCCTGATCCTGACTACGCTCCTGCTCTCCTGACGACCTCGGCTTGTTTACGACTCCGATCCTGATCTGCCTGTCCACGACCTCAGCTTGTTTACGACTCCGATCCTGATCTGCCTGTCCATGACCTCGGCTTGTTTACGACTTTGATCCTGATCTGCCTGCCCACAACCTCGGCCTGTTTACGACTCCGATCCTGATCTGCCTGCCCCCGTCCTCGGCTTGTTTACGACTCCGATCCTGATCTGCCTGCCCCCGACCTCGGCTTGTTTACGACTACGATCCTGATCTGCCTGCCCACGACCTCGGCCTGTTTACGACTTCGATCCTGATCTGCCTGCCCACGACCTCGGCTTGTTTACGACTCCGATCCTGATCTGCCTGCCCATAACCTCGGCTTGTTTACGACTACGATCCTGATCTGCCTGCCCACGACCTCAGCTTGTTTACGACTCCAATCCTGATCTGCCTGCCCATAACCTCGGCCTGTTTACGACTACGATCCTGATCTGCCTGCCCCCGACCTCAGCCTGTTTACGACTACGATCCTGATCTGCCTGCCAATGACCTCGGCCTGTTTATGACTGCGATCCTGATCTGCCTGCCCAGGACCTTGGCTTGGTTACGACTACGATCCTGATCTGCCTGCCCATTACCTCAGCTTGTTTACGACTACGATCCTGATCTGCCTGCCCATAACCTCAGCTTGTTTACAACTACAATCCTGATCTGCCTGCCCACGACCTCGGCTTGTTTACAACTACAATCCTGATCTGCCTGCCCACGACCTCGGCTTGTTTACGACTACGATCCTGAGCTGCCTGCCCACGACTTCGGCTTGTTTACGACTTCGATCCTGATCTGTCTGCCCAGGACCTCGGACTGTTTATGACTGCGATCCTGATCTGTCTGCCCACGACCTCGGTCTGTTTACGACTTCGATCCTGATCTGCCTGCCCACGACCTCAGCTTGTTTACGACTCCGATCCTGATCTGCCTGCCCACGACTTCGGCTTGTTTACGACTCTGATCCTAATCTGCCTGCCCACGACCTCAGCTTGTATTACGACTCCGATCCTGATCTGCCTGCCCACGACCTTGGCTTGTTACAACTCCGATCCTGATCTGCCTGCCCATAACCTCGGCTTGTTTACGACTACGATCCTGATCTGCCTGCCCACAACCTCAGCTTGTTTACGACTCCGATCCTGATGTGCCTGCCCCCAACCTCAGCCTGTTTACGACTACGATCCTGATCTGCCTGCCCACGACCTCGGCCTGTTTACGACTGCGATCCTGATCTGCCTGCCCACGACCTCGGCTTGTTTACGGCTCCGATCCTGATGTGCCTGCCCACGACCTCGGCCTGTTTACGACTACGATCCTGATCTGCCTGCCCAGGACCTCTCCGTGTTTACGACTTCGATCCTGATCTGCCTGCCCAGGACCTTGGCTTGTTTACGACTACGATCATGATCTGCCTGCCCATTACCTCAGCTTGTTTACGACTACGATCCTGATCTGCCTGCCCAGGACCTCTCCCTGTTTTTGACGACTTCGATCCTGATCTGCCTGCCCAGGACCTTGGCTTGTTTACGACTACGATCCTGATCTGCCTGCCCATTACCTCAGCTTGTTTACGACTACGATCCTGATCTGCCTGCCCACGACCTCAGCTTGTTTACAACTACAATCCTGATCTGCCTGCCCACGACCTCGGCTTGTTTACAACTACAATCCTGATCTGCCTGCCCATGACCTCGGCTTGTTTACGACTACGATCCTGATCTGCCTGCCCACGACTTCGGCTTGTTTACGACTTCGATCCTGATCTGTCTGCCCAGGACCTTGGCTTGTTTACAACTACGATCCTGATCTGCCTGCCCATGACCTCAGCTTGTTTACGACTACGATCCTGATCTGCCTGCCCATGACCTCAGCTTGTTTACAACTACAATCCTGATCTGCCTGCCCACGACCTCGGCTTGTTTACAACTCCGATCCTGATCTGCCTGCCCACGACCTCTGCTTGTTTACGACTTCGATCCTGATCTGCCTGCCCACGACCTCGGCCTGTTTACGACTACGATCCTGATCTGCCTGCCCCCGACCTCGACTGCGATCCTGATCTGCCTGCCCACGACCTCGGCCTGTTTACGACTTCGATCCTGATCTGCCTGCCCAGGACCTTGGCTTGTTTACGACTACGATCCTGATCTGCCTGCCCATAACCTCAGCTTGTTTACGACTATGATCCTGATCTGCCTGCCCATAACCTCAGCTTGTTTACGACTATGATCCTGATCTGCCTGCCCATGACCTCAGCTTGTTTACAACTACAATCCTGATCTGCCTGCCCACAACCTTGGCTTTTTTACGACTCCGATCCTGATCTTCCTGCCCACAACCTCGGCTTGTTTATGAGTACGATCCTGATCTGCCTGCCCAGGACCTCGGCTTGTTTACAACTACGATCCTGATCTGCCTGCCCACGACCTCGGCCTGTTTACGACTTCGATCCTGATCTGCCGGCCCACTACCTCGGCTTGTTTATGACTACGATCCTGATCTGCCTGCTCATGACCTCGGCTTGTTTACGAATACGATCCTGATCTGCCTGCCAATGACCTCGGCTTGTTTACGACTCCGATCCTGATCTGCCTGCCCACGACCTCAGCTTGTTTACGACTACGATCCTGATCTGCCTGCCCACAACCTCGGCTTGTTCTACGTTCCTGTCCAGCTCTGGTCTGTCTCCTACCCAGAACTTGGTGACACCCACTCCTAGGTTGCCTGACCTGGGGCCTTCCTGCAGCCCAGTCTATCCTCACCATTAGAGGCTCTAGTGAAAACCAGGTTGGTCCTTAGATTCCAGGCTTCCCGGTTGAGAGGTGAGCCGGTTCTTAGTCTCTGCAATCAGGGTTCACACCCGGTAGCCTGACAGTTAGACTGCTTAAAGTGGACAAAAACCCAGGATTTTGACCATCCTGACTTTTGGTCCTTGCCCCCGGGGCCCGCTGTGTGAAACCCCCCAGGTCTCCCAAACAAACTCACTTCTTCACGGTCCTACGACGCATGCATGGCCTCCTGAAGACGGTGACCTCACCGAAACGCGCGTCGGATACTGGAGCCAGGCGGGGACGCCGCTCCAACTGATCATCCTTCTACTTTAGACATTTGAGGCATTAAGGACTTTATCTTAACAAAACCATCAACGCATACAGAGGATTTTAACTTTTCAATCACAGCGCGGACCGGCGCTGCAACGGACTATTTTCTCCCTCCCCCCCCCTCTACCTACACCGACCCAATCCCCATTCCACCACCATCCGCTACCTGATCCCTGACGCCATCATATATATCTAAATAAATTTGTGTTTTATCCTGAACACAAGCAGTCAGATCGTTATTAACCGATAACAACCAATTCATCGTTGGACTTCTCAGCAGACAAACAAAAGGAAAAAGCCACACAGACGTGATCTAACTTGCGGCCAGAAAGACATCCTTTTTACGCCAATTGGAACATCTCAACCTCATAGGCCCTGGGCAGGTTAAGCACCCCCGGGCCGCGGCGGCAAGTGTTTTTAAACTATATATATTTACCAATTAAGAAACCTTTGCTACACACTAATAAGGACTGTTTTTTCACAATACAGTTTCCTTATGGTTCTACAGCATAAAGTAAAACACCCCTAATCCGGGAATCACCCTAGAAAGGGGTGTAACACCAATCTCTCCGGGTTTCATCCCCCAATGAGGAAATCTCTCTCCCCTCCCAGCGCGCCACAACAGATATCTCCCCTTCCAACCGCCTACCAACTTGGTTGCAAATCTGGATTTATAACAACTCTCGTCCAATCAGCGTGCACGGATCCGCTCGAGCTGCTGCGTCCTGAAGCTTGTCTAATGTGAGTGCGGCGCATCCCCAGCTACCCTCCAACAGGGAGCGTGCCCACTCCGGCCATTCACACTCTTGGGCCTCGATTCAATAAAGGTAGAAAAAAAAATTTCATAGTAGTAAAAGATTCAAAATCAGAAAAAAGCCTGAGAATATCACTGCTACTGAATCTCCAGATAAGAAAACAATGAAAGTCAATGGCACTTTTTTACTCCTAAGAAAAGTAGAGAACTGTTTACTCCTACAATGTAGTAAAAGCTGCCATTGCCTTTCACTGTCTTCCTGGCTAGTGATTCAGTAACAGGGACATTCTCAGCCTTTTTTCTCATGAATTGAATTTTTTACTACCATGAGAATTATTTTCCACCTTTATTGAATCGAGGCCTAGGTCTGTTATATAGCGCAGGAACTCTAACGCAAATAAGCAGGACCTACCACATGACTCCCAGAGATTACTTCCGATATCTACAGCTCCCCAGGGGTGGCCTTCAGATGTATATGCCCCCGCTGGAGAATGCTCAGCAGATTTAACAAAACCAGCCTCCACCTTATATAAGGCCCTAACGGATGGAGTCACCGATGGAGCAGGTGGAGTCCAAGTGGCGGTTACTAGACCCAACTCTGGACCGGGATGACTGGGATGAGATCATGGATAACATCCCCACATCAATAGTGAAGGCTAGGGGTAGATTAATGGATTCGCCAAGAATATATTAACTTATACAGCTTCAGGGGTCCCACATAAAGCCATTAAAATCCAGGACCCGTGGCTTCAATGCTCGGCATCAGAGGTTGATTAAGTGTGGTGAGGCATGCTCTGTTCTTGGCTCGTCTCCTCCCCCCGCTCCGCCCATAGTAGTATCATATCTTCCAACTTTTCAGGTTGGGAAAGAGGGACAAATGTTAAATTAAGCCACACCCCCTCAATGAGGTATGGATGAAGCCACGCCCCCTCAATGAGGGACGGATGAAGCCACACCCCGTTATTGTGGGATGGATGAAGCCACACCCCGTTATTGAGTGATGGGTGAAGACACACCCCATCATTGAGGGATGGATAGGAGATAGGATGTAACAGTTACAACAATAGAAACCCTTATTGTAACCCAACGTCTGTCCTGGGCAAAATAACTCAACATCTGACCTGGGCAAAATAATTCAATGTCTGTTCTCTGCAAAATAATTCAGCATCTAACCTGAAAAAAATAACTTGACATCTGTCCTGGGCAAAATAATTCTTCATCTGTCCTGGGCAAAATAACTCAACCGCTGCCCTGGGCAAAATAATTCAACATCTGTCCTGGGAAAAATAACCCAATGTCTGTCCTGGGCAAAATAACTCAATGTCTGTCCTGGGGAAAATAATTCAACGTCTGTCCTGGGCAAAATAACACAACATCTGTCCTGGGCAAAATAATTCAGTGTCTGTCCTGGGCAGGATGAATCAGCATCTGTCCTGGGCAGAATAATTCAACATCAGTCCTCGGCAAAATAATTCAGCATCTAACCTGGAAAAAATAACTTGACATCTGTCCTGGGCAAAATAATTCTGCATCTGTCCTGGGCAAAATAACTCAACCTCTGTACTGGGCAAAATAATTAAATGTCTGTCCTGGGAAAAATAACTCAACATTAGACCTGGGCAAATTAATTCAGCATCTGTCCCGGGACCAAATAACTCAATGTCTGTCCTGGGCAGAATAATTCAATACGCTATAATTCAGGTACGCTATACCTGCTTCCATGGCTCAGGCTATCTACACCCGATTTGATGGATGTTGATTTTAATGAATCTTCAATAAAGGTTATATAGAAATTTTATGGATAAGCTGGACAAACTTGTTTTGGACAAAATAATTCAATGTCTGTCCTGGGCAAAATAATTCAGCATATATCCTGGGAAAAATAACGCAACATCTGTCCTGGGCAAAACAACTCAACATCTGTCCTGGGCAAAACAACTCAAAGTATGTCCTGGGAAAAATAACTCAACGTCTGTCCTGGGCAAAATAATTCAGCATCTATCCTGGGCAAAATAACTCAATGTCTGTCCTGGGCAAAATAACTTAACGTCTGACCTGGGAAAAAAAATTCAGCGTCTGTCCTGGGAAAAATAAGTCAACATCTGTCCTGGGCAGAATAGTTCCCCTTCTGTCCTGGGCAAAATAACTCAACGTCTGTCCTGGGCAAAATGACTCAACGTTTGACCTGGGCAAAATAATTCAGTGTCTGTCCTGGGAAAAATAACTCAACATCTGTCCTGGGAAAAATAACTCAACGTCTGTTCTGGGCAAAATAACTCAACGTCTGTCCTGGGCAAAATAAATCAATGTCTGTGCTGGGCAAAATAACTCAACGTCTGTCCTGGGCAAAATAACTCAACGTCTGTCCTGGGCAAAATAACTCAACGTCTGTCCTGGGAAGAATAATTCAGTGTCTGTCCTGGGAAAAATAATTCAGCATCTGTCCTGGGCAAAAGGCTCAATGTCTGTCCTGGGCAGAATATTTCAGCATCTGTCCTGGGCAAAATAATTAAGCATCTGTCCTGGGCATAATAATTCTGGATTTCTATTTGTCTTGGGCAAAATAACCTAATGTATGTCCTGGGCAAAATAACCTAATGTATGTCCTGGGCAAAATAACTCAATGTCTGTCCTGGGCAAAATAACTCAACGTCTGTCCTGGGCAAAATAATTCAATGTCCATCCTGGGCAAAACAACTCAACGCCTGTTCTGGGCAAAATAACTCAAAGTCTGTCCTGGGCAAAATAATTCAATGTCCATCCTGGGGAAAACAACTCAACGTCTGTCCTGGGACTAAATAACTCAACGTCTGTACTGGGCAAAATAACTCAAAGTCTGTCCCGGGCAAGATAATTCAACATCTGTCCTGGGCAAAATAACGCGTCTGTCCTGGGCAAAATAATTCAGTGTCTGTCCTGGGCAAAATAATTCTGGGTCTGTAGCCATACATTTCAATGGTTATTTTTGCATTTTGTTTATTGTCTGTTATTAACCGGCCCTTAAAAGGCAACCAGAATGCTGATGTGGCCCTCGGTGAAAGTTAGTTTGACACCCCCTGTTCTAGGGGTTCTCTCCACACTACCCAATATGTAAATTTCCTATGCAATATCGTCAGCTTTGGAAAACAGAAACAGCGTTTTAGGCACGCGCTCCCGTTCTGATAAAAAGTCCACTTTACGGAACTCTATAAAACAGCAGACTTTATATAAATATGAATCAAGAGATTTGAATGTATGAACCAGGAACACGTCTTCTCCTATTACCCCCTTGTAACAGGTTCTATAATATTTTTCACGATCCTCGCACCCTACCTGAGCTTGGCCTTGTGTCTATAAACTGCTCGTTAGCGCACGTAGAGAGCAGCCTGATGATTTGCAGGTGCTTGGTTTATATTCACGGCAAAGGCCGTTTCACCAACGTTTCAGGGGACTCGTAGGGGAGACGTCCCGACTGTTCGGTAGCCAGGCTTTTTATGTGTTTGGCTTTTTAGCAGCCATTACAAGTACTGCAAAATATTTAGCACCGTAGGCAGAAATGATATAACAAGGGTAGCAGAGGTAGCGACTACAATGTACCCATAGTCCCTGACCCATCCATGACCTAACTCAAGGGCTTGTCTATATATATATAATTGTTGACGTCTCCAGATCACTTCAAACTACCCTCCAGCCACCTATCCATTTAGGATTAAAAAGTGCTTTAAACAGTTAGCAGTAGCGGGATCTGCCCCCATGCAGGGACCAATTATGAGGAGGGCGCCCGGGGTGCCCTTCAAAGGGGCCTCCACCAACCTTTGGGTTACCGTCTGGTCCAGGAGGTTTTTCAGTCTTTGGTCTGACGGGCCGCGGGGTCGGCAACAAAGCTATCGGCAGCACCACAGGGCAGGACGGAGAGTCTAGAGCAGAAAAGCCCCCGTCAGCGACGTTACAGTGATGGGTGCGTGCAGAGCTGTCACTGCACATAAGCCGCCAACCACAGCCGCTAGCAGCTCAATTCAGGGAACTGTTTTCTGCTGGACCAGCCGGGCGACTATACTTTCCCCCCGCCCAAAATTGCAGAGCAGCATGCACCCACACAAGTGTGGCACAAGGGACTCGATCTGACGTTCCAGTAAGTGGGCGGGTGCCAGACAACCGCCAATCAGTTACTTGGCTGGACTATTATTTTATACTGTATCCGGGGCCTCCACCAGATTTTGTGCCCAGGGACCCCCACCACACTTAATCCGGCCCTGCCCCATGGCCTAGAATACAGGCTTTGCATGTCGTAAGGCTGACATCGCCATAAGCTCCTGTTTATTTTTCACTGTAAATCCAATTAGCTTGGCTCATTGCTTTTCCCGGAGAAATCACACCTATCGCGAGATTTCGCCAGATGAGGTCACACTGGCAGGGAAGGGAGGGGGGGTGGGCATGGCTGCAGCTTGCTGGGGAGGAACAGAGCTGGCCAGACGCAGACTAAGGAGAAGGGACATCGTTTGAGATGAGGGACCAGCGCTGAGGGACAACAAGCAGAAAGTGAAACCGGAAGTGCAGGGAAAGAAGCTGTCAGAAAGGACGTTTGGAGCTGAAGATAAAAGTGAAACCCAGCGGACTTCATTGATTGGTCGGTTTACAATGCTCAGCTTTGTCTTTTGCTGGGGAGGAGCAGAGCTTGCCAGATGCAAACAGAGGGTAATTTGAGCCAAGGGACCAATGCTGAGGGACGACAAGCAGAAAGCGAAACCGGAAGTGCAGGAGAAGAAGCTGTCAGGAAGGACGTTTGGAGCAGAAGAGAGAAGCGAAACCCAACGGACTTCATTGATTGGTCAGTTTACTATGTCTTTTGCCTAAAGTACGCCTTTAAGTTTGTGCATGTTTTTATCTATTTAGTGGCACATCGGTCACTACTGCTAGAATGCTGCACCCGCTATACAGTATGCGGTCTTCAGTACACAAGTATAAGTTTCTGGATCGTCTCGGCTGCAAGGTGAGTGGGGGATGCGGCTGGCGGTGCACTGGGCTGCCTTGGCTTAGACGTCAGCGCCGCCAAAGGGAGCCAAGTGCCAGCGAGCATGCTGATTGGCTGAGAAGACTTATTTTAAAGCATAAAATTAGCATGTCCGCTGGTCCTGATGGTTTGCCAGCCTTTATGCCCTTTGGTATGGGTTTGAGGCTACCCCAGTGGTGCCATAGGCATATCACTGGGCACCAGGCTCTCCCACACGCGGGCGGCCCAAATGGGGATGCGGGTAATTGGGCCCCACTACATATTCTTTCTTATTTCCCCTGCTGTGCGCTGTCTTCCTCTGGTTTGGCGGGTGAATGTATGTCCCGCGCCGGGTCTTCCTGTGTCCTCTATGTTTCTGCCCCATCCGCCACCTTTTGTGGGTGGAGGCGGGCATCAATGCTGATGCTCGCCACCGCTAGTTGTTTCTTGGGGGGACAAAGGGTCTCCCCTCCATTCATTACGGCTCCTGGCTGGGGACTCCGCGTGGGGCCGAGGGGGGGGCTTTTCTACAGAGAGCCTCTCAGGGATCCCCCATTGAATATTTTATTCTAACTTAATTTAATTAAATCTGACTAAATTAACTTATGGTTAAAGTAGACCAAAACCCACCATGGAGAATATGAGACTCCCTCCCCCGCTGTCTGAAACCCCCCGGGGTGCCCAGTAAACTCACCTTTCCCCTGAGCCCATGGCACTTGTGCAGCCGGCGCCCGCATCACTTGCTTCCCTTCTCGGCTGTGCACGGTAACTGTTGGCTGTGCATGGCTGCGCTCAGCCGAAGGGAGGGCACGATGGCGCGCGCCGCTCATAAATGCGACTAGGGATTCAATTCAGCTACTCTAGACGCACATTAATAAGCGAGCCGGGAAAAGCTGATTGGACGAGTGGTCGCGCCTGCACTGTAGGCTCGAGGACAGGTGAGTTAGCTCTGTGTTCTGGGGGGTTTCACACAGCAGGTCATCCCAACCCAGGATAGTGAACATCACAGGTTTTGGTCCACTTTAAACTTATTGTTCTGGTTATTTTTTTCTGTGAACACCCCATCAAAACTCACTGTTTAGGGGTGTACATAGAATTTTCAGGGCCCTATAGCAGTTCATAGTGGGCCCCCCAAAAAAGAGCAGACATACTGTACATACTGATACTGCAGACTGCTGGGAAGGGCAGTTTGGTGACAGTGGGGCCCAACACGGTCTATTCATTGTCTAGTGTAGAGATAGTAGCATTGAGAGCAATGAAACTCGCGCTGGGAGTTTAAAAACCTGCGGCGAGTCCCCGCTGTTACATTGTAGAAAGCCAGTTCTCTGCCTGTACATTGTAACAGCCAGTCGTGCAGCTGATTTTACCACTGTAGCAAGAGCTGCTCCCTGCCGAGTTACATTACATTTCAGCGGACAGAAGCCTACTATCACCATGTTAACAGATTATGACTTTCTGAGATGTGTGAATCATCTCTCCATCGCAGCTCTGCACATCGCAGGAAACTGCTCTGAAGAACGCCACATCTTTTTTCAGCGTGCCGCCTGCGTGGCGTGTCGACAGTAAGGGCTGTAGGTTTCATTATCATACTGATGAATGGCCGGCGCGGGCACGCTCCCTGTTAGAAGGAAGCAGAGGATGCGGCCGCCAGGGTGCTCGGAGCCACTTGCCTTAGACGAAGGGACGTCAACGGCTCCGAGCGTGCTAATTGGTCGAGCGGCCACACATGCGTCGTAGGACCGAGAAGAGGTGAGTTGCGATCGGGGGGGGGGGGGGGGGTATCACACTGCAGGGCATCCCTGATTGCGGTGCCCTAGGGGAAGGGACCGAAACCCATGAATCCTGGGTTTTAGTCTGCTTAAAGAACAGACGTGTGGATTTCAATGTTAGGCTTCATTAATTGCGTAACCATCCATTGCTTCTGATTAGCGTTGCTCCTCCTGGCGACGGACCGCCATGACCGCCGCGAGGAACCCAGCAGGGGCGCAGGTGGAAAGCTCTCCGGCATCCGACACAGACGGGGACGCATTAAAAACAACCGTGCGGCACGGCGGCATTTCTGTAGCGCCATCGCTTAACGTCAAAAGATCTAAAAAAGCCGGGGCCCTGTGTGGTGCACATGGCAACTTAAACCAGGCTTAGCGAGAACACCAAAGACCTTCGTTGGTAACCATGGAAATGAAAGACTGGCCTCTGATGATGGCGGCGAGTGATGGCGGCGGCTCTGCCTCGGCGTCACGCTCTTTGAAATGCTGACTCTGCTTAACCGTTTGAAGGGAAATCATCTAAAACTCAGAACTTAAAAAAGAAAAAGAAAAAATAAACAACATGCATTGATTAAAGTAGTCCAAAACCCACGTCGCAACGGCCTTGAAATCTATAAGATTCCAGGGCCACTGGATTCCCTCCCTCCTGGGGCATCCACAACCGGGATGCCCCGCTGTGTTAAACCCCCCAGGTCACCCGGAAACTCACCTTCTTTCCCGGTCCAACCGCACATGCACGTGCTGCGGCTGCATCCCCGCTATCCCCACCAGCGCGGGTATGTTCCCTGTCAAAGGGTAGCGGGGGATGTGGCCGCTAGCGTGCATTAGACAAAGGGAGCAGATCTGAGCGCACTGATTGGACGAGAGGGCTGCACATGCGCCGTACGACCGGGTAAGGGTTTCACACAGCGATTGGGGTGGCCGGGGGGCAAAGACCAAAACCCAGGATAGTAAAAAATCCTGGGTTTTGTCCACTTTAAATTGATGGAGCCAATAGTAGAGAATATCAAGATGCACTGCTGCTTGCCGCTCCAGACCCCCATGGAGGTCAGAACTGGATCTTTTCTTAGCAACGTACAGTATAGGCTCAATCCATGGTCACGCGTCTGCGCACGTTTTTATGAGCGCTCATTCGCGCTCGGGCTTCCTCCTGATTTATTGTCGTGAAAATTTGAAGCGCATATTTTAAGGAGAAAATTTTCGCATGAGTGTGCACCAATTCGGAAACTTGCGTCTGAAATTCTCTGTAAGTGCAAATTTGGCCCCCCAAACTGCGACTGATTTATGGTGAGATAATACACAAAACAAACAGGACAGGGAGTGGGAAAGAGAACATCTGGGGCAAAGCATGGGGAAAAACAACACTGGTGGTAACCTGGAATCAGGAGATTCCCAATAAAAGAAGACGACACCTAAAAATAATAAGAAATAAGCGCCTATGAATAAATGACAACTAAATATTTCTCCCCTTTCTATACTGTTTCTGCTTTGCGATTTTGTCTCTCCAACTTCTGTGTTTTAGGCCAATTACTATTCTCCATATCAGAGTGAATGGAGTGTCACCTGAGTCACCTGACCGGGAATACACTCGATATGGAGAATAGAGATTGTCCTAAAACACAGAAGCTGGAGTGACCAAATCGCAATTGAGAAACAGTAAAGAAAGGGGAGAAACATGGGAAACCATCGGGACCGGGGGCTTAGTCGGCCAAATGCGCATGTGACATTTGCACTTCAAAAGAGCAGAATTTCATGCGGGAGGCGCCAGACTGCGCACAAAGCCTGAAATCAGGCACCTAGGTGCATGCGGAAGTGTTGTCGCTTGCTTTTAGGGATTTCTGGCGCACGACCATGAATCGAGTCTTGTGTGTCATTCATGCCCCGACCCCGTGCCATCCCTCATCTGTATGCTCCAACCTCTGCTCTCTGCATCGATGGAACATCACACCCACATGACCACGCCCCCCACAAGGCTGGTGTGAGGAACTTACCTGTCCCGGGGGACCTGCGATGAGCGTCTCGGCGAATGGGGGCTTGACCAAAGGCAGAAGCGGTGGTGGAGATTGGGGGTTGCCAGTTCACAGAAGGTGGGAGACTCACAGGGCATTACAGCCAGTATTTATTGTAGGGAAAGGTGGCAACCCTACCCACGCTACACCTAACCTGAGACATCCACCCTAGGTCCAAGAACCTCCCTAGCTCATCTCATCTGCCATTGGCTCAGTGGAGGCTAAAAAGGGCGCGACCACCCGACACGATTATGCTGCGGGCTCGTTGGCTGGGTAAGTAGTGGGGGAGGGTTCGTACAACCAAATTGGGATGCCCCGTCCCGGCCAGTCCGCCATTGCAGAGCGCTGGGAAAGTGTGCTGTATGGGCATTTGGCACTCCTCTCTCTTTGGCCCTGTTGTGATGTCAGCAGTGACATCAGCCATGCACCGCCCCCTTGCCCTCCTTCATCTGTGTGCTCCAACCTCCGCTCTCTGCATTGATAGAAGACCACACCCACATGGCCACGCCCCACAAGGCCGGAATTTATTGTAGGAACGGGGGCAACCCTACCCATGCTACACCTAACCTGACTTACCCACCCTAGTTCCAAGAACCTCCCTAACTCATCTCACCCTCCGCCATTGGCTTGGTGGATGTTAAAAAGGGTTTGAGTGATGCCACCACCCGACTCGATTGTGCTGTGGGCTCGTTGGCGGGGGAAGTAGTGGGGGAGGGTTCAGACAACCAAATTGGCTTTCCCGGAGAAATGAATAATGCGGCCCTGGAGTCTATGGGGGGCTTTTGGTCCTCCTTAAAGTGGACCAAAATCCAGGATTTTGACTAGCCTGGGTTTTGGCCCTTTCCCCGGGGCACCCCAATCGGGGATGCCCCACTGTGTGAAACCCCACAGATCGCCAAAGTTAAATCACCTCTTCCCGGTCCGGAGTCTATAAGATTCCCGGGCAGATCCATTCCCTCCCCGTGGGGCATCCAAAATCGGGATGCCCCGCTTTGTGAAACCCTTACCTTAATCCTGGTCCAACGGCCGCATCCCACAATCCCTCTAGCAGGGCACGTCCCCGCGCCGGCCAGCGCGCTCCCTGTTAAAGCGCCGTAGGACCGCGGTCAGGTGAGTTGATGCGAGTGACCTGGGGGGGCATCTCCGATCGGAGTAGTCAAAATCCTGGGTTTTGGTCCACTTTAAAGAAGTGGGGAGCGGACGTGACGGCGTCTTAATGTGGCGGAACCGGGTATAAAGGGAGGAGGGGGTGATGTTGGCAACCACTCTGCCCTGGTGAAGTGGCCCTAGTCCACGCAATGCGTCGCCTGGTTGTGCTGGGGGACCCAATGGCTCGGATCTTTATTAAAGGTGATATCCACTGTCAAATCTGTAAAACTGCATTTGAAATAGTCTATATACCGTATGTTTCTACCCTGTCTGTAATTACTACTTTGTAAAGCGCTACGGAAGATGATGGCGCTATATAAATAAACAATAATAATAATGTATAACTATTTTTTTTGGTATACATCACCCTTAAATAAAGATCCGAGCCCCCTGTCAGTTCCCACTGTCGTTTCATTTATTGATCTTGTACACCTCGTTCATCGCAGCACTTGTCACTTTATAATATTTGCACTCTTTGTTCATCTTATACTGTTTATACAAGCACAAGCACTTTAATATTGATTGTGATTTACTTTCACCTAAGCCTATAATCTTGTAGGCTTTTTCACAGAGTATATATATATATATATATATATATATATATATATATATGTATTCTTTCCTGCTGATCCTATTTATTTTATTGTACAATATAGATCATTATGAATTCAATGTAATATTAAGAGCCCCTTTTGTTTTGGGTTCCCCTGTGTCTATGTGTGTATTTGTTTTTTATATTTTGTATGGTGTGTTGTATGGTCCAATTTTTGAGCTTCAGTAATACATTTGATATGGGGAGGCCGATTTATTAATAGCGCCAGGTAGCGACAGATGAGCGACAGTAGCGGCATTTTCCGAGCGCCCGCTAGTAGTCGCTGTGCTTGGCCGCTGTTCGGTTGTTGATAGCGACTCAGTCGGTGTGCAGTAATGTTGAATACAGGGTGATGAGTCGCTATTTGACAGGTTCCGCGCTGTATGGGAGCGCATGATAGCGACTGGTCAGAGCGACCGACCCCCACCATATTCATTAACAAATCACGCTCAAAAAATTATCGCGCAGTGAAATGCTTGGTTAAACCCCAGAGCGCTGGCGGCGATGGGTTAAAAGTAGTTTTTTAACCCCCAAACAACCATATTTTTGGAAACCAAAAAAAACAAGTTTATAAAAACATTTTGTAATATGAATACATTAATATCAGACCTGTAATATCAATTCTGCACAATTTTTTTTTTTTTTTTTCTTACCTTAAAGAATTGCAGAAGTGGTAACAGAAATGTTCACATTAAAAAAAATATATATATATAGTAACAATTAATTATTAATATTTAAAGATTGCTCCATTGAAATGCATTGGAGAGCGCCAGGTAGCGAGAGGTCATACCTGTCGCTGTTCAAGGTTGCTCGCTGGCGCTGTGGGCTGAGGCTGGAATAATGATGAATGAGTCGCTATATGGCGCTATCTCAGTCGCTAAGCAGGATTGGCTTGATAAATGTGTGATTGCGGAGGGGAGCCGGCGTTCTCGTGGCGGTGAGCGTCATTACCGTTCGCTCACCATTCGCTACCTGGCGCTATCCCTTGTTAAATAAGGGCCTAAGTGTGTATATGTTTTTTTATATTTTGTATGGTGAGTTGTATGGTCCCATTTTTGAGCTTTAATAATACATTTGATATATTCTTTTACCTTGTTGTGAAGACCTTTTTTTGTGCTTTCTGGGGCGTCCCCAGAGCCCCTAACGAGTATTGGAAAAAACGGGCGTGGGTTTAAAGGGGAACTTCAGAGGCCCTGGATTCTATGGGCGGCTTTTGGACCCCTTTAAGAAAGAGTTTTTTCTGCATTATATCGAGCTCTCGCTGCGCAACCGAAATGGAACAGAGACTAACGCGCGACTAAAGCCGCAGATCACATACGATTTAGGCTCATCGTGTCCAGCGCCTGCCTTTTACCTCCTGTCAGGAGCGCGCTCTGTGTCGCAGCGCCCGGGTGGTCCGGCTGCGTGGGAGCCTCTTAATAGCTGAAAAGTCGCGGATGTCTATGCGCGGAAAGGCCGCCGCTTACATTTCCTCCATCTCACATCATCTGGCGGGAGCGGCTCCGTGCGGAGAGGTGCGCGCCGAGGATTAGCGCCATAGCGGTCGCCTTGCTGACTTTTTTTTGCTTTGCTCAGACGCTTTAGCGGGGGGAAGGTTCTGGAATACTAATGGCTCGCGCAGCTTTCTGTTCTCTGTATGTAGAATTACAGCAATGGTCTTATTGCTTTAGTAATTGACTTGATGCGGAAGACTTTTCATCACTTTAATGCCATTGCTTAAAGCGGACCCTCACCCTGAATAAGAGCCTATCTTGTATGTTTCCCTCACCCTGTACATACAGATTGCTCACATTAATCCGGACCTTCACCCTGAATAAGAGCCTATCTTATATGTTTCCCACACCCTGTACATACAGATTGCCCACATTAATCCGGACCCTCACTCTGAATAAGAGCCTATCTTATATGTTTCCCACACACTGTACATACAGATTGCCCACATTAATCCGGACCCTCACTCTGAATAAGAGCCTATCTTATATGTTTCCCACACCCTGTACATACAGATTGCCCACATTAATCCGGACCTTCACCCTGAATAAGAGCCTATCTTATATGTTTCCCACACCCTGTACATACAGATTGCTCACATTAATCCGGACCTTCACCCTGAATAAGAGCCTATCTTATATGTTTCCCACACCCTGTACATACAGATTGCCCACATTAATCCGGACCCTCACTCTGAATAAGAGCCTATCTTATATGTTTCCCACACACTGTACATACAGATTGCCCACATTAATCCGGACCCTCACTCTGAATAAGAGCCTATCTTATATGTTTCCCACACCCTGTACATACAGATTGCCCACATTAATCCGGACCTTCACCCTGAATAAGAGCCTATCTTATATGTTTCCCACACCCTGTACATACAGATTGCCCACATTAATCCGGACCCTCACCATGAATAAGAGCCTATCTTATATGTTTCCCACACCCTGTACATACAGATTGCCCACATTAATCCGGACCTTCACCCTGAATAAGAGCCTATCTTATATGTTTCCCACACCCTGTACATACAGATTGCTCACATTAATCCGGACCTTCACCCTGAATAAGAGCCTATCTTATATGTTTCTCACACCCTGTACATACAGATTGCCCACATTAATCCGGACCTTCACCCTGAATAAGAGCCTATCTTATATGTTTCCCACACCCTGTACATACAGATTGCTCACATTAATCCGGACCTTCACCCTGAATAAGAGCCTATCTTATATGTTTCCCACACCCTGTACATACAGATTGCCCACATTAATCCGGACCTTCACCCTGAATAAGAGCCTATCTTGTATGTTTCCCACACCCTGTACATACAGATTGCCCACATTAATCCGCACCCTCACCCTGAATAAGAGCCTATCTTATATGTTTCCCACACCCTGTACATACAGATTGCCCACATTAAAAATAAACCAACCTGAATCTACTGCATGTTATGAGCCTTTAAACATCCAAGATGGTGGCTCATTGAGCATCAGGCTGCCTGCAGACAGGAAGTGTCTTCTGACTGTCGCTCTGCATTCTGGGATTGCTGTCCTTTCCCTGACCCCAGCTCTGCTCTGTCTGTGCAAAGCACAGCTATAACCCCACCCCCTGCACATTATCCCACTCTCCTCTCCTCAGTATGTGATGCTTCTGAGCCAAGATGGCGGCGCCCGTATCCTAGAGTCCTGAACAGAGTTGCAGCCCAGTGGGGGAAAGAATAATAAGTAAGTGACTGAAAACGTAAAATATATTAACTTTAGATGCTGGGGAATCGTTTTATAAGGCTTTGCATTAAATGATGGTGAAGGTCCGGTTTAATGACATTACTTAAAGAGGATCATAACCCAGGATAGTAAAATTCCTAGGTTTTAAATGGGGTATAATGTGATTTTGTTGGACCAAACCCAGGATTTTGACTATCCTGGGCTTAGGTCTTTGCCCCCGGGGCACCCCGATTGGGGGAGACCCGCTGTGTGACACCCCCCAGATTGCCAGAAGAAACTCACCTGTTCCCGGTCCTGCAGAGCATGCGCGGCTGCTCGTCCAATCAGCGCTCTCAGATCCATTCCCGCCCCTTCTTCCAGGAGCTCGTCTAAAATGAGCATATACGAAACCCCCCAGATCTCCGAAACCAACTCACCTCTTCCCGGCTCTACAGCGCATGAGTGGCTGCTCGTCCAATCAGCACGCTCGGAGCCGCTGACATCACGTCGTCTAAGGCCAGCGTTCTGAGCGCACTGATGGCCGCATCCCCCGCTTCCCTCTAACATGGAGCATGCCTGCTCTGGCCATTCACAAATGCTTGGTGCGGGCGTACGCCCTGCTAAAGGGATAGCGGGGATGCGGCTCACGCATGTGCCATTGGACTGGGAAAAAAGGTAAGTGCATGGGGTGACCTGGGGGGTTTCACACAGCGGGGCATCCCGATTTTGGATGCCCCCGGGTGGAGCGAAATCGATCGGCCCGGGAATCTTATAGATTCCCAGGTTGATCGCTGTGAGTTTTGGTCCACTTTCATGAGGAACATCAGACCAAAAGTAAAAAGGGGACGATTCCCCCTCATTGGCCCCTACTTACCTTTTGGATGTTGCGGCTGCCTGGTGTGGCGACATCCGGCTGCTTCAGGGCCCGATCCTCACCCCGCCACCCGTTTAGCCGTGCTCATCAATGTCCCACAGCGATCTTGCAGCTCCAGGCCCATTGCATCCTATTTATGGGCACTGCGCAGGCGCAAGATCGGGACACAGTGCCTGGTGGGATGCACAATGGCGCCAGAAGGTCTTCCGGATTAACGAAAAACTGACCAGCATCCTGAGAGATTCTCATGAGAAATTCACGAGGATTTGGGGTCCTTGGGTGGAATACTCGTTTCCAGATCTGAGAGAAACCCTGTTGCAGTGAGAATTGGCCTGCAAACTCTTCCCTCTAAATGTATATATATATATATATATATATATACACTCCCCCCCCCCATTTTTTTTTTCCCCTCACGTTTTCCGTCTGTCCCCCTCCTCCCCCTCTGTCGTTCACCATCCCTCCCTTGCCCAGGGCCTGGGCCCCCCTCACCCCCCCCCCCCCCCCCACTGACGCCAGAGGAGAAGACAATCTACCTGCCCGTCAATTTGAGTAAGGATGATCATCAGTTGATAGCTGTTAATTTTAAGTCGCCCATGTTGGTACATAATTAAACTCTAGAAGCTTAGAATACCCTAAATGTGCCTTAGCAACTTACTGAAAATGACATGTGTGTATGAGAAGATGTATGAAGAATGACAACTTGTATTCCGTAACTCTTTATTTGTAAAAGAACAATATGTCCTACTTTTTAACTTTTATACCAAAAAACAACAATAAAAAGATTGAAACAGAAGGTCTTCCGGAAACTGAGGAACCCAGACGATGGATCCCTTGGCGAGGTGAATAATGATTGGTCGATGGTAAAACCGGAGGAACGGGCTGCATATCGGTGAGGCTTGGGGGAGGTTTCAAGCTCCCCCGATGTTCCTCTTTAAAGCAAACCTTTACCATAGCAGAGGAACCCCTACTATCCAACAGCACGTTATTTGGAAAAAAATCTGGATAGCCTAATTACTTTGGTACAAATTAAATTACAAATTTTGGCTATCGTGGTTGTGAGGATATATAAAATATATGGCCAGATAAAAATATGACAAACTATGGTTGTCAAAACACACATTGTCAATTAGAGGCATGCTAGTACATTTGTCTGGAGTTACCAACAGGAATCCATTTACATATGACAGGACAGAAGAACAAGCCACTTTGGAACCATGTGCTAACTAGGTCTTCTGGCTAAGTCAGATGACACCTCCCTATGTGGTAATTGACATCTACTTACTACAAAGCAGTGAATGAGACATTTGCTGCACACCTCTCTTCAAAAGAAAATTAAATCATAACTTTTACAATGGAGCGCCCTGACACACGATTGGCTGCATCCAGCATGCTGCCCGCCCCTATAGCCAGTTTAAATATAAGAGAGATGGGCACAGAGGACATGTCATGCCAGGGGATTGCTTCTAATAAGTAGGCTGTTATCATTACTTTCCATGTACCCCTCACAGCAGGACATTATATGAGAGAGATGGGCACAGAGGACATGACATGCCAGGGGATTGCTTCTAATAAGTAGGCTGTTATCATTACTTTCCGTGTGCCCCTCACAGCAGGACATTATATGAGAGAGATGGCACAGATGACATGACATGCCAGGGGATTGCTTCTAATAAGTAGGCTGTTATCATTACTTTCCGTGTGCCCCTCACAGCAGGACATTATATGAGAGAGATGGGCACAGAGGACATGTCATGCCAGGGGATTGCTTCTAATAAGTAGGCTGTTATCATCACTTTCCGTGTACCCCTCACAGCAGGACATTATATGAGAGAGATGGGCACAGATGGGATGACATGCCAGGGGATTGCTTCTAATAAGTAGGCTGTTATCATTACTTTCCGTGTACCCCTCACAGCAGGACATTATATGAGAGAGATGGGCACAGATGACATGACATGACAGGGGATTGCTTCTAATAAGAAGCTGTTATCATCACTTTCCGTGTACCCCTCACAGCACGACATTATATGAGAGAGATGGGCACAGAGGACATGACAGGCCAGGGGATTGCTTCCAATAAGTAGGCTGTTATCATTGCTTTCCGTGTACCCCTCACAGCAGGACATTATATGAGAGAGATGGGCACAGATGACATGACATGCCAGGGGATTGCTTCTAATAAGTAGGCTGTTATCATTGCTTTCTGTGTACCCCTCACAGCAGGACATTATGTGAGAGAGATGGGCACAGATGACATGTCATGCCAGGGGATTGCTTCTAAAAAAGAAGGCTCTTATCATTACTTTCCGTGTACCCCTCACAGCAGGACATTATATGAGAGAGTTGGGCACAGAGGACATGACAGGCCAGGGGATTGCTTCTAATAAGCTGGCTGTTATTGCTTTCCGTGTACCCCTCACAGCAGGACATTATATGAGAGAAATGGGCACAGAGGACATGACATGCCAGCGGATTGCTTCTAATAAGTAGGCTGTTATCATTACTTTCCGTGTATCCCTCACAGCAGGACATTATATGAGAGAGATGGGCACAGATGACATGACATGCCAGGGGATTGCTTCTAATAAGCAGGCTGTTATCATTACTTTCCGTGTACCCCTCACAGCAGGACATTATATGAGAGAGATGGGCACAGAGGACATGACATGCCAGGGGATTGCTTCTAATAAGTAGGCTGTTATCATTACTTTCCATGTACCCCTCACAGCAGGACATTATATGAGAGAGATGGGCACAGATGACAAGACATGCCAGGGGATTGCTTCTAATAAGTAGGCTGTTATCATTACTTTCCGTGTGCCCCTCACAGCAGGACATTATATGAGAGAGATGGCACAGATGACATGACATGCCAGGGGATTGCTTCTAATAAGTAGGCTCTTATCATTACTTTCCGTGTGCCCCTCACAGCAGGACATTATATGAGAGAGATGGGCACAGAGGACATGTCATGCCAGGGGATTGCTTCTAATAAGTAGGCTGTTATCATTACTTTCCGTGTGCCCCTCACAGCAGGACATTATATGAGAGAGATGGCACAGATGACATGACATGCCAGGGGATTGCTTCTAATAAGTAGGCTCTTATCATTACTTTCCGTGTGCCCCTCACAGCAGGACATTATATGAGAGAGATGGGCACAGAGGACATGACATGCCAGGGGATTGCTTCTATTAAGAAGCTGCTATCATTACTTTCCGTGTGCCCCTCACAGCAGGACATTATATGAGAGAGATGGGCACAGAGGACATGACATGCCAGGGGATTGCTTCTAATAAGTAGGCTGTTATCATTACTTTCCGTGTACCCCTCACAGCAGGACATTATATGAGAGAGATGGGCACAGAGGACATGACATGACAGGGGATTGCTTCTAATAAGAAGCTGTTATCATCACTTTCCGTGTACCCCTCACAGCAGGACATTATATGCGAGAGATGGGCACAGAGGACATGACATGCCAGGGGATTGCTTCTAATAAGAAGCTGCTATCATTACTTTCCGTGTGCCCCTCACAGCAGGACATTATATGAGAGAGATGGCACAGATGACATGACATGCCAGGGGATTGCTTCCAATAAGTAGGCTGTTATCATCACTTTCCGTGTACCCCTCACAGCAGGACATTATATGAGAGAGATGGGCACAGAGGACATGACATGCCAGGGGATTGCTTCTAATAAGTAGGCTGTTATCATTACTTTCCGTGTGCCCCTCACAGCAGGACATTATATGAGAGAGATGGGCACAGAGGACATGACATGCCAGGGGATTGCTTCTAATAAGTAGGCTGTTATCATCACTTTCCGTGTACCCCTCACAGCAGGACATTATATGAGAGAGATGGGCACAGAGGACATGTCATGCCAGGGGATTGCTTCCAATAAGTAGGCTGTTATCATTGCTTTCCGTGTACCCCTCACAGCAGGACATTATATGAGAGAGATGGGCACAGAGGACATGACATGCCAGGGGATTGTTTCTAATAAGCAGGCTGTTATCATTACTTTCCGTGTATCCCTCACAGCAGGACATTATATGAGAGAGATGGGCACAGATGACATGACATGCCAGGGGATTGCTTCTAATAAGCAGGCTGTTATCATTACTTTCCGTGTATCCCTCACAGCAGGACATTATATGAGAGAGATGGGCACAGAGGACATGTCATGCCAGGGGATTGCTTCCAATAAGTAGGCTGTTATCATTGCTTTCCGTGTACCCCTCACAGCAGGGCATTATATGAGAGAGATGGGCACAGAGGACATGACATGCCAGGGGATTGCTTCTAATAAGCAGGCTGTTATCATTACTTTCCGTGTATCCTTCACAGCAGGACATTATATGAGAGAGATGGGCACAGAGGACATGTCATGCCAGGGGATTGCTTCCAATAAGTAGGCTGTTATCATTGCTTTCCGTGTACCCCTCACAGCAGGACATTATATGAGAGAGATGGGCACAGAGGACATGACATGCCAGGGGATTGCTTCTAATAAGCAGGCTGTTATCATTACTTTCCGTGTATCCCTCACAGCAGGACATTATATGAGAGAGATGGGCACAGATGACATGACATGCCAGGGGATTGCTTCCAATAAGCAGGCTGTTATCATTACTTTCCGTGTACCCCTCACAGCAGGACATTATATGAGAGAGATGGGCACAGAGGACATGACATGCCAGGGAATTGCTTCCAATAAGTAGGCTGTTATCATTACTTTCCGTGTACCCCTCACAGCAGGACATTATATGAGAGAGATGGGCAAAGATCACATGACATGCCAGGGGATTGCTTCTAATAAGCAGGCTGTTATCATTATTTTCCGTGTACCCCTCACAGCAGGACATTATATGAGAGAGATGGGCACAGATGACATGACATGCCAGGGGATTGCTTCTAATAAGCAGGCTGTTATCATTACTTTCCGTGTATCCCTCACAGCAGGACATTATATGAGAGAGATGGGCACAGAGGACATGTCATGCCAGGGGATTGCTTCCAATAAGTAGGCTGTTATCATTGCTTTCCGTGTACCCCTCACAGCAGGACATTATATGAGAGAGATGGGCACAGAGGACATGACATGCCAGGGGATTGCTTCTAATAAGCAGGCTGTTATCATTACTTTCCGTGTATCCCTCACAGCAGGACATTATATGAGAGAGATGGGCACAGAGGACATGTCATGCCAGGGGATTGCTTCCAATAAGTAGGCTGTTATCATTGCTTTCCGTGTACCCCTCACAGCAGGACATTATATGAGAGAGATGGGCACAGAGGACATGACATGCCAGGGGATTGCTTCTAATAAGCAGGCTGTTATCATTACTTTCCGTGTATCCCTCACAGCAGGACATTATATGAGAGAGATGGGCACAGATGACATGACATGCCAGGGGATTGCTTCCAATAAGCAGGCTGTTATCATTACTTTCCGTGTACCCCTCACAGCAGGACATTATATGAGAGAGATGGGCACAGAGGACATGACATGCCAGGGAATTGCTTCCAATAAGTAGGCTGTTATCATTACTTTCCGTGTACCCCTCACAGCAGGACATTATATGAGAGAGATGGGCAAAGATCACATGACATGCCAGGGGATTGCTTCTAATAAGCAGGCTGTTATCATTATTTTCCGTGTACCCCTCACAGCAGGACATTATATGAGAGAGATGGGCACAGAGGACATGACATGCCAGGGGATTGCTTCTAATAAGCAGGCTGTTATCATTACTTTCCGTGTACCCCTCACAGCAGGACATTATATGAGAGAGATGGGCACAGATGACATGACAGGCCAGGGGTTTGCTTCTAATAAGTAAGCTGTTATCATTACTTTCCGTGTACCCCTCACAGCAGGACATTATATGAGAGAGATGGGCACAGAGGATATGTCATGCCAGGGGATTGCTTCTAATAAGCAGGCTGTTATCATCACTTTCCGTGTACCCCTCACAGCAGGACATTATATGAGAGAGATGGGCACAGAGGACATGACATGCCAGGGGATTGCTTCTAATAAGCAGGCTGTTATCATCACTTTCCGTGTACCCCTCACAGCAGGACATTATCTTCAAAAAAGGTAACGATCTCTGTTTATTTCTCCCTTTTATTTTATAAGCATCTTGCCGTATATTGTATGTCTGTTATTTTTATTGTACATCTTTGTTTTACATGCACTGCCCCTTATGGGTGAATTAAATACTAAAGATTTATAAAGTGGTCTTCTGTGTGCTAACCTGCTAAACTTCAGGAGGGACATTGTATGTGTGCTAAATCTTGTGCCCTGTGTGCTTGCTTATCGCTACCAGTGTGACTTTATTGCTGTATAGTCGGGCCTAGGACCTTATCGTGTGATTGGGTATATTAACTGCATAAGGTGAGATCTTAGCTTAAAGTTCGGTGTGTATGTGGTGTCTGGCTATTAGGGTCAGGTCCTAAAGACCGTGTGGGTGTATAAACGATTGTTTGCAGTACGATCGAAATCCGGTCTGGATCAAGGCATAAAACCTCCTTGATTCATGACAGTGGTGATTGGTCCTTGCCCCGGGGGCATCCCGATGAGGATTGCCCCTCCTTTGTGAAACCCCCAAGATCGCCCAATTTCACTCACCTCACTCACTCACTTTGGTGTTACCAAAAAAGTCCCGGGCCCTTTCTTTAATCGCAGTCTGCCCTCTGCACTTATATCACGTCATTGCGACACTTAGGGCTTTATTCATCAAGGGATAGCGCCAGGTAGCGTCAGGTGAACGCCGGCCACGGCAGCAATTCCACATTTATCAAGCCGATTCTGGTGAGCGATTGGGATAACGCCATGTAGCGTCCGATTCATCATTACCCAAGACTCGTTGTACAGCGCCGGTGTTCAGCCTTGCAGAGCGCCACGTATTACCTGTCGCTACCTGTCGCTCGTTACCTTTCTTCTCTTTAAACAGGTTTTTTTTTTTAACTTAGGCCCTTATTCATGAAGGGATAGCGTCAGGTAGGGCCTTGTAAATGAGAGGTAGCGACAGGTAAATGCCGGACACGGCAGCAATTACACATTTATCAAGCAGAATCTGTTGAGCGACTGGGATAGCGCCATGTAGCATCTGATTCATCATGATCCCAGCCTCAGCGAACAGCGCCGGCGTTCAGCGTTGCACAGCGCCACGTATTACCTCTCGCTACCTGTCGCTCTCCCATACATTTTAATGGACATTCTTTTATTTCTTTTTAAACAGGGTTTTTGTTAATTTATTTTTTTTTTAAAACTCAAATAATCTTGTGTCCTCTTCTGGCCGAGAAAAAGCCATTTTTTTTCAAATATTTTTAATGTTTTATATATTTCTTCAGAAATGACATCACAGCTCTGCCATTAAAGTGTTCATGTTACAATGTTGCTACAATGTAATTCCATATGTTTTCGCTTTGTTACTGGTGGATAGATGCTGAAAAACAGACTTTAATCACACAGCCTCCTGCGCTCTGGGCTTCAGAGAAGCATTTTTGAGCGCCAGAGTTTTGTGAGGATGTTTTTTTAATGAATATGTTGTGAGTCGGTCGCACTGACCGGTCGCTACCATGCGCTCCCATACATCGCTGTACTGGTCAAATAGCGACTCCTCACAATGTATTCATCATTGCTGCACAGCGACTGAGTCGCTATGAGCTAGCGACCCACGGCTGAGCACGGCGACTACTAGCGGGCGCTCTGAAAATGCCGCTACAGACGCTCATCTGTCGCTACCTGGCGTTAGTGATGAATCAGCCTGCCAATCACTGTGTGGCCTCTCCTGGCCTAGTTAAATAGATTTTTGAAAACTTTTTTGATTCTTAAAATTTAAATGCAGAATTGTCCTGACATGTCTGGTATTAAAGTGTTCATGTTACAATGTAATAACAATGTCATTGTTTTCGCTTTGTTACTCCTGGATACATGCTCAAAAACAGACTTTAATCGCACAGCGTCTGGCGCTATGGGCTACAGCGACCCGATTTTGCGTGCCGGTGCTGTTTTTTTGATGAATGTGGTGTGAGTCGGTCGCACTGAGCTGGCGCTACCGTTCGCTCCCATACAGCGTAGTACTGATGTTATAGCGACTCACACATGATATTCATCAATGCCGGCCAGCGACTGAGACGCTCTGAAACAACGAACCACGGCCGAGCACAGTGACTGCTATCGGTCGCTCTGAAATCCTCGCTACAGACGCTCATCTGTCGCTACCTGGCGCTAGTAATGAATCAGCCTGTTAAAAAAGGTTTTGGCTGGATACAATGAACGTCTTTATCAATGATCTTACATGCGCCTAAATCTGGCAGCACATGCATGGGATTCCCGTGCCAAGGCTGGATATGAGATTTCGCCTTCCAGCAGCTGCGCCCGCCGCGTCGCGCATTCTCCCGGGAATCCGCCTTTCATGCCCCGTCTGCCTTGACAGGTGTCCATCATACCAAGGCGGTGACGCGCCGCTCGCAGGACCTTTTTTTTTTGGCAGACGCTTTTACGAAAGCCAGAACCCGCCGCTACGTCCAACTGGCTTTTAAATCCGTTTAAATATAGATGCAGATGCTGGAATTATCACGGTCTGGTTTGTGTTATAGCCGCTGGGAAGACGAGCTTTTCCTCCGATCCTCAATCCCGAGCTGCAGGGACCGTTCCCAGATTGTAATATGAACTCGGAATATGAAGTGTGGAGAGAAATATCCGCTGTCTCTTTCAGTAGCGCTTAATTACGGTCCCGACCTGAGGACCACCCGACGCGTCGCCAAATACAGAGACTCCGATTGACAATTCATAAAAGGAACACATCAATCCGGACCTTTACCCTGAATAAGAGCCTATCCTGTATGTTTCCCCCTCTGTACATACAGATTGCTCACATTAATCTGGACCTTCACCCTGAATAAGAGCCTATCTTATATGTTTCCCACACCCTGTACATACAGATGGCCCACATTAATCCGGACCTTCACCCTGAATAAGAGCCTATCCTGTATGTTTCCCCCTCTGTACATACAGATTGCTCATTAATTTGGACCTTCACCCTGAATAAGAGCCTATCCTGTATGTTTCACCCCTGTACATACAGATTGCCGACATTAATCTGGACCCTCACCCTGAATAAGAGCCTATCTTATATGTTTCCCACACCCTGTACATATATATTGCCCACATTAATCCGGACCTTCAACCTGAATAAGAGCCTATCTTGTATGCCCCCCCCTGTACATACAGATTGCTCACATTAATCTGGACCTTCACCCTGAATAAGAGCCTATCTTGTATGCCCCCCCCCCCCCCTGTACATACAGATTGCCCACATTAATCCAGAACATTCACCAGGAATAAGAGCCTATCTTGTATGTTTCCCCCGCTCTGTACATACAGATTGCTCACATTAATCCGGACCCTCACCCTGAATAAGAGCCTATCTTATATGTTTCCCACACCCTGTACATATATATTGCCCACATTAATCCGGACCTTCAACCTGAATAAGAGCCTATCTTGTATGCCCCCCCCTGTACATACAGATTGCTCACATTAATCTGGACCTTCACCCTGAATAAGAGCCTATCTTGTATGCCCCCCCCCTGTACATACAGATTGCCCACATTAATCCAGAACATTCACCAGGAATAAGAGCCTATCTTGTATGTTTCCCCCGCTCTGTACATATATATTGCCCACATTAATCCGGACCTTCAACCTGAATAAGAGCCTATCTTGTATGCCCCCCCCCCCCCTGTACATACAGATTGCCCACATTAATCCAGAACATTCACCAGGAATAAGAGCCTATCTTGTATGTTTCCCCCGCTCTGTACATACAGATTGCTCACATTAATCCGGACCCTCACCCTGAATAAGAGCCTATCTTGCATGTTTCCCCCCTGTACATACAGATTGCCCACATTAATCCGGACCCTCACCCTGAATAAGAGCCTATCTTGTATGTTTCCCCCCTGTACATACAGATTGCTCACATTAATCCAGACCCTCACCCTGAATAAGAGCCTATCTTACATGTTTCCCACACCCTGTACATACAGATTGCTCACATTAATCCGGACCCTCACCCTGAATAAGAGCCTATCTTATATGTTTCCCACACCCTGTACATACAGATTGCTCACATTAATCCGGACCTTCACCCTGAATAAGAGCCTATCTTATATGTTTCCCACACCCTGTACATACAGATGGCCCACATTAATCCGGACCCTCACCCTGAATAAGAGCCTATCCTGTATTTTTCCCCCTCTGTACATACAGATTGCTCACATTAATCTGGACCTTCACCCTGAATAAGAGCCTATCTTGTATGCCCCCCCCCCCTGTACATACAGATTGCCCACATTAATCCAGAACATTCACCAGGAATAAGAGCCTATCTTGTATGTTTCCCCCGCTCTGTACATACAGATTGCTCACATTAATCCGGACCCTCACCCTGAATAAGAGCCTATCTTGCATGTTTCCCCCCTGTACATACAGATTGCCCACATTAATCCGGACCCTCACCCTGAATAAGAGCCTATCTTGTATGTTTCCCCCCTGTACATACAGATTGCTCACATTAATCCAGACCCTCACCCTGAATAAGAGCCTATCTTACATGTTTCCCACACCCTGTACATACAGATTGCTCACATTAATCCGGACCCTCACCCTGAATAAGAGCCTATCTTATATGTTTCCCACACCCTGTACATACAGATTGCTCACATTAATCCGGACCTTCACCCTGAATAAGAGCCTATCTTATATGTTTCCCACACCCTGTACATACAGATGGCCCACATTAATCCGGACCCTCACCCTGAATAAGAGCCTATCCTGTATTTTTCCCCCTCTGTACATACAGATTGCTCACATTAATCTGGACCTTCACCCTGAATAAGAGCCTATTCTGTATGTTTCCCACACCCTGTACATACAGATTGCCGACATTAATCTGGACCCTGAATAAGAGCCTATTTTATATGTTTCCCACACCCTGTACATATATATTGCCCACATTAATCCGGACCTTCAACCTGAATAAGAGACTATCTTGTATGTTCCCCCCCCCCCCCTGTACATACAGATTGCTCACATTAATCTGGACCTTCACCCTGAATAAGAGCCTATCTTTTATGTTCCCCCCCCCTGTACATACAGATTGCCCACATTAATCCAGAACATTCACCAGGAATAAGAGCCTATCTTGTATGTTTCCCCCGCTCTGTACATACAGATTACTCACATTAATCCGGACTCACACCCTGAATAAGAGCCTATCTTGTATGTTTCCCACACCTGTACATACAGATTGCTCACATTAATCCAGACCCTCACCCTGAATAAGAGCCTATCTTATATGTTTCCCACACCCTGTACATACAGATTGCTCACATTAATCCGGACCCTCACCCTGAATAAGAGCCTATCTTGTATGTTTCCTACACCCTGTACATACAGATTGCTCACATTAATCCGGACCTTTTACCCTGAATAAGAGCCGATCTTGTATCCCCCCCCTGTACATACAGATTGCCCACATTAATCCGGACCCTCAATTTGAATAAGATCATATCTTGTATGTTTCCCCCTCACATCAAAGACAAGAACCTCAGACAACCGGCACCAACACAAATCGGACCGTAGCTGGGCCCCTGCGCGTCCCAGCACCGAGCCAGATACAGAACCAGAACAAAACCGCACGTAGACCTACAATTCTCAGGCCATGTGACCAGGGAGGCTAAAGAAATGGAGATCTGGGATTCTGGCCCACTTAGGGACTCCATATTTGGGCTCATCGGATGCCAGGTCTATTCCGATGGGGAGGACCTCGCTGGCCACTGAAACGTTGCAAGTTACGCGGAAAAGCTATAAAAACGCTACGAGACGTGCGTTTCGCTTCAAAGTATACAAAAGCGCCGTCCGTGGAGAGACCTACTCACAGCGTTCTCTATGGCTTACGCAGCTGCGAAAACGGTTCTGCGCGCACGCGATAGAGGCTCTGAATCATGTGAACGCACCAATACTGAAAAAAAAGCCATGTGTAATGTTCACACTTACAGGCTGATTCATCACTAACGCCAGGTAGCGACAGATGAGCGTCTGTAGCAGGCATTTCAGAGCGTCCGCTAGTAGTCGCTGTGCTCGGCCGTGGTTCGCTAGTTCAGAGCGCCTCAGTCGCTGTGCAGCATTGATGAATACGTTGTGGGGAGTCGCTATATGACCAGTACAGAGCTGTGGGGGAGCGAATGGTAGCGACTGGTCAGTGCGACCGACTCACAACATATTCATCAAAAAAAACAGCCTTACACACCGCCGGCGCTCAAAAATGCTTCGCTATAGCCCAGAGCGCAGGAGGCTGTGTGATTAAAGGTTGTTTTTTAACATGTATCCACCAGTAACAAAGCGAAAACATGTGGAATGACCTGTAATAACATTGTAACATGACACTTTAATGGCAGAGCTGTGATGTCATTTCTGCAGAAATATATAAATATTGGAAAAAAAATGAAAAAATGGCTTTTTCAAGGTCAGGAGAGGTCACAACATTATTTGAGAATAAAAAAAAATTAATAATAACAACCCCCTGTTTAAAGAGAAGTAAAAGAACATCCATAGAAATGTATGGGAGAGCGACAGGTAGCGAGAGGTAATATGTGGCGCTGTGCAAGGCTGAACGCCGGCGCTGTACGCTGAGCCTGGGATAATGATGAATCGGATGCTACATGGCGCTATCCCAGTCGCTCAACAGAATCGCCTTCATAAATGTGTAATTGCTGCCGTGTCCGCCATTGACCTGACGCTACCTGTCGCTACCTGTCATTTGCAAGGCGCTACCTGGCGCTATCCCTTCATGAATAAGGGCCTAAGAGACACAGGGCTTTATTCATCAAGGGATAGCGCCAGGTAGCGTCAGGTAGCATCAGGTGAACACCCGGCGCTGTACGCAATACCACATTTATGAAGGCGATTCTGGTGAGCGCCTCTTAGAGCGACACCTAGCGACCAATTCATCATCACAGGCGGCTCAGCGTCGGCGATCTGCCTTCCAGAGCCTGGTATTACCTGTCGCTACCTGTCGCTCTCCCATACATTTCAATGGACGTTACTTTTCTTCTTTTTAAACAGGATTTTATTTTAATATTTTGTTTTTTGTTTTGTATAAAATCATTGTGTGACGTCTCCTGACCTAGAAAGAGTCATTTTTGAAAACGTTTTAGATTTTTTATATTTTTATGCAGAATTTTGTCATTACAGGTCTGACACTAAAGTGTTATAACAATGTCATTCCACGTGTTTTCGCTTTGTTACTGGTGGATATGTGATCAGAAACAGGCTTTAATCACACAGCGTCTGGCGCTCTATGCTACAGCAACACAATTTTGAGCGCCGGCGCTGTGTGAGGCTGTTTTTTTTTTTTTATGAATATGGTTTGAGTCGCTCACGCTGACCAGTCGCTACCGTTCGCTCCCATATAGCGCTGTACTGGTGTTATAGCGACTCACACATCAAATTCATCAATGCCGGCCAGCGAGGCGCTCTGTAATAGCGACTCACGGCCAATCAGAGCCACCACTAGCGGACGCTCTTAGCGCCGCTATACAGACGCTCATCTGCCAGTACGTGGAACGAAAAAAATATTTAAAAAAAAGCCAACTCATAAATTGATCAAAAAATACAATTTTATTAATGACATATTTATAATCACTACATACAATACACTCAACATATTAAAATCCCTTAAAAAACACATAAATGGGACAATAACACACAGGACAAACCAACATAAAGGTGTGTAGGCGATGGGGAGAGTCTCACCACACTAACTGATATCAAATGCCTATATATGTGCTAAAATCATTCAACATAGTGTTCCAACAGTGCAACTGAGCATGTGCAAATCCTGCCTATGATCCGGATCACTATAAAATTATATATATTTATAAAGTGCTAAACATGTGCAAATCCTGCCTATGATCCGGATCACTATAAAATTATATATATTTATAAAGTGCTAAACATGTGCAAATCCTGCCTATGATCCGGATCACTATAAAATTATATATATTTATAAAGTGCTAAACATGTGCAAATCCTGCCTATGATCCGGATCACTATAAAATTATATATATTTATAAAGTGCTAAACATGTGCAAATCCTGCCTATGATCCGGATCACTATAAAATCTATATATTTATAAAGTGCTAAACATGTGCAAATCCTGCCTATGATCCGGATCATTATAAAATCTATATATTTATAAAGAACTAAACATGTGCAAATCCTGCCTATGATCCGGATCACTATAAAATCTATATATTTATAAAGAACTAAACATGTGCAAATCCTGCCTATGGTCCGGATCACTATAAAATCTATATATTTATAAAGTACTAAACATGTGCAAATCCTGCCTATGATCCGGATCACTATAAAATCTATTTATTTATAAAGTGCTAAACATGTGCAAATCCTGCCTATGATCCGGATCACTATAAAATCTATATATTTATAAAGTACTAAACATGTGCAAATCCTGCCTATGATCCGGATCACTATAAAATCTATTTATTTATAAAGTGCTAAACATGTGCAAATCCTGCCTATGATCCGGATCACTATAAAATCTATATATTTATAAAGTACTAAACATGTGCAAATCCTGCCTATGATCCGGATCACTATAAAATCTATATATTTATAAAGTACTTAACATGTGCAAATCCTGCCTATGATCCGGATCATTATAAAATTATATATATTTATAAAGTACTAAACATGTGCAAATCCTGCCTATGATCCAGATCACTATAAAATCTATATATTTATAAAGTGCTAAACATGTGCAAATCCTGCCTATGATCCGGATCACTATAAAATCTATATATTTATAAAGTACTTAACATGTGCAAATCCTGCCTATGATCCGGATCATTATAAAATTATATATATTTATAAAGTACTAAACATGTGCAAATCCTGCCTATGATCCAGATCACTATAAAATCTATATATTTATAAAGTGCTAAACATGTGCAAATCCTGCCTATGATCCGGATCACTATAAAATCCATATATTTATAAAGTACTAAACATGTGCAAATCCTGCCTATGATCCGGATCACTATAAAATCTATATATTTATAAAGTGCTAAACATGTGCAAATCCTGCCTATGATCCGGATCACTATAAAATCTATATATTTATAAAGTGCTAAACATGTGCAAATCCTGCCTATGATCCGGATCACTATAAAATCTATATATTTATAAAGTACTAAACATGTGCAAATCCTGCCTATGGTCCGGATCACTATAAAATCTATTAATTTATATAAAGTACTAAACGTGTGCAAATCCTGCCTATGACCCGGATCACTATAAAATCTATATATTTATAAAGTGCTACTAGTCAAACAATCAATTTAGAATTAATAATCCCAACCATAACAACTCATAGACATATCAATCTACTCTATTCACCAATGAGAATATAATCACCTGTATATATTAGGCATCCCAAAAGGGAACCACTGATATATATCACAATACCAATCAAAAAATAATATCACAAATCTATCACAAAAACATCACCAGAAATAAAGCCAAGGTATCATGAAAATAACATGTGTGAAGTCTCCCCACCGCCTACCACACCAGGAGCCACGCGTTCCGTGGGCACATCACCCACTTCATCTGCCGGTACCTGGCGCTAGTAATGAATCAGCCTGATAGAAGGCTCTGCATGAACCCTATAGTGCGCTCGTTCCTTAACTCTCGCGTGTATTTTCCTCCCTAATAAAACACAAGCCTTCGCACGCGCCGACATAAACAATAGGAAGTGTAATGTGGTTTATGACATCAGCCTCCGGCTTTTATACGGTGTCCTGACTTCTCTTATTACGAGACGCGGGGAGGATTGTCGACGCCGATGGCCGCGGAGCTCTCCCAGACATATGAATGACAGATTAAAACGTTATATAATAATCTTGCGGTATTGAATGCGCGCTATGCATGTTACCATGAATCACTTTAGTGGCTCGCGTATGTCTCTGCATTGTCTATAGGAGCCAAAGAGCACGAGGAACTGAAAGAGGAGCTGATCCTACAATGTTACATCCATTATACAATCTGCCTGCCATATGCACCTCCCAGAACTAATGGAGGGGGTGCAGGAAAAGTATTGCATACCTCCCGAGTGTCCCTGATTTGGAGGAGCTGTCCCTCTTCTGAGTCCATGTCCCCCTGTCCCTCGTTGTTCTCATTTGTCCCTCTTTGAGGTGTAACATGCAGATCTGCAGCAATAAATTATTCATTTCCTATTCAAAGTGTTTCTATTGTTGTAACTGTTACAATGTATCTCCTATCCATCCCTCAATGAGGGGGCGTGGCTTCATTCATCTCTCAATGAGGGGGCGTGGCTTCATCCATCCCTCAATGAGGAGGTGTGGCTTCATCTAAACCTCGATGAGGGGCGGGGCTTCATTCATTCCTCAATGAGGGGCGTGGCCTCATCCATCCCTCGATGAGGGGACATGGCTTCATCCATCCCTCAATGGGGGGGTGTGGCTTCATCTATCCCTCAATGAGGGGGGTGGCTTCATCCATTCCTCAATGAGGGGCGTGGCTTCATCCATCCCTCAATGAGGGGGAGTGGCTTCATCCATCCCTCAATGAGGGGGCGTGGCTTCATCCAGCCCTCAATGAGGGGGGGCGTGGCGTCATCCATCCCTCAATGAGGAGGTGTGGCTTCATTTACATATTGTCCCTCTTTGAGGTGTAACATGCAGATCTGCAGCAATAAATGATTCATTTGTCTATTCAAAGTGTTTCTATTGTTGTAACTGTTACAATGTATCTTCTATCCATCCCTCAATGAGGGGGCGTGGCTTCATTCATCCCTCATTGAGGGGGCGTGGCTTCATCCATCCCTCAATCTTTCATTCTGTTAGGTGTACAATGTCTATCTCATTGGATTTCCTTATAGTCCCAATTAAAATCCCTCCAGAACCCATAAAATATCGTTGTGCAACAGGACAGCCAGACATTTGGGCACCGCCAGGTTAAACATAAACTGACCCCATTTTTTGGAACCTGGAGATCATAAGACACGTATACACGGGTCTCCTTTTCATGCATAGACGCTCTGGGACGGAAAGGCCGATTCATTAATAGCGCCAGATGAGCGACTGTAGCGTGATTTTTTCAGCGCCAGCCAGTATTCGCTGTGCTTGGCCGGCGTTAGCTTGATGACAGCGACTCAGTCGGTGTGCGGTAATGTTGAATACGGGCTGGGGGGTCGCTGTTTCACAGGTCCAGCGTTGTATGTGAGCGCCTGACAACGAATGGCCAGAGCGAACGGCTAGCTTCATATTCATTAACAAATCACGCTCCGAATGTGCTGTCGCTGTCCATTCCTTGTTTAAACCCCAGAGCGCTGGCGGCGATGTGTATTAACTAGTTTTTAACCCCTAAACAACCATATTTTTTGAATGTAACATTATACATGTTTTAGAATCATTTTGTTATATGAATACATTAATCTCAGACCTGTTAGATCAATTCTGCACAAATTTTTTTAAAATTTTTTTTTTACTTAAAAATAAATCCTAACATTGCAGAAGTGGTCTCTGAATTTTTGACATTAAAAAAAATAAAAATAAAAAAATAATACCAATTAATTATGATTAATTATAGATTGCTCCATTGAAATGCATTGGACATCGCCAGGGAGCGACAGCTCATACCTGGCGCTGTGAGGGAATTTGCAGCGGCGCTGTTCGGTCCAGGTGGCTTCATGATGAATGCCGCGCTAGCCGTCGCTCTCGCCGGCGCTAGCCTCATTTTGCTTGATAAATGCGTCATTGTAACCGCTGCCGGGCGTACTTGAGTCGGTAGTCGCCGTTAGCTGCCGCTACCTGGCGCTCGTCAGACACTACCTGGCGCTAGCCCGTGATAAATAAGGGCCTTAGAGTCAGTTTAGGAGACAACTGAGAGCATATACAAATACAAATAATAGTCGAGCCAAGTAATTGATTGTGGTTTCCTGGCACCCACCTACTTACTGTAACATCAGATGGAGTCCCTTGTGCCCCCCTTATGTGAGTGCCTGCTGCTCGGGAACTCCTGCTTTGCCATTCAGGGCGGGGGGGGGGGGTGTAATCGCCCGGCTGGTGCAGCAGAAAACAGTTCCTTGCATTGAGCTGCCAGCGGCTCCGCGGCTCGTCAGACCAAAGACTAGCAAGCCTCCTGGACCAGACCATAACCCAAAAAGTTGGTGGAGGCCCCCCTTTGCAGGGCATGTGGTGCAGGCCCCGGGGCTCGGGCCCCCCTCATAATCCGGCCCTGACTGAGAGGGAGATATTTGGTCTCAAAGTGTGTCCAAAGTCCAGTTGGAGCCATTGATACCTGCTCTGACTCCCTATGACTTACCCACTGACACATTTAAAATGGACCAAAACTAACCTGGGTTTTGATCCTCGCCCCCAGGGCAATTGGGGATGCCCCGCTGTGTGTTGCCCGATCTCACTCACCCATTCCCAGTCCTACAACGTATGCGCAGCCTCTCGTCCCCTCATTGAGGGATGGATAAAGCCACGCCCCCTCACTGAAAGATTGATAAAGCCACGCCCCCTCATTGAGGGATGGATAGGAGATACATTGTAACAGTTATTACAATCGAAACACTTTGAATAGGCAAATTAATCATTTATTGCTGCAGATCTGCATGTTACACCTCAAAGAGAGACAATATGTAAATGTAACCACGCCCCCTCATTGAGGGATGTATGAAGCCACGCCCCTCACTGAGAGATTGATAAAGCCACGCCCCCTCATTGAGGGATGGATAAAGCCACGCCCCCTCATTAAGGGATGGATAGGAGATACATTGTAACAGTTATAACAATTGAAACACTTTGAATAGGGAAATGAATAATTTATTGCTGCAGATCTGTATGTTACAACTCAAAGAGGGACACTATGTAAATGGAGCCACGCCCCCTCATTGCTGGATAGATGAAGCCACGCCCCCTCATTGAGGGATGGATAGGAAATGCATTGTAACAGTTACAACAATAGAAACACTTTGAATTGGCAAATGAATCATTTATTGCTGCAGATCTGCATGTTACACCTCAAAGAGGGACAATATGTAAATGAAGCCACACCCCCTCAATGAGTGATGGATGAAACCACACCCCTCATTGAGGGATAGATGAAGGCCACGTCCCTCATTGTGGGATGGATGAAGCCACGCTCTCTCATTGAGGGATAGATGAAGCCACGCTCTCTCATTGAGGGATAGATAGGAGATACATTGTATCTGCGTCCTGCGTCCTGCGTCCTGCGTCCTGCGCTCGGCGCTCCACACCAGAAAACAAAACACTAGACACACACACAGCGTGGGCGCTCTAAAGCTGGGCGCTGTAGCATAGAGCACCAGAAGCTGTGTGATTAAAGTCTGTTAATGATCACATATCCACCAGTAACAAAGCGAAAACACATGGAATGACATTGTTATAAAATTGTGACCAGACCTGTAATGACAATTCTGCATAAATATAAAAAAATCAAAAAAGTTTTCAAAAACGACACTTTCTAGGTCAGGAGACGTCACACAATGATTTGGGGAAAAAAATAACAAAAACCCTGTGTAAACAAAAGAAAAGGAACAGCCATTGAAATGTATGGGAGAGCGACAGGTAGCGACAGGTACTACATGGTGCTGCTGAGCCTAGAGCGCTGGCGCTATATACTGACCTGCCTGTAATAATACATGTGACGCTACATGGCGCTGTTATATGTAATAATACATGTGACGCTACATGACGCTGTTATATGTAATAATACATGTGACGCTACATGGCGCTGTTATATGTAATAATACATGTGACGCTACATGGCGCTGTTATATGTAATAATACATGTGACGCTACATGGCGCTGTTATATGTAATAATACATGTGACGCTACATGGCGCTGTTATATGTAATAATACATGTGACGCTACATGGCGCTGTTATATGTAATAATACATGTGACGCTACATGGCGCTACAGGGCACTACCTGGCGCTTACAGAGCACTACCTGGCACTTACAGGGCACTACCTGGCGCTTACAGGGCACTACCTGGCGCTTACAAAGCACTTCCTGAAGCTTAAAAGGCACTACCTGGCGCTTAAAAGGCACTACCTGGCGCATAGAAGGCCCTACCTTGCGCTTACAAGGCACTACCTGGTGCTTACAAGGCACTACCTGGCGCTTACAAGGCACTACCTGGCGCTTACAAGGCACTACCTGGTGCTTACAAGGCACTACCTGACGCTTACAAGGCACTACCTGGAGCTTACACGGCACTACCTGGCGCTTACAAGGCACTACCTGGCGCTTACAAGGCACTACCTGGCACTTACAGGGCACTACCTGACGCTTACAAGGCACTACCTGGAGCTTACACGGCACTACCTGGCGCTTACAAGGCACTACCTGGCGCTTACAAGGCACTACTTGGCGCTTACAAGGCACTACCTGGTGCTTACAAGACACTACCTGAAACTTACAAGGCACTACCTGAAGCTTACAAGACACTACCTGAAGCTTACAAGGCACTACCTGGCTCTTACAAGGCACTACCTGGCACTACAAGGCCCTAGCTGGCGCTTACAAGGCATTACCTGGCACTACAAGGCACTAGTTGGCTCTTACAAGGCACTACCTGAAGCTTACAAGGCACTACCTGGCACTTACAGGGAACTACCTGACGCTTACAGGGCACTACCTGGCGCTTACAGGGCACTACCTGGCGCTTACAAGGCACTACCTGGCGCTTACAGGGCACTACCTGGCGCTTACAAGGCACTACCTGGCGCTTACAAAGCACTTCCTGAAGCTTACAAGGCACTACCTGAAGCTTACAAGGCACTACCTGGTGCTTACAAGGCACTACCTGAAACTTACAAGACACTACCTGAAGCTTACAAGACACTACCTGAAGCTTACAAGGCACTACCTGGCTCTTACAAGGCACTACCTGGCACTACAAGGCCCTAGCTGGCGCTTACAAGGCATTACCTGGCACTACAAGGCACTAGTTGGCGCTTACAAGGCACTACCTGAAGCTTACAAGGCACTACCTGGCACTTACAGGGCACTACCTGACGCTTACAAGGCACTACCTGGAGCTTACACGGCACTACCTGGCGCTTACAAGGCACTACCTGGCGCTTACAAGGCACTACTTGGTGCTTACAAGGCACTACCTGGCGCTTACAAAGCACTTCCTGAAGCTTACAAGGCACTACCTGAAGCTTACAAGGCACTACCTGGTGCTTACAAGGCACTACCTGAAACTTACAAGGCACTACCTGAAGCTTACAAGACACTACCTGAAGCTTACAAGGCACTACCTGGCTCTTACAAGGCACTACCTGGCACTACAAGGCCCTAGCTGGCGCTTACAAGGCATTACCTGGCACTACAAGGCACTAGTTGGCGCTTACAAGGCACTACCTGAAGCTTACAAGGCACTACCTGGCACTTACAGGGCACTACCTGGCGCTTACAGGGCACCACCTGGCGCTTACAAGGCACTACCTGGCGCTTACAGGGCACTACCTGGTGCTTACAAGGCACTACCTGGCGCTTACAAAGCACTTCCTGAAGCTTACAAGGCACTACCTGAAGCTTACAAGGCACTACCTGGCGCTTACAAGGCACTACCTGGCGCTTAAAAGGCACTACCTGGCGCTTAAAAGGCACTACTTGGCACTTACAAGGCACTACCTGAAGCTTACAAGGCGCTACCTGGTGCTTAAAAGGCACTACCTGGCGCTTACAAGGCACTACCTGAAGCTTACAAGGCACTACCTGGCGCTTAAAAGGCACTAACTTCCGCTAACAAGGCACTACCTGCCGCTTACAAGGCGCTACCTGTTGCTTACAAGACACTACCTGGTGCTTACAAGGCACTACCTGGCGCTTACAAGGCACTACCTGGCGCTTACAAGGCACTACCTGCCGCTATCCCTTCATGAATAAAGCCCTATATATACAACACAGGAGAGGAAAGTCCTGCAATTACACGTCATGTATGTGGGAGCAGCTTGCGTACCGCTCCGTCACCGGATCCGATGGCCGGCATCCTGCGTCAGATGGTCGCCATATGGCCAGTGTGAGATGAGCTGACGAAGCCCAGGCCAACGTGTGACACTATAAACCAATCTACAGAATATACACAGCGCAAAGCGGAAATCTCACCCCTGCGATTCCCACACATCTTCAAAGTTTTGGGTTACGGATAAACAAACGCACCTTCCTCCAGCTTGTGCAGAGACCCCCATCTGGCAGCTATTATCCCCATGAAAGTCTTAAGGGGGGATAAATGGGGAGCACATGTAGGTAAACACAATACAAGAAGCGTAATGTCCCGACACCGCAGCCATGCAAATAACCAGAGTGCTTACAGCGACCGCAATTTTCCACCGCCATCTGTCCTCTGTTATGCATACCTCCCGAGTGTCCCTGATTTGGAGGGACTGTCCCTCTTTTGAGTCAATGTCCCCTTGTCCCTCGTTGTTCCCATTTGTCCCTGTTAAAAGGGGACCTTTCCCCCGGGGCACCCTGATCGTGGATGCCCCGCTACATGAATGTACATGAATGAACCCCGATCGCGGATGCCCCCCTACATGAATGTCCCATGGTGCATGAGCGGGCGCTCGTCCAATCAGCGCGCTCAGAGCTGCTAACGTCAAGTCGTCTAAGCCTTCATCTAAGGCCATGGGGTGACCTGGGGGGTTTCACACAGTGGGGCATCCCAGTTTTGGGTGCCCCGGGGGAGGGAATTTGAGTTGGTTTTGGTCCACTTTAATGTGTAACATGTAGATCTGCAGCAATAAATCATTCGCAATGATGAAAGCACAGCGCTAAATCCACATAAAAAACTTTTCACAAATCGTTCTTAAAATTGCGCAAATGTGTAAACTGCCTTATTCCAACAGAGAAAAAATACATAAAAATTGGTAAAAAAACACAGAGCAAAAAGTCTCTGGAGAGAGTGTGTTCAAAACAGCAATAATCCCACGGTGCATGCACTCTGTGCACTGTGCGCTGGTTTCCACCACCTTTCACGAAAATGCTTAGCAGAGATAAGAAAGTACAGAGCCTTCAGATATAAGCTGGATTACCAGTCGTGGTGGCCTCGAAATATAATAACCCTTTTTCTAGGGTAATTCCCTTTAATAGATCTGCCAATCAATGTAGTTATCACTCGAGCAAAGGTCCAGCATAAAAGTAGGAAGGAAACAGAGGACAAAACCTAATGAAACTCTGTACAGGCAAGAACTTGACTATTTTAATAAAAAATAAATGCACTTACAAACACATCAATTGTCAAAAGCATAAAAACCGGTACACTGGAAACCGCAGATGAATTGCTTCTCATCAATCTTCCATACAAGCAGCCAAAATACTCAATAGGGCAGATCCAAATGAATAGCAACGTAACTGTCAGAGTAAAGCCGTATCCCCGCCTGACGCGTTTCGTTGCGATTGGCAACTTTAACTAATTCATTTGCCTATTCAGAGTGTTTCAAAGTCTAAATCCATCCCTTAATGGGGGGTGTGGCTTCATCCATCCCTCAATGAGGGGCGTGGCTTAATTTACATATTGATCCTCTTTGAGGTGTAACATGCAGATCTGCAGCAATAAATTATTCACTTTCCTGTTCAAAGTGTTTCTATTGTTGTAACTGTTACAATGTATCTCCTATCCATCCCTCAATGAGGGGGCGTGGCTTCATACATCCCTCAATGAGGGGCGTGGCTTCATCCATCCCTCAATGAGGGTGTGTGGCTTCATTTACATATTGTCCCTCTTTGAGGTGTAACATGCAGATCTGCAGCAATAAATTATTAATTTTCCTGTTCAAAGTGTTTCTATTGTTGTAACTGTTACAATGTATCTCCTATCCATCCCTCAATGAGGGGGCGTGGCTTCATCCATCCCTCAATGAGGGGGCGTGGCTTCATCCATCCCTCAATGAGGGTGTGTGGCTTCATTTACATATTGTCCCTCTTTGAGGTGTAACATGCAGATCTGCAGCAATAAATTATTCATTTTTCTGTTCAAAGGGTTTCTATTGTTGTAACTGTTATAATGTATCTCCTATCCATAGAAACATAGAAACATAGAAGGTTGACGGCAGAAGGAGACCATACGGTCCATCTAGTCTGACCTTATGTGTATACTGTATGTTCTCTGTATCTTATGTGTATACTGTATGTTCTCTGTATCTTATGTGTATACTGTATGTTTTCTTTATCTTAGGATAGATGGAGGCTTATCCCAGGCATGTTTAAATTCAGTGACTGTTGATGTTTCAACTACCTCTGCTGGAAGTTTGTTCCAAGCACCTACTACTCTTTCTGTAAAATAATATTTTCTAACATTGCTCCTGATCTTCCCCCCCGACCAGCTGCAGGTTGTGCCCCCTTGTTCTATCGTTAAGTTTCTTCTTAAAAACACTTCCCTCCTGAACCTTATTCAATCCTTTCACATATTTAAAGGTCTCAATCATGTCCCCCCTCTCCCTTCTTTCCTCCAGACTGTACAAATTAAGTTCTTTAAGTCTCTCCTGATAAGTTTTAAGTTTAAGTCCTTCCACCATTTTTGTTGCCGGCCTTTTGACCCATTCTATTTGAATAATGTCTTTTTGCAGGGGAGGTCTCCAGAACTGCACACAGTATTCTAGCTGTGGCCTCACCAGGGCTCTATACAGCGGCATCACAACCTCCCTCTTCCTACTGGTGATGCCTCGAGCTATGCAGCCGAGCATCCTGCTTGCTTTTCCCACTGCCTGGCTACACTGTCCAATCATCTTGCAGCTATCAGTACCCCTAAATCTCTCTCCTCCGAGGTCCTGGATAACACAGTGCTGCCCATACGGTACTCAGAGCAGGGATTCCTTCTACCCAAGTGGAGGATTTTACATTTAGAGACATTAAACTCTAGTTTCCACAGTTTTGACCATCTATCCAGTAAAGCTAAATCATTTTCCATGTTGCAGACACCTCCAGGAATATCCTCCCTATTACTAACCTTTGTATCATCAGCAAACAGACAAACTTTTCCTACCAAGCCTTCTCCTATGTCACTTACAAATATATTAAAAAGAATGGGGCCCAGGACAGAGCCCTGTCATCCCTCAATGAGGGGGCGTGGCTTCATCCATCCCTCAATGAGGGGGCGTGGCTTCATCCATCCCTCAATGAGGGTGTGTGGCTTGATTTACATATTGTCCCTCTTTGAGGTGTAACATGCAGATCTGCAGCAATAAATTATTCATTTTCCTGTTCAAAGTGTTTCTATTGTTGGAACTGTTACATCCTATCTCCTATCCATCCCTCAATGAGGGGGCGTGGCTTCATTTACATATTGTCCCTGTTTCCCACCCTGAAAAGTTGGTAGGTATGGTTATATCCTTGGCCCCCATCTTTGTTCTGTCACCTTCAAGCATCTGGCACTAAAAGGGTGGACAGACCCTATAAAACGATACTGTAGTCCATGGAGCCTGCAGGGAATAATGTGACGGAACAACAAGGAGGAGGTGAAAGGTCTTCATTAGGAGGGTGGGGTGTACCTGGAGCGGTGACAGCGTCAGGAAGTGAAGCTCAGGTGGTGGCACCTTCATGCCTCGATCGAGGGGAGACGGGAGGTGACAAGGAAGCGTTACGGATATTGCGTTCTCTTTAATTACAGCCGATGGTAGAAAATGTGTTAAGGGAACTTCCTATGTTGCAACTGCTGAATCACAGCTCTATCCCTCCATATTAAAGAGGAACAACACACCCAATTTTCACTTTTTGGGGTTTTGTTCCTCTCAGTGGGGGGCATCCGGAATTGGGATGTCCTGCTGTGTGTATGCCCCTGGGTCACTCACCTTCCTGTCGCTCCCACGACACAGTCTCAGGCGAAAAAAGAGCACACTGATTGGCTGAGCAGCCCGTTCAACCAATCAGAGTGCTTGCTTTCACTAAGCTCCGCTGAATGCTAAGCAGCCGTGCAGCACTAAAGGAAGCCGCTGGCCCCGACCCCTGCTAATCTCTTAGCGCCGCCCATTCAGAAAGGGTGCGCGCACAGCTAGAGGTCAGCCGGCATGCGGCTGCGATGTAGAGATGCTGCAAGGGCTCCCGGACAAGGTGAGTAAAACAGGGCTTCTGGGGTTTTTACATAACGGGGTGTCCTAATTCTGGATGCCCCAAGGAGTGGAACCCGGATGGCCTCTTTAAATATCATCCCATTGTTCACACACTAATCTTGTACGTATATCCAGCTTGCACCCTTTCCCATACCTCCCAAGTGTCCCTGATTTGGTGGGACTGTCCCTCTTTTGAGTCCATGTCCCCCTGTCCCTCGTTGTTCCCATGTGTCCTTCTTTGAGGTGTGACATGCAGATCTGCAGCAATAAATGAGTCATTTCCCTATTCAAAGTGTTTCTATTGTTGTAACTGTTACAATGTATCTCCTATCCATCCCTCAATGAGGGGGCGTGGTTTCATCCATCCCTCAATGAGGGGGCGTGGCTTCATCCATCCCTCAATGAGAGGCGTGGCTTCATTAAAATTGTGTCCCTCTTTGAGGTGTAACATGCAGATCTGCAGCAATAAATGATTTATTTGCCTATTCAAAGTGTTTCTATTGTTGTAACTGTTACAATGTATCTCCTATCAATGAGGGGGTGTGGCTTCATCCATCCTTCAATGAGGGGGCGTGGCTTCCTCTATCCCTTAATGAGGGTGCGTGGCTTCATCATTACTAGGGATGAGCGAATCGATCCGGACGAACCCGAATTCATTCCGAATTTCAGGAAAAATTCGATTCTGAACGAATCCGAATTTTCCCGCCATTCGATCGATCGAAGTTTTCCTTTAAATGCTGGATGGACATGTCTGGACATATCCCCTGGGGCAAGTTATCATCGGAAGGTCACATGCAGCCTATCAGCAGCCAGGAAGCCCGGTGACGTCACAGTGCTATATAAACGGCGGCCATCTTGCTTGTGCGCATTTCAGCGTTGTATTTCGGCCAGAACGGAGTTTGCTACAGACAGGGAGAGACTAACAGAGAGGCAGGGAGGGGCAGGGAGACCCACACAGTGCCAGGGAGAGCCAAGGAAAGATAGGGAAAGATAGGGAGAAATCGGGAACGATCCAGGCAGGGACAGCAGAGAAAGTGACAGGGAAACTTTTTTTTATTTTCATTTCACTTCATTTGCCAGATCAGTTTTAAATTGCTTTTGTTTGTGCTGTAAATATTCCTGGCCACTGTGCATCCCATCTTGGCAGTGGCATATTTAACCCTATCTGTTACACACAAGCATTTCTTATAACTCGATTAGCTTTAATTTTTTTTGTGTCTGCCGTAAAAACCCCAGCCCACATGGGCATCCCAAACCAGCTCATTTGACCCTATCTAAAGCAGCTTTTAAAGGCTATTTCTCATAAATATATTGCAGTTTGAATTGTTTTTGTGTGTGCTGTAAAAACACCAGGCCGCAGGGTATCCCAAACCTGCACCTTGACCCTGTTACACTAAAGCAGCTTTTAAAGGCTATTTCTCATAAATATATTGCAGTTTCAATTGTTTCTGTGTCTGCTGTAAACAGCCCTGCCCAATGGGCATCCCATATTGCCAATTTTCATAGTATCTGTTACAGAAAAACATTTCCTCAGTTTATTTAGCTTCTGGTTTTTAAAGTAAACACATTTTTCAAAGTGCCTTTTGCACATTTCAAATGCATAAAAATGTCAGGCAGACAAGTGCCTGGATGTTCACAGAGTAGTGGCAGAGGCCAAGATTCAGCAGGCAGAGGTCGCAGCAGACTAGGGTCGAGTGGCAGCAGGAGTCGCGGTGAGAGACCTGATCTGCCAGTATCTGCTAGCGGTCGTGTCTCCACCAGTAACGCATCTGCCGTGGTTGAATGGTTGATGCGCTCATCCACATCATCACAAGTTACATCTGACACCCCCAGTCTAAGGTCGGTAGGTTCCTCTGACACAACCCTGAGTTGGCATGGCCCGAGAGCAGTCCCTATCCTCCCATTGCCTCTGTCCTACGCCGTTCCGTCCCCCAGCGACGTATCCTATGCTTTGGGTTCAGCTCCACTCTTTAGTGAGGAGGACGATCAGATAGAGGACAGTCCGCAGCTACTGCCCAGCCAAGAAATGGAGGTGGCTTCTTTTGCTAGGCAGACAAATAGTGATGTGGAGAGTGGCGTGGGTGTTGCGAGCGTTCCAGCTCCTGCGCCAGACACTGTTGAGGAAACCGAGAACATCAGTGACGTGCAGCCACAACTCGGTGATGATGATGATGAAGCCGATCGCACTTGGGAGCCGGGTGCAGAAGGGGCTTCATCATCATCATCATCAGGAGAAGAGGGGCGCAGGTTGTCCCGGAGTCAGCAGCTGAGGCAGCAAGGTGTTAGCAGCATGGTTGGCTGTCAGCATGGGGCCACAATTGTAAAGCCTGGAGCCAAACGGAGATGGGGCCGGGGTAGAGCACCTGCTGCGCGGCAGGCTACCTTATCGGGAGGTAGTGGAGCAGGGGATCCTGGAGTTGGCGACAGTAGCAGTGAATCAGTGCGGGCTGTTGGTGGGAAAAGTAGCTACTCGGCAGTGTGGCAGTTTTTCCTGAAGCATCCACAGGAGGGTAACATGGCCACATGCAAGATATGTAGGCAGAAGGTGAAGCGTGGCCAGGGTCCAAATGTTGGCACCACGGCCCTGCGTCAACATATGATGCATCACCATAAAGCGGCCTGGGACAACCGAGGCTCCGAAGAGGTGGTCCAGCCTGCTTCCTCAGTGGCACGCCGCTCCCAATTTCTGCCAGCCAAGGCTCCAGCACCTCAGCCGAAGGCAGCTGTGCGTCATACCCATCCTCTGTCGCTCCTGCTCCTCCTCCTCCTCCAAGTCATGCATCCCGCCAGCAATCCATCAGCGAAGCCATATCCAAGAGACAGCAGTATGCGCCCTTTTCAGGTGGTGGAATCTGCACCTTTCAGAGAACTGATGGCTTGTACCAAGCCGAGGTGGAGAGTCCCAAGCCGTCATTTCTTTGCCAAGAAGGCAGTACCAGCGCTGCACACTTTTGTTGAACAGAAGGTGGGCCAGTCCTTGAGCCTGTCGGTGTGTAGCAAAGTGCATGGCAGCGCCGACGTCTGTCGCAGCACAGACAAAATGTTCTTCCCATTGTCGGTAACCATGGTTCCCATTTTCAGTTTTCTTGGAGAAAGCCATGTTTGGATTTCTTGATGAATAAACCTTAGCAGTTCCTCTCCTGTTTTCCACCCACCAATGCCTGATGCATGCGACTAGATTCAGCATGGTGCCACGTATTACACTTTCCAATTGGTGCAAAACATATTTATGTCTTTGAGGGGGCGTGTGTCTATGTCTGCCAATATTGGGCTCCTGCTGATGCCAACTTCAGGGTGTGCCTTTCAGCCAATTTTTGGGCTCCTGCTGCTGCTGCTGCCAACTCCAGTGTCTCTTTGAGCCAATGTTTAAGCTCCTGCTGCTCCTGCTGCCAACTCCAGTGTGTATTTCAAGCAATGTTTGGGCTCCTGCTGCTGCTGCTTGCAACTCCAGGGTGTCATTCAGCCAATGTTTGGGCTCCTGCTGCCAACTCCAGCGTCTCTTTCAAGCAATGTTTGGGCTCCTGCTGCTGCTTGCAACTCCAGTGTGTCTTTAGTCCAATTTTTGGGCTCCTGCCGCCAACTCCAGTGTCTCTTTCAAGCAATGTTTGGGCTCCTGCTGCTCCTGCTGCCAACTCCAGTGTCTCTTTCAAGCAATGTTTGGGCTCCTGCTCTTGCTGCTGCCAACTCCAAGGTGTCATTCGGCCAATTTTTGGGCTCCTGCTGCCAACTCCAGTGTCTCTTTCAAGCAATGTTTGGACTCCTGCTGCTGCTGCTGCCAACTCCAGTGTCTCTTTGAGCCAAAGTTTGGGCTCCTGCTGCTCCTGCTGCCATCTCCAGTGTCTCTTTGAGCCAATGTTGGGCTCCTGCTGCTCCTGCTGCCAACTCCAGTGTCTCTTTCAAGCAATGTTTGGGCTCCTGCTCCTGCTGCTGCCAACTCCAGGGTGTCATTCGGCCAATTTTTGGGCTCCTGCTGCCAAATCCAGTGTCTCTTTCAATCAATGTTTGGGCTCCTGCTCCTGCCAACTCCAGGGTGTCATTCAGCCAATTTTTGGGCTCCTGCTGACAAATGCAGTGTCTCTTTCAAGCAATGTTTGGGCTCCTGCTGCTGCTGCTGCCAACTCCAGTGTCTCTTTGAGCCAATGTTTGGGCTCCTGCTGCTCCTGCTGCCAAATCCAGTGTGTCTTTCAAGCAATGTTTGGGCTCCTGCTGCTGCTGCTGCTTGCAACTCCAGGGTGTCATTCGGCCAATTTTTGGGCTCCTGCTGCCAAATGCAGTGTCTCTTTCAAGCAATGTTTGGGCTCCTGCTGCTGCTGCTTGCAACTCCAGGGTGTCATTCAGCCAATTTTTGGCCTCTTGCTGCTGCTGCTGCCAACTCCAGTGTCTCTTTGAGCCAATGTTTGGGCTCCTGCTGCCAACTCCAGTGTCTCTTTCAAGCAATGTTTGGGCTCCTGCTGCTGCTGCTGCTTGCAACTCCAGGTTGTGTCTTTCAAGCAATTTTTGGGCTCCTGCTGCTGCCAACTCCAGTGTGTCTTTAAGCCAATTTTTGGGCTCCTGCTGCCAACTCCAGTGTCTCTTTCTGCCAATGTTTGGGCTCCTGCTGCTGCTGGCAACTACAGTGTCTCTTTCGGCCAATTTTTGGGCTCCTGCTGCCAACTCCAGTGTGTGTCTTCAGGCCAATTTTTGGGCTCCTGCTGCCAACTCCAGGATGTCTTTTAGCCAATATTTGGGCTCCTGCTGCTGCCAGCTCCAGGGTGTGTTTTTCAGGCAATATAGGGGCCCCTCATAGTGATGCCACCTCAACTCTCTGCGATTCTATTAGCGATGCCTCTGATCTGCATGTCATAATTATTTACAGTAATATTTCACTAACCCAGCACGCATCCTATGTGTGTTACAGCAAGCGATTCGTCGCGAATAAATTTGGGTCGAAACAAATTTTGTCTGAAAATTCGGCGAATCAGCTGAATTGAATTTTTCAAATTACCATCAATGAGGGGGGGGTGACTTCATTTACATATTGTCCCTCTTCGAGGTGTAACATGCAGATCTGCAGCAATAAATGATTCACTTGCCTATTCTAAGTGTTTCTATTGTTGTAATTTTTACATCCTATCTCCTATCCATGAATCAATGAGGGGGCGTGGCTTCATCCATCAATCAATGAGGGTGTGTGGCTGCATCCATCCCTCAATGGGAGGCGTGGCTTCATTAACATATTGTCCCTCTTTAAGGTGTAACATGCAGATCTGCAGCAATAAATGATTCAAATTGTTTCTATTGTTGTAACTGTTACAACCTATTTCCTATTCATCCCTCAATGAGGGGGCATGGCTTCATCCATTCCTCAATGAGGGGGTGTGGCTTTATCAATCCCCCAATGAGGGGGTGTGGCTTCATTTACATATGGTCCCTCTTCCAGGTGTATCATGCAGGTCTGCAGCAATAAAAGAAAATAAAAAATAAAAGTAAATAAATAAATAACTAAAATAATAATAATAAAAAATAAAAAAAATAAATAAAAGAGGTTTGCCCTGGTCATGAACGGTGAAATACCTCTAGAATGAAGGGGTAATGTGGTTTCTAATCAGGAATTGGGGAAGAAAAAGTAAAATTAAAGTAAATGTCTCCAGGGTTGAGCAGCAGTGTTGCAGTCGGGGGAAATGGAAGAACTGCGGCTGCAGGATTTATATACTGATAACCAAATGCACATTTGGCAGAGTGAACATTCCTCAGCCCCTTCAAAGGAAACTCCTGGACATATGCTGATCCCCACCTCTTCTTCTCTTTGGTCCCCATAGATTAACTTCAAAGACCAGCGCTCGTGCCAAACAGCTCCCACCCGTCACACATAGAAACATAAAAACATAGAAGGTTGACGGCAGAAGGAGACCATACGGTCCCTCTAGTTTGCCCTTATGTATATACTGTATGTTCTCTGTATCTTATGTGTATACTGTATGTTATCTGTATCTTATGTATATACTGTATGTTCTCTGTATCTTATGTATATACTGTATGGTCTCTGTATCTTATGTATATACTGTATGTTCTCTGTATCCTATGTGTATACTGTATGTTCTCTGTATCTTATGTGTATACTGTATGTTCTCTTTATCTTATGTGTATACTGTATGTTCTCTGTATCCTATGTGTATACTGTATGTTCTCTGTATCTTATGTATATACTGTATGTTCTCTGTATCTTATGTATATACTGTATGGTCTCTGTATCTTATGTGTATACTGTATGTTCTCTGTATCCTATGTGTATACTGTATGTTCTCTGTATCTTATGTGTATACTGTATGTTCTCTTTATCTTATGTGTATACTGTATGTTCTCTTTATCTTATGTGTATACTGTATGTTCTCTGTATCTTATGTGTATACTGTATGTTCTCTGTATCCTATGTGTATACTGTATGTTCTCTTTATCTTATGTGTATATTGTATGTTCTCTGTATCTTATGTATATACTGTATGTTCTCTGTATCTTATGTATATACTGTATGTTCTCTGTATCTTATGTATATACTGTATGTTCTCTTTATCTTATGTGTATACTGTATGTTCTCTGTATCTTATGTATATACTGTATGTTCTCTGTATCTTATGTATATACTGTATGTTCTCTTTATCTTATGTGTATACTGTATGTTCTCTGTATCTTATGTATATACTGTATGTTCTCTGTATCTTATGTATATACTGTATGGTCTCTGTATCTTATGTGTATACTGTATGTTCTCTTTATCTTATGTGTATACTGTATGTTCTCTGTATCTTATGTGTATACTGTATGTTCTCTGTATCTTGTGTGTATACTGTATGTTCTGTTTATCTTATGTATATACTGTATGTTCTCTTTATCTTATGTGTATACTGTATGTTCTTTATATCTTATGTATATACTGTATGTTCTCTGTATCTTATGTGTATACTGTATGTTCTTTATATCTTATGTATATACTGTATGTTCTCTTTATCTTATGTGTATACTGTATGTTCTTTATATCTTATGTATATACTGTATGTTCTCTGTATCTTATGTATATACTGTATGTTCTTTATATCTTATGTGTATACTGTATGTTCTCTTTATCTTATGTGTATACTGTATGTTCTCTGTATCTTATGTGTATACTGTATGTTCTCTGTATCTTGTGTGTATACTGTATGTTCTGTTTATCTTATGTATATACTGTATGTTCTCTTTATCTTATGTGTATACTGTATGTTCTTTATATCTTATGTATATACTGTATGTTCTCTGTATCTTATGTGTATACTGTATGTTCTTTATATCTTATGTATATACTGTATGTTCTCTTTATCTTATGTGTATACTGTATGTTCTTTATATCTTATGTATATACTGTATGTTCTCTGTATCTTATGTGTATACTGTATGTTCTTTATATCTTATGTATATACTGTATGGTCTCTGTATCTTATGTATATACTGTATGTTCTCTGTATCTTATGTATATACTGTATGTTCTCTGTATCTTATGTGTATACTGTATGTTCTCTGTATCTTATGTGTATACTGTATGTTCTTTATATCTTATGTATATACTGTATGGTCTCTGTATCTTATGTATATACTGTATGTTCTTTATATCTTATGTATATACTGTATGTTCTCTGTATCTTATGTATATACTGTATGTTCTCTCTATCTTATGTGTATACTGTATGTTCTTTATATCTTATGTATATACTGTATGTTCTCTGTATCTTATGTGTATACTGTATGTTCTTTATATCTTATGTATATACTGTATGGTCTCTGTATCTTATGTATATACTGTATGTTCTCTGTATCTTATGTATATACTGTATGTTCTCTGTATCTTATGTATATACTGTATGTTCTCTGTATCTTATGTGTATACTGTATGTTCTTTATATCTTATGTATATACTGTATGGTCTCTGTATCTTATGTATATACTGTATGTTCTTTCTATCTTATGTATATACTGTATGTTCTCTGTATCTTATGTATATACTGTATGTTCTCTGTATCTTATGTGTATACTGTATGTTCTCTGTATCTTATGTGTATACTGTATGTTCTCTGTATCTTATGTATATACTGTATGTTCTCTGTATCTTATGTATATACTGTATGTTCTCTTTATCTCCAGTATCTACAACTCTTTCTGTAAAATAATATTTTCTAACATTGCTCCTGATCCTCCCCCCGACCAGCTTCAGGTTGGGCCCCTTTGTTATATCATTAAGTTGCAGACACACAATAGTTATACTGATGGGAGCCAATCATGTGCCGCGACCTACAGCAGTGGTGGCAAACCTATGGCACCCGTGCTTGAGGCGGCACTCGGAGCCCTCTCTGTGGGCCCCCAACATCTTACCAGTACCCGAAACGTTGAGCTTTTTCATCTCACTTCTGCTACATTGTGGAGAGGGGAATCACATCAGTCCGCTCGAAGACATATTTGGTGATGATGGTTGTAGTGGGGTGATTCTGTATATTTTTAGGGGTCTAAAGAAATCCCCAAATCACCTTGTGTCTCACCCATGCCCCCCTTTGTACAACGCAGTATCCACCCTTATGGTCTACCTTCACCATTTTGGCACCAACTCAACTATTTTAACCATCTTTGCTTATTTTACACCATAAAAAGCTTCCAAATTACCTTGTGTCTCACCCATGGACCCCCTTGGACAGCCATGTTGCTCAAACACATTAACCTCCAACACCATAGCTCACCTGTCGCATGCTCTCCCAACAATATACCGTACCTTAAACCGGACCCTCACCCTGAATAAGAGCCTATCTTATATGTTTCCCCCACCCTGTAAATACAGATTGCCCACATTAATCTGGACCTTCACCCTGAATAAGAGCCTATCTTGTATGTTTCCCCCACCCTGTACATACAGATTGCCCATATTAATCCAGACCCTCACCCTGAATAAGAGCCTATCTTGTATGCCCCCCCTGTACATACAGATTGCCCACATTAATCTGGACCCTCAACCTGAATAAGAGCCTATCTTGTATGTTTCCCCCCTGTTCATACAGATTGCCCACATTAATCTAGACCTTCGCCCTGAATAAGAGCCTATCTTGTATGTTTCCCCCCTGTACATACAGATTGCCCACAATAGCCTGGACCTTCACCCTGAATAAGAGCCTATCTTATATGTTTCCCCCTGTACACACAGATTGTCTACATTAATCCGGACCTTCACCCTGAATAAGAGCCTATCTTGTATATTTCCCCCTGTACATACAGATTGCCCACAATAGCCTGGACCTTCACCCTGAATAAGAGCCTATCTTATATGTTTCCCCCTGTACACACAGATTGTCTACATTAATCCGGACCTTCACCCTGAATAAGAGCCTATCTTGTATATTTCCCCCTGTACATACAGATTGCCCACATTAATAATCATCCTACCTGTATCTAGTTCGTTTTCTGAGCTTTTAAACATCCAAGATGGCGGTCCATGGAGTCTCAGGCTGCTTGTAGAAAGGAAGTGTCTTCTGACTGTGCCACTCTGCATTCTGGGATTGCTGTCTTTTTCCTGAACCCAGCTCTGCTCTGTCTGTGGAAGGCACAGCACCTCGCCCCTGCGCTTTTCCCCCTGGGTCCTAGATTTTGGTCCATTTTAAATACCCTATAATCTCCTGTTTTTACAATCTTCTGGTCTACCTTGACTACGCTGGAGCCAACCGCTTCCTTTTCTGCAATTTGCCCCCCTCCTCCTTCCAAAATCGCGGCCAAAAATCAGTATCTCACCAAAACCCGATTGCAAGAGTATACTTACCCTATGAACCACGTCAGTAGAATGGGACGTATCAGCCATGGTTAATCCGGATCTTTAGCCTGATTTAATGAAAAGCCCAAACCCTGATAAAATGATTCCCCAGCATCAAACATTAATATATTGTAGGTTTTTAGTCGCTTACTTTTTATTCTTTCCCCCACTGGGCTGCAACTCTGTTCAGGATTCTAGGATACGGGCGCCGCCATCTTACCTCAGAAGCATCACATATTAAGGAGAGGAGAGCGGGATAAATTGCAGGGGGCGGGGTTATAGCTGTGCTTTGCTCAGACAGGGCAGAGCTGGGGTCAGGGAAAGGACAGCAATCCCAGAATGCAGAGCAGCACAGTCAGAAGACACTTACTGTTTAAAGGCTCATGAGCTCCATGAGCCGCCATCTTGGATGTTTAAAGGCTCACAATATGCAGTAGATGCAGGTAGGATGATTTTTAATGTGAGCAATCTGTATGTACAGGGTGTGGGAAACATATAAGATAGGCTCTTATTCAGGGTGAGGGTCCGGATTAATGTGAGCAATCTGTATGTACAGGGTGTGGGAAACATACAAGATAGGCTCTTATTCAGGGTGAGGGTGCGGATTAATGTGGGCAATCTGTATGTACAGGGTGTGGGAAACATATAAAATAGACTCTTATTCAGGGTGAGGGTCCGGATTAATGTGGGCAATCTGTATGTACAGGGTGGGGGAAACATACAAGATAGGCTCTTATTCAGGGTGAGGGTCCGGATTAATGTGGGCAATCTGTATGTAAAGAGGGGAAACATACAAGATAGGCTCTTATTCAGGGTGAAAGTCCGTATTAATGTGGACAATCTGTATGTAAAGAGGGGAAACATACAAGATAGGCTCTTATTCAGGGTGAGGGTCTGGATTAATGTGGGCAATCTGTATGTACAGGGTGTGGGAAACATATAAGATAGGCTTTTATTCAGGGTGAGGGTCCGGATTAATGTGGGCAATCTGTATGTACAGGGTGGGGGAAACATACAAGATGGGCTTTTATTCAGGGTGAGGGTCCGGATTAATGTGGGCAATCTGTATGTACAGGGGGGAATCATACAAGATAGGCTCTTATTCAGGGTGAAGGTCCGTAATTATGTGGGCAATCTGTATGTACAGGGGGGAAACATACAAGATAGGCTCTTATTCAGGGTGAAGGTCCCTATAAATGTGGACAATCTGTATGTAAAGAGGGGAAACATACAAGATAGGCTCTGCTTTAATTACAGAGAATGTAACTGGTGGTCTCAATAAAACCCAATGAATAAAACACTAAGGAAATGAGGAGTTTGGGTGAATGTAGTGAGTGTCCCTCATTTCCTTTACACTGTTTGTCCTCCACCTGGAAGACATTCATTCACTCGGCAGAATGGGGCCTATTTTTCTTTTCATATTTTACAGTCCTGGCGCCTGCCAAGTTTTTATCTTGCGCTCAGTCTCTCTCTCCTCTCGAGATATTAATGGTTTTCCTTAAAGTGCTGCTCGCTACTGCAAAACACTTCATAAACGCTTCTGTTTTATTTCTGCAGAGAGTAATGACTTCCCATGTAAAGCCGAACGGAAAAGCTGCCACCGAAGACGAGTCTCGAGCGAGGTCCAATCCCAAAGCTGCTGCTGAGATTCCATCTAGATAGAGATCAGACCACAGACGGCGCGGGCGCGACAGCGTGGGGGCAACAGTGAGGGCGCGATGGCATGGGGGCAACAGTGAGGGCGCGATGGCATGGGGGCAACAGTGCGGACGCGATGGCGTGGGCGCAACAGTGTGGGCGCGATGGCGTGGGGGCAACAGTGTGGGCGCGATGGCGTGGGGGCAACAGTGCGGGCGCGATGGCGTGGGGGCAACAGTGCGGGCGCGATGGCGTGGGCGCAACAGTGTGGGCGCGATGGCGTGGGGGCAACAGTGTGGGCGCGATGGCGTGGGGGCAACAGTGCGGGCGCGATGGCGTGGGGGCAACAGTGTGGGCGCGATGGCGTGGGCGCAACAGTGTGGGCGCGATGGCGTGGGGGCAACAGTGTGGGCGCGATGGCGTGGGGGCAACAGTGCGGGCGCGATGGCGTGGGGGCAACAGTGCGGGCGCGATGGCGTGGGGGCAACAGTGCGGCGCGATGGCGTGGGCGCGACAGCGTGGGGGCAACAGTGCGGGCGCGATGGCGTGGGGGCAACAGTGCGGGCGCGACGGCGTGGGGGCAACAGTGTGGGCGCGATGGCATGGGGGCAACAGTGTGGGCGCGATGGCGTGGGGGCAACAGTGTGGGCGCGATGGCATGGGGGCAACAGTGCGGCGCGATGGCGTGGGCGCGATGGCGTGGGCGCAACAGTGCGGGCGCGATGGCGTGGGGGCAACAGTGTGGGCGCGATGGCGTGGGGGCAACAGTGTGGGCGCGATGGCATGGGGGCAACAGTGCGGCGCGATGGCGTGGGCGCGATGGCGTGGGCGCAACAGTGCGGGCGCGATGGCGTGGGAGCAACAGTGCGGGCACGATGGCGTGAGGGCAACAGTGTGGGCGCAACTGCACCTGCCTTTATTTCTTACTGCTGACTACCTGGTACAGGGAAATTAATACTCTGACTTACATAATAATTATACATACCTCTCAAGTGTCCCTGATTTGGAGGGACTGTCCCGCTTTTGAGTCTTTGTCCCCCTGCCCCGGGTTTTTATAATTTGTCCCTCTTTGAGGTGTAACATGCAGATCTGCAGCAATAAATGATCCATTTGCCTATTCAAAGTGTTTCTATTGTGTTACAATGTATCTCCTATCCATACCTCAATGAGGGGCGTGGCTTCATCCATCTCTCAATGAGGGGGCGTGGCTTCATCTATCCCTCAATGAGGCAGTGTGGCTTCATCCATCCCTCAATGAGGGGGCGTGGCTTCATCCATCCCTCAATGAGGGGGCGTGGCTTCATCTATCCCTCAATGAGAGAGCGTGGCTTCATCCATTCCTCAATGAGGGAGTGTGGCTTCATCCATCCCTCAATGAGAAAGTGTGGCTTCATCCATCCCTCAATGAGGGGGCGTGGCTTCATCCATCCCTCAATGAGGGGGCGTGGCTTCATCTATCCCTCAATGAGAGAGCGTGGCTTCATAAATCCCTCAATGAGAGAGTGTGGCTTCATCCATCCCTCAATGAGAGAGCGTGGCTTCATCCATCCCTCAATGAGAGAGCGTGGCTTCATCCATCCCTCAATGAGAGAGTGTGGCTTCATCTATCCCTCAATGAGAGAGCGTGGCTTCATCTATCCCTCAATGAGAGAGCGTGGCTTCATCCATCCCAAAATGAGAGGGTGTGGCTTCATCCATCCCTCAATGAGAGAGTGTGGCTTCATCTATCCCTCAATGAGAGAGCGTGGCTTCATCTATCCCTCAATGAGAGAGCGTGGCTTCATCCATCCCAAAATGAGAGGGTGTGGCTTCATCCATCCCTCAATGAGAGAGTGTGGCTTCATCTATTCCTCAATGAGAGAGTGTGGCTTCATCCATCCCTCAATGAGAGAGTGTGGCTTCATCTATCCCTCAATGAGAGAGCGTGGCTTCATCTATCCCTCAATGAGAGAGCGTGGCTTCATCCATCCCAAAATGAGAGGGTGTGGCTTCATCCATCCCTCAATGAGGGAGTGTGGCTTCATCCATCCCTCAATGAGGGAGTGTGGCTTCATCCATCCCTCAATGAGGGGGCGTGGCTTCATCTATCCCTCAATGAGGGGGCGTGGCTTCATCTATCCCTCAATGAGAGAGCGTGGCTTCATCCATTCCTTAATGAGGGAGTGTGGCTTCATCCATCCCTCAATGAGGGGGCGTGGCTTCATCCATCCCTCAATGAGGGGCGTGGCTTCATCTATACCTCAATGAGAGAGCGTGGCTTCATCCATTCCTCAATGAGGGAGTGTGGCTTCATCCATCCCTCAATGAGGGAGTGTGGCTTCATCCATCCCTCAATGAGAGAGCGTGGCTTCATCCATCCCTCAATGAGGGGGCGTGGCTTCATCTATCCCTCAATGAGAGAGCGTGGCTTCATCTATCCCTCAATGAGGGGGTGTGGCTTCATCTATCTCTCAATGAGGGGGCGTGGCTTCATAAATCCCTCAATGAGAGAGTGTGGCTTCATCTATCCCTCAATGAGAGAGTGTGGCTTCATCTATCCCTCAATGAGAGAGCGTGGCTTCATCTATCCCTCAATGAGAGAGCGTGGCTTCATCTATCCCTCAATGAGAGAGTGTGGCTTCATCTATCCCTCAATGAGAGAGCGTGGCTTCATCTATCCCTCAATGAGAGAGTGTGGCTTCATCTATCCCTCAATGAGAGAGTGTGGCTTCATCCATCCCTCAATGAGAGATCGTGGCTTCATCTATCCCTCAATGAGGGGGCGTGGCTTCATCCATCCCTCAATGAGGGGCGTGGCTTCATCTATACCTCAATGAGAGAGCGTGGCTTCATCCATTCCTCAATGAGGGAGTGTGGCTTCATCCATCCCTCAATGAGAGAGTGTGGCTTCATCCATCCCTCAATGAGAGAGTGTGGCTTCATCCATCCCTCAATGAGGGAGTGTGGCTTCATCTATCCCTCAATGAGGGGGCGTGGCTTCATCTATCCCTCAATGAGAGAGTGTGGCTTCATCCATCCCTCAATGAGAGAGTGTGGCTTCATCTATCCCTCAATGAGAGAGTGTGGCTTCATCCATCCCTCAATGAGGGGGCGTGGCTTCATCCATCCCTCAATGAGAGAGTGTGGCTTCATCCATCCCTGAATGAGGGGACGTGGCTACATTTACATATTGTCCCTCTTTGAGGTGTAACATGCAGATCTGCAGCAATAAATGATTCATGACCTGATTCATGATCGGGTAGAAAGGTCATCCCTTTCTTCCTGGTCCAACGGTGCATGCGTAGGCCGCATCCCCCACTATCCCTCTAGCAGGGCGTGTGCCTGGCGCAAGCCATTTGTGAATGGCCGGCGCGGGCATGCTCCCTGTTAGAGGAAGGCGGGGGATGCGCGCTCGGAGCCGCTGGCTTTAGCATGCATAACAACTTTTCAGGGTGGGAAAAAGGAACATATAAATATCAGCTTGTAGGGTGCTGCCTGTCAAGATAATTCTTCTTATCCTACAGACCATATATTTAGAAATGTCAGGCGCACACCAATTATTCTTTTTTTATAAAAGTTTTTTTCCTTTTTTGTTCTGCAGTTTTAGACCCATATTCGGTACATACAGGCAAGGATTAAATAGCACATCATCTTAAACATATATACAGGGACAATAGCATAGCGATTGCAGCATATTAATTGCATATGTGCAGGTAGGTTAAATGTCAGACAATCTCATTTTGTATGTGAGCCCTTTCTGTGATATCAATAAAAAGTAGAATAACTGCTATGTGGCTACAAAAATCAGCAGTCGTGTAGCAATAGAATCAATTGTATCAACAGTGTGGGCTCACTTGCATTCTGAGAACAAAATTATACAAGGCAATGGTCTATGGCAGAGGTACTCAACCACTTCTTGTAAAGGTCCATTTAAAGGCATCCGGTGAGAGGTGAAGGTCCAGATCGAGGCTGTCATGGGGGGGGGGGATGGATGGATGATAGGGCTCAGTGGAGAGGGATGAATTGGAGAGAAGCTGTAAGGAAGAGGGATAAATAGACAGAACAGGAAAAACAGGGAGGAATGGGAGAAGGGATAGATGATCAGAACTAGAACAGGAACGAATGGGCAGAACTGGGGGGGGGGGGGGGGGTAGATGGCTAGAGCTGGAAGAAAGAGTAATGGATTGGCATAGCCGGGAGGACAAGAATGGATGAGGCAGAGAGACTGGGCTGGATGCGACAGAGATGAGGGGACAGAAATGGATTGGGCAAAGCTGGGGGGCAGAAATGTATGGGGCTGAGCTGGGGGGGGGGGCGAGATGATGGGACAGGGATAGATGGGGCTGAGCGGATGGGGCAAAGAGACCGAGAAACAAAGTCTGTGTGTAATTGCAATGCTGCTTCCCGACCATGCAGTACTTCATATTGCAATGCTAGGTGCCAGGGAGCCATGACAACTAAGCGCTACATCGCCAATCAAGGGGGGCAGCTCTGGGCACGCACCCCAGAAGCAACTGAGTGCAGGGCTGTCAGGGCAGAGGTCCGGAAATATGGCACCGAGGTCCGCATTCGGACACAGGTCCGCCAGTTGAGTATCGCTGGTCTATGGTGTTTATAATAAAGAAGACACATTTAGATACATCAGCAGACACTATCATAATGTGTTGCATGGTAAAGCCTAAAATGCTATTATACATCAGCAAACACTGTCACAATATACTGCATACTGAAGCATAGGATTCTATTATAAATTTACATAAGCATTATATCCTTACAACTTGCATCACACAAAAGGCAGTATATGTACAGTCATTGCGCTTTAGCATAAGCCTTGTATATATAACCCATAATGTATAACAATTTATAATGCATAGATAACAAATCTGTACAAATAGTAAGCAGTGAGGTATCACCCAAGGTTTTTGTATAGCAAAGGTGGGGGCGCCCCACTTGGGTAATACGTTATGGAACAGTTACAACAATAGAAACACTTTGAATAGGCAAATTAATCATTTATTGCTGCAGATCTGCATGTTACACCTCAAAGAGGGACAATATGTAAATGAAGCCACACCCCCTCATTAAGGGATGATGAAGCCACGCCCCTCGTTGGTGGATGGGTGAAGCCACGCCCCCTCATTGAGGGATTAATAGGAGATACATTGTAACAGATACAACAATAGAAACACTTTGAATAGGCAAATGAATCATTTATTGCTGCAGATCTGCATGTTACACCTCAAAGAGGGACAATATGTAAATGAAGCCACACCCCCTCATTAAGGGATGATGAAGCCACGCCCCTCGTTGGTGGATGGGTGAAGCCACGCCCCCTCATTGAGGGATTAATAGGAGATACATTGTAACAGATACAACAATAGAAACACTTTGAATAGGCAAATGAATCATTTATTGCTGCAGATCTGCATGTTACACCTCAAAGAGGGACAATATGTAAATGAAGCCACATCCCCTCATTGAGGGATGGATGAAGCCACACCCCCTCATTGACGAATTGATGAAGCCATGCCCCCTCATTGAGAGATGAATGAAGCCACGCCCCCTCATTGAGGGATGGATGAAGCCACGCCCCCTCATTGAGGGATGGATAGGAGATAGGATGTAACAGTTACAATAGAAACACTTTGAATAGGCAAATGAATCATTTATTGCTGCAGATCTGCATGTTACACCTCAAAGAGGGACAAATGAGAACAACGAGGGACAGGGGGACATGGACTAAAATAAGGGACAGTCCCTCCAAATCAGGGACACTTGGGGTATGGCTTCTGGAATCACCTTGAAGGACCTTTAAATTCTTTTCAGTCCTTTAGACCGACTACGAGAGGCAATAAGAAGCTTCTCCGCGTAGCCGGTGCCCATTTCCAAAAAATCAATACGGCCTAATACAGCGCGGCGCAATAAAAGCCGCAGCTGAGTCAATGAAATCCTGAGGTTCCTACTGGCGAGGGCGTCAAAAAAATCCATGATTAATGCCAAGCCGCCTGAAAGGTTTTTACTCGCGCTCGTATTTCCTTTTATGAAGCCACAGCTCCCCGAAGCCTCTGCATAGAATATCTGATCAGATTTTGCGTTTTTTTTTATTTTTTTTACGCTCATAAATTTTTTTATTTCTCAGCGAGGGGCCAAGCTTGAGTAGCTATCATGTCATTCTACAAACATTCAGGAGGGATTTAACCCTTTCACAGCCACGATGATGCTTAGGCCGGCCAGGAAAGGGCAGAGGAGCAGAGGTCCCCCTCCATCCTAACTCTCGGGGGGATCACCCTGCACCGGACCATTATAGACTGCAGGACGTGTTTACCTGGGATTCCCTTGAAGCTACTGTGATGTCACTGCGTCACCAATGGAAGAAGAGCTCTGAATGCTGAAGACAGGGGCCAAAAAGCAGCCTGGGATTTTACCCGGCCATGCCGGCCTATGATCCGCCCGCAGCATCCACACTGCATACCTTCCAACTTTTGAAAACAGTAAAGAGGGACATTTTTGGCCCTTAAACTATGCCCTCACAGTCACGCCCAAGCCACGCCCCCAGCACCACCTATTAAATACATAATAACAAATAAATGGCATGAAAACACCCCCCCCCCACACACACACACACACACAGACAGGCAAGCCCCCGCACACATGAATGCAGGCAACCCCCCCTACACACCCACACAGACAGGCAAGCCCCCCTACACACCCACACAGACAGGCAAGACCCCCCTACACACACAGGCAGACATAAACATTCAGGCAAACACATACGTGCAGGTAAACATACACCCTGCATGCATGCAAGCCCCCTCCACACACACATACATGCAGATACACACACACATACAGGCAAACACACCCCATGCATGCATGCAAGCCCCCACACATAGGCACACACATACATGCAGGCAGACAAACACACACTGCATGCAAGCCCCCTCCACACACACATACACGCAGATACACACACACATACAGGCAAACACACACCATGCATGCATGAAAGCCCCCTCCACACACACACACACACATGCATGCAAGCCCCCACACATAGGCACACACATACATGCAGGCAGACAAACACACACTGCATGCAAGCCCCCTCCACACACACATACACGCAGATACACACACACATACAGGCAAACACACACCATGCATGCATGCAAGCCCCCTCCACACACACATACATGCAGATACACACACACACATACAGGCAAACACACACCATGCATGCATGAAAGCCCCCTCCACACACACACACACACACACACACACACACACACACACACACACACACGCATGCAAGCCCCCACACATAGGCACACACATACATGCAGGCAGACAAACACACACTGCATGCAAGCCCCCTCCACACACACATACACGCAGATACACACACATACAGGCAAACACACACCATGCATGCATGCAAGCCCCCTCCACACACACACATGCATGCAAGCAGACAAACACTCACTGCATGCATGCAAGCCCCCTCCACACACACATACATGCAGATACACACATACATACAGGCAAACACACACCCACCATGCATGCATGCAAGCCCCCTCCACACACATGAATGCAAGCCCCCAAAGTCAAACACACACATACACACACACTGCATGCATGCAAGCTCCCACAGACAGGCAAACACAAACACAGAGGCAGACACGCACACGTGCGTAGACACGCGACGGGACAGTGGGCAGCAGTAGGAAACAGGCCCTACCTCTGGGAGTCCCCGCCTACTTAGCAGCCTGTCCCGGGACACTGAATTGCGACCCAGGGCAGCAGGACAAGAAGCCGTTTGCGGGACAATCCCACGAAAATCAAGACAGTTGGAGGGTATGCCACTGATCCCAAGTTTGAGTGTCCTCCAAGGCTGAGGCTATAGCATAGCAAGGAGATGGCCAACCCAAAGTTACCGAAGCTTTCATATTGTAGGGGCAGATAATGTGGCAGAGGTGGGTCAGTCATGCGAGGATAAAGCGGGGGCATAGCTAGGGGGGCAGGGGGGGCACATGCCCCAGTGCAGTAGGTCAGGGGGGGGGCACCAAAGGGGGACCTGAGAATAGGTGGGGGCGCCATTTTTAATTTTTGCCCTGTGCCAGAAAGCCCAGCTACTCCTCTGGATAAAGCATTGGAGGTAGGCATTGATTGGGGTGTAAAAAACAGCGGGTCATGGGCCAGTCAGGTGCTGGCTCCAGTCCGCCACTGGAATATAACCTATGCCAGACAGGTCGCCGGAATAGCATTGAAAACTATAGCAATTACTAGAGTGGCCAGTACTCTGAACAATAGGAGGCACCAGCACCCTGAACAATAGGTGGTACCAGTACGCTGAACAACAGGAGACACCAGTACCCTGAACAATAGGAGGCACCAGTACCCTAAACAATAGGAGGCACCAGTACCCTGAACAATAGGAGGCACCAGTACCCTGAACAACAGGAGGAACCAGTATCCTGAACAATAGGAGGCAGTACCCTAAACAATAGGAGGCACCAGTACCCTGAACAATAGGAGGCACTAGCTCCTGTAGTGTTTGCTGTGATCTGCCATCTGCAAAAATGCATGGGGTACAGGTAAGTTCATGTACACCCATGCCAGGGCAAATGTCAGGCCCTCTAGCCTTTTTGAGAACCCACTCAAGCTCAGACTGGCAGGCAGGTATTGATTGGGGGTGTAAAAAACAGCAGGTCATTGGCCAGTCAGGTGCTGGCCCCAGTCCGCCACTGGAATATAACCTATGCCAGACAGGTCTTCCTCCGCAATAGCATTGAAAACTATAGCAATTGCTGGAGTGGCCAGTACTCTGAACAATAGTAGGCATCAGTACCCTGAACAATAGGAGGCACCAGTACCCTGAACAACAGGAGACACCAGTACCCTGAACAATAGGAGGAACCTGTACCCTGAACAATAGGAGGCACCAGTACCCTGAACAATAGGAGGCACCAGTACCCTAAACAATAGGAGGCACCAGTACCCTGAACAATAGGAGGCACTAGCTCCTGTAATGTTTGCTGTGATCTGCCATCTGCTAAAATGCATGGGGTACAGGTAAGTTCATGTACACCCATGCCAGGGCAAATATCGGGGCCTCTAGCCTTTTTGAGAACCCACTCAAGCTCAGACTGGCAGGCAGGCAGGCATTGATTGGGGGTGTAAAAAACAGCAGGTCATGGGCCAGCCAGGTGCTGGTAAAATCCCTGGATGATTTCTGGCCCCAGTCCGCTACCGGAATATAACCTATGCCAGACAGGATTTCCTCCGGAATAGCATTGAAAGCTATAGCAATTACTGGAGTGGCCAGTACCCTGAAGAATAGGAGGCACCAGTACCCTGAACAAAAAGAGGAACCAGTACCCTGAAGAATAGGAAGCACCAGTACCCTGAAGAATAGGAGGCACCAGTACCCTGAACAACAGGAGGCACCAGTACCCTGAATAATAGGAGGCACCAGTACCCTGAACAATAAGAGGCACCAGCGCTCTAAACAATAGGAGGCACCAGTACCTTGAACAATAGGAGGCACCAGTACCCTGAACAATAGGAGGCACCAGTACCCTGAACAATAGGAAGCACCAGTACCCCGAACAATAGGAGGCACCAGTACCCCGAACAATAGGAGGCACCAGTACTCCGAACAATAGGAGGCACCAGTACCCCGAACAATAGGAGGCACTAGCTCCTGTAGTGTTTGCTGTGGTCTACCATCTAGAAAAATGCATGGAGTACAGGTAAGTTCATGTGCACCCATGCCAGGGAAAAGTCGGGGCCTCTAGCCTTTTTAAGAACCCACTCAAGCTCAGACTGGGCTACAGAATGATTCCCCAGTGGGCCCCATGTACAGTTGACCTTAAGACCAGGGTATGATCAGCGGCAAAGGAGACGTTGGCAATAAGTGGCAGCTTAAAAGGTGGTGAGGACCAGCAGCGGTGGACCCTTTAGAGGCAATGCAGAAGGTGGTGAGGATCAGCAGCGGTGGATCCTTTAGAGGCAATGCAGAAGGTGGTGAGGATCAGCAGCGGTGGACCCTTTAGAGGCAATGCAGAAGGTGGTGAGGATCAAATCAGATCAGAACTTGACCCACTTTCCATAGGGAGACCACTGAGGCCCAAGAGGGCGGTTTTAGGTTTCCCCGGGTTCTTGGACACCTATCCACGGTGGGTCGCAGCGCCCCATGGTACAGCATAGTCTTTAGAAGGGTTAACGTGGGCACTCTTCATTGGGATGCCTTGAAAAACACGGGGTCCCTGGCACATAAGGATACTCCTCGAGGTGCCCACCTCCAACTGCTTGGCACCTACCCAGTCCAGGAGTATCTTCCACTTGACCCTGCTCCCTTTGGCCACCGTAGACCTTCTGGCTCCCACACGTCATGAGGGGTACTCGTCCTCAGCGACCTTCAAGGCCCCTCGGGGGAAAAATGCCTCATAGCACCACTTTAGAGGGTTCCGGACAGTGCTTCTTCTGGGCTCTGGTCTTAACCTCTTCTTCAACCTCCTGGTTCTGGTTTCCCAAATGTAGACAAGCTCAACCTCCCTAGGTCCCCTTTATATAGAACTTAGCTCCTCCTGGAGGAAACAACCTAATTGCTACTAAGAGCCTTTCAGGGCCCTCTGACTCCTCCTGGTATATCAGCATTGCTTCCTGCCTATTCTAAGAATATATATTCATTTTTTTACCCTACTGCCTAACTATGTAACTGCACCTACAAGTGAATTTAAATGGAAATCTCACGTGAACTACCTATTTACCCCTTAACAGTGGAGGCAGATTAAGCCACCACAATGTTACACAGATCCCTGTAGAGTAATTGCTCCTTTTGTTGTCATGTGGTGGCCCTCCCCCAAGTGGTGGAACCCTGGTTCACCCCAGCTTTAATCCAGGTGGTAGCAAGAAGGTCTTCGGTGGCCAAAGGTAAGGAAGGTTCAGTGGACGGCGGACCAGGAAGGTGCCAAGCAGTTGGAGGTGGGCACTCATCATGGTATATCGACATTGCTTCCTGCCTATTCTGAGAATAAATATTCATTTCTTATCCTGCCATTTCTTATCCTACTTATGTAACTGCACCTACAAGTGAATTTAAATGAAAATCTCACGTAAGCTACCTATTAACCCCTTAATAGTGGTGGCGTATAAGCCACCACAATGTTACACAGACCGCTGTAGAGTAATTGCTCCCCTAGTTGTCATGTGGTGGAGCTTCCCCAAGTGGTGGAACTCTGGTTCACCCCAGCTTTAATGCAGGTGGGAGCCCTATGACTCATGCTAGACAACTTAATTGCTACTAACAGCCTTTAGGGGCCCACTGAGTCATCCCAGTATATCAGCATCGCTTCCTGCCTATTCTGAGAATAAATATATGTAACTGCACCTACAAATGAAATTAAATGAAAATGTGTGTAAAATCTCACGTGAGCTACATATTAACTCCTTGGCGGATAAGCCACCACAATGTTACACAGATCGCTGTAGAGTAATTGCTCCTCTTGTTGTCACTGGTGGAGCTCCCCGACTGGTGGAACCCTGGTTCACCCCAGCTTTAATCCAAGTGAGAGCCCTATAACTCATGCTAGACAACTTTATTGTCAGGGTCCTCTGACTCATCCTGTTATATCAGCATCGCTTCCTGTCTATTCTGAGAATAAATATTCATTTCTTATCCTAGGCTGCCATCTAGTGGCCTGCTTATGTAACTGCACCTACAAGTGAATTTAAATGAAAATCTCACGTGAGCTACATATTAACTCCTTGGCGGATAAGCCACCACAATGTTACACAGATCGCTGTAGAGTAATTGCTCCTCTTGTTGTCACATGCTGGAGCTCCCCCAAGTGGTGGAACCCTGGTTCACCCCAGCTTTAATCCAAGTGAGAGCCCTATAACTCATGCTAGACAACTTTGTTGTCAGGGCCCTCTGACTCATCCTGCTATATCAGCATCGCTTCCTGTCTATTCTGAGAACAAATATTCATTTATTCTGCCATCTAGTGGCCTACTTATGTAACTGCACCTACAAGTGAATTTAAATAACAGTGGTGGCGGATAAGCCACCACAATGTTACATAGATCGCTGTAGAGTAATTGCTCCCCTTGTTGTCATGTGGTGGAGCTCCCCCAACTGGTGGAACCCTGGTTCACCCCAGCTTTAATCCAGGTGGGAGCCCTATAACTCATGCTAGACAACTTTGTTGCTACTAACAGCCTGTCAGGGCCCTCTGACTCGTGCTTGTTCTGCTTTCCCATATGTAGACAAGCTCACCTTCCCTGGGTCCTCTTTATATAGGCCTTAGCCCTTCCTGGAGGAAACACTGTTGCCCCTATCAGTTTTTCAGGGTACTGGTGCCTCCTACTGTTCAGGGTACTGGTGCCTCCTATTGTTCAGGGTACTGGTGCCTCCTGTTGTTCAGGGTACTGGATCCTCCTGTTCTTCAGGGTACTGGTGCCTCCTATTGCTCAGGGTACTGGTGCCTCCTGTTGTTCAGGGTACTGGTTTCTCCTGTTGTTCAGAGTACTGGTGCCTCCTATTGTTCAGGGTACTGGTTTCTCCTGTTGTTCAGGGTACTGGTGCCTCCTATTGTTCAGGGTACTGGTTCCTCCTATTGTTCAGGGTACTGGTTCCACCTATTGTTCAGGGTACTGGTTCCTCCTATTGTTCAGGGTACTGGTTCCTCCTATTGTTCGGGGTACTGGTTCCTCATGCTAGACAACTTAATTACTACTAACAGCCTTTCAGGGCCCTCTGACTCATCCTGTTATATCAGCATCACTTCCTGTTTAATCTGAGAATATATATCCATTTCTTATCCTGTCATCTAGTGGCCTACTTATGTAACTGCACCTAAAAGTTAATTTAAATGAAAATCTCACGTAAGCTACCTATTAACCCCTTAACAGTGGTGGCGGATAAGCCACCACAATGTTACATATATTGCTGTAGAGTAATTGCTCCTCTTGTTGTCATGTGTTGGAGCTCCCCCAAGTGGTGGAGCCCGGGTTCACCCAGGCTTTAATCCAGGTGGGAGCCCTATAACTCATGCTAGACAACTTTGTTGCTACTAACAGCCTGTCAGGGCCCTGTGACTCATCCTGGTTCTGCTTTCCCAAATGTAGACAAGCTCACCTTCGCTGGGTCCCCTTTATATAAGCCTTAGCTTCTCCTGGAGGCAACACTGTTGCCCCGATCAGTTGTTCAGGGTACTGGTGTCTCCTATTGTTCAGGGTACTGGTGCCTCCTATTGTTCAGGGTACTGGTTCCTCCTATTGTTCAGGGTACTGGTGCCTCCTGTTCAGGGTACTGGTGCCTCCTATTGTTCAGGGTACTGGTTCCTTCTATTGTTCAGGGTACTGGTGCCTCATGTTGTTCAGGGTACTGGTGCCTCCTGTTGTTCAGGGTACTGGTTCCTCCTATTGTTCAGGGTACTGGTTCCTCCTATTGTTCAGGGTACTGGTCCCTCCTATTGTTCAGGGTACTGGTTCCTCATGCTAGACAACTTAATTACTACTAACAGCCTTTCAGGGTCCTCTGACTCATCCTGTTATATCAGCATCACTGTTAGGCACTTACCTCGTCGCCGTCCCTGGTCCCGCGGCGCGCTGTCGGGTGGTCCCCGGCCGGTTGCTGCCCGGCGCTCCCCGGGTGTCCTGGCTCCTCAGCGTGGTTGTGGGGGTCAGGGGTCGGCGGCGCGGGATGGTGTCGCTGGCCGCGCCGCAGCCCGCTCTGCGCGGCTGCGCGGTCCCGCCGAGCTCCCTCGCGATGCGGCGCTTCCCCCTCCCGGCGGGGGCGCGCCCGATCTTCAACGTGCTCGCGCGCGCGAGCACGTCTCCTTTATGCCTCCCGGCGGCGCTTTCCCCAGCGCGCCCGCCGGGGGCAAGTTTAAATCACCCAATCCTTGTCCTGATTCCAGAGGGAGCCCAGGGACTGGTCGGCCTGTCTGGCCTGGGCCGTCCAGCCCCTGGGACCACTCCCGTTTTTAGTTTTGCACCAAACACTATTGTTCCCTCCATTTTCCCTGTTTCCCACTGGCCAGTTCTCCCTATAATACTGCACTGCTCCAGTATCCCAGTGCCCGTTATAGCTTCTGGGTTCTGGATGTACGTTGCTGTGTCTTTAGTGAATATTTTGGATTTGGACTTCGACTATTCTCGCCTGCTGCCTGCCCTGACCATCTGCTTTGCCTGACCACTCTCTTGCCTGACCCTCCTGTACCTCGCCTGTGACCTCCTGGACTTGACCTCGGCTAGCCTCGACCACTCCTTCGCTATCTCCCTTGGATACCTCGCCTGTGACCTCCTGGTTTGACCTCGGCCTGAAATTCGGACTTTCGCACCCGGCATCCTCGTTCGGGATTCCCTGCCAAACATCATTCTGCACCTTAAGCTGTTATCCTTTGCGCCTTTTAAGTCCTGGGGGCAACCGACTGGGAGAGGCATTACCCGTGTCTTCTACAAGCGGGGGCTTGTCTATAGGCGGAAGTGGCGGTGGAGATTGGGGGATACCAGCTTAAGACAGACGGGTGTTTGGTATAGTCCTGACAATCACTTCCAGTTTAATCTGAGAATATATATCCATTTCTTATCCTGTCATCTAGTGGCCTACTTATGTAACTGCACCTAAAAGTTAATTTAAATGAAAATCTCACGTAAGCTACCTATTAACCCCTTAACAGTGGTGGCGGATAAGCCACCACAATGTTACATATATTGCTGTAGAGTAATTGCTCCTCTTGTTGTCATGTGTTGGAGCTCCCCCAAGTGGTGGAGCCCGGGTTCACCCAGGCTTTAATCCAGGTGGGAGCCCTATGACTTATGCTAGAAAACTTTGTTGCTACTAACAGCCTTTCAGGGCCCTGTGACTCATCCTGGTTCTGCTTTCCCAAATGTAGACAAGCTCACCTTAGCTGGGTCCCCTTTATATAAGCCTTAGCTCCTCCTGGAGGCAACACTTTTGCCCCGATCAGTTGTTCAGGGTACTGGTGCCTGCTATTGTTCAGGGTACTGGTGCCTCCTATTGTTCAGGGTACTGGTTCCTCCTATTGTTCAGGGTACTGGTGCCTCCTGTTCAGGGTACTGGTGCCTCCTATTGTTCAGGGTACTGGTTCCTTCTATTGTTCAGGGTACTGGTGCCTCAAGTTGTTCAGGGTACTGGTTCCTTCTATTGTTCAGGGTACTGGTGCCTCATGTTGTTCAGGGTACTGGTGCCTCATGTTGTTCAGGGTACTGGTGCCTCCTGTTGTTCAGGGTACTGGTGCCTCCTGTTGTTCAGGGTACCGGTTCCTTCTATTGTTCAGGGTACTGGTGCCTCATCTTGTTCAGGGTACTGGTGCCTCCTGTTGTTCAGGGTACTGGTGCCTCCTGTTGTTCAGGGTACTGGTGCCTCCTGTTGTTCAGGGTACTGGTTCATCATGCTAGACAACTTAATTGCAACTAACAGCCTTTCAGGGCACTCTGACTCATCCTGGTTCTGCTATCCCAAATGTAGACAAGGTCACCTTCCCTGGGTCCCCTTTATATAAGCCTTAACACTGTTGTCCCCATCAGTTGTTCAGGGTACTGGTGCCTCCTATTGTTCAGGGTACTGGTGCCTGCTATTGTTCAGGGCACTGGTTCCCTCTATTGTTTAGGGTACTGGTGCCTCCTGTTGTTCAGGGTACTGGTGCCTACTATTGTTCAGGGTACTGGTGCCTCCTATTGTTCAGGGTACTGGTTCCTCCAATTGTTCAGGGTACTGGTTCCTTCTATTGTTCAGGGTACTGGTGCCTCCTGTTGTTCAGGGTACTGGTACCACATGTAGTTCAGGGTACTGGTGCCTTCTATTGTTCAGGGTACTAGTGCCTCCTATTGTTCAGGGAACTGATTCCTCCTATTGTTCAGAGTACTGGTTCCTCATGCTAGACAACTTAATTGCTACTAATAGCCTTTCATGGCCCACTGACTCATCCGGGTAAATCAGCATCACTTCCTGCCTATTCTGAGAATATATATTGGTTTCTTATCCTGCCATCTAGTGGCCTAACTATGTATCTGCACCTACAAGTGAATTTAAATCAAAATCTCAGGTGAACTACATATTAACCCCTTAACCACCACAATGTTACATAGATTGCTGTCAAGTAATTGCTCCTGTTGTTGTCATGTGGTAGAGCCCCCCCCCACCAAGTGGTGGAACCCAGGTGAGAACCTGGACCCGCCCTCCCAGAGCTCGCCCTATGGAAGGTAGGTCTTGTTCTGATCTGATCCGCCCTGATGGTCACAGCCAGGACCACACCTTAAGCAAACATCCCGACTTTCGAAAGCCGTAAAGAGGGACACGAGAAGCCACGCCCAGCCTCCGGCAACGCCCCAGCCATGCCCAGCCCCCGGCCACGCCCCCAGCCACCCCCTTAAAGGCAAACACCACCTAAGAAATAGAGCAGACCTCCCGACTTTCGAAAGCCGTAAAGAGGGACATGAGAAGCCACACCCAGCCCCCGGCCACGCCCCCAGCCACCCCCTTAAAGGGAAACACAACCTAAGAAATAGAGCAGACCTCCCAACTTTTGCAAGCTGTAAAGAGGGACACGAGAAGCCATGCCCACACCCCAGCCACGCCCCCAGCCACGCTCTTAAAAAAGGAAACAGCACCTAAGAATTAAATAGGGCATCCCTCATTGCAGCCAGTTAGAGGCGACACAGACACACACACACATACACACACACACATATACACATAGACACACATTCACATACACATACACACACACACAGACACAGACATAGGCACACATAGACACACATACACAAACACATATACAAACAAACAAACAAACAAACAGACACAAACACACACACAGACACACACACACAGACACACACAGATATACTCATAGACACAGACATAGGCACACACATAGACACACATACACAAACACATATACAAACAAACAAACAGACACAAACACACACACAGACACACACACACAGACACACACACATATACACATATGGGTTGATTCAAAGAAACATGTAACAGCTTGGATTTGGCTCACGATCATCCTATTTTTCACGTCCGCTCGTGCGTTCGTATGAACTTGCGAGTGATTCAATAAGCAAATACGTTTCTATCCTAAAAGATACGTCCGTTCGTATGGCAGTTCGGGAATCAGACCTATGTCGGTTTCCATCCTGATTTTTCCGTTTCATTTCTCAGGTTGCAACATTGGTTTTGCCCTTTTTCCTTTTTTGTCTGGACGTAAATCCTTCTGATCTTGCGGCTCCGCACTACAAACTTACCTCATTAAAGTGCATTCTAAATATTTGGTCTTTTATTTTTCTTTATTTCATTCATTTTGTAGTAACCAACCATTAATGAATGCATTTGCATAAGTAAATCTTACTTTGTTTAATTTTTAGTTAACTTGCATTTTTTACTTGTGGATTTAATTTTAATATTTATGCTTTAAATGGTACAACTTTAAATTTTTAGTGTGGTTACCCACACCCTCTACATACAGATTGCTCACAAATATTAAAAAACACCCAGCAACTTCTGCATGTTATGAGCCTAGAAACAGCCAAGATGGCGGCTCAGGTATTATCGGGCAGCCTGCAAACAGAAAGGGCCTTGTGACTGTGTTGCTCTGGATTCTTTGATTTCTGACCTTTCCATGCCCCCAGCTCTGCTGTGTCTGTGCAAAATACAGCAGTAACCCACATCCTGCACTTTATCCCGCTCTCCTCTCCTCAGTAAGTGTGATGCATCTGACCAAAGATGTGCTTAAATAATTAAACAAAGCAAAGGTAAACAACTACACCAATAAATGCAATCTAAAAATATTTTTCTAGTACCTCAATTTGAAAATAAATAACAAAGGACATAAGTTTCTTTAATTAACGCAAATATATTGCAAAATAAAGGTTTACATGCAAAGGACTAATTAAGGTCCACATTAAAATGCTTTTATAAGGCATACATGAATCAGGTATGCATTGCAATACAATTTATGGCCTCGGCCATGCTGATACATGCAGTTCATTGGAGCACAAGACGGCAGACTCCTCCACATAGCCAAAAAACCTGTTCAAGAACAGCAATCCGACTGCTAAAAGGTGTCGCCAGTGGCTTTCTTTTAAAACGCGTTTAGAGGTTTCTCTGAATCACACCTAAACACATCCAATTAACCTAAGTTTTACGTTTTGTTCGTAAGTTTTAGGATTTGATCCTAAGTTTTACGTTTTGATCCTAAAATTTAGGAACGAACTTCCGCTGATCGTAAGAGCATATACGCATTCGTACGTAGGCTCGTGCGAGTCGGAAATGGCCAAAAAAACAGGAAAAAATGACTAACACCCACCCAAACTTACCATTCTCCATCCGAAATCAATTAACTTTTGCTCTTTGAATCGAGGGGATAGACACAGACATAGGCACACACATAGACACACATACACAAACACATATACAAACAAACAAACAGACACAAACACACACACAGACACACACACACACACACACACACACAGACACACACACCCACACACACACACACACAGACATACACACACAGACACACACACACACACACACACACATATACGCACACACAGAGACATATACACATAGACACACACACACACACACATGTTAATTGTGTGATGTAACAAGTGTAATTTATTTCCCTGTGGCTTCCCATCACCCGGATTTATGGCACAATAGTAAATGACAGGCGGGCTGTATGCATGGAGGCTTATTGAAGTCACATGGTGGGAACATGTGACCTGCTGCTGGAGATTTTAGTTAGTCAGTGGGGGGCAGATGAAAGGGGGATGAGGGGCGAGAGCGTGTCAGTGACAACCAAGAACGTGGAGACGCTCTTAGCCTGCAGCCTCTCTCGCCCCCTTCATCTGGTCACAATATGTGCTGGCAGGCTGGAGACGCTCTTTGCCTGCAGCATCTCTCGCCCCCTTTTTCTGGTCACACTATGTGCTGGCAGGCTGGGGACACTCTAAGCCTGTGGCATCTCTCTCCCCCCTTTTTCTGATCACACTATGTGCTGGCAGGCTGGGGACACTCTAAGCCTGCAGCATCTCTCGCCCCCCTTTTTCTGATCACACTATGTGCTGGCAGGCTGGGGACACTCTTAGCCTGCAGCATCTCTCACCCCCTTTTTCTGGTCACACTATGTGCTGGCAGGCTGGAGACGCTCTTAGCCTGTGGCATCTCTCGCCCCCTTTTCCTGGTTACACTATGTGTTGGCAGGCTTAAGACGCTCTTAGCCTGTGGCATCTCTCGCCCCCTTTTTCTGGTCACACTATGTGCTGGCAGGCTGGAGACGCTCTTATCCTGTGGCATCTCTCGCCCCCTTTTTCTGGTCACACTATGTGCTGGCAGTAATAACTTTTTTTTACTATCATATATACAAAATGCACAGTGTGCTTACATCACATTGCTGTGGCCACACCCACTGTTTCTCCTCATTATTCCTCTGCATCTCTAATGCTCTAATACTTTTACTTATAACTTAGGAGCTACAGGGTCTTTTTGAAAACGGGCTGAAGTTTGGGACAGCGCAACGTGTAGCCAGAGACAATGGGACGACAATCGCTATAACTTTAACTAGAGCAAAATAAAGTCAGTGTCTATCTTGCTGTACTTCTCAGAATGTGCAGTAGAGGGCGCCATTCAGCTGCCTGTCTCATCTGCCTTATGATTTATATGTAAGAGAGAAGAGCCTGTAACGCCCCGCAGCAACCCTCCCTGATTTACAGAAACATTCCCATCAGCCCCTGGCTTTCAATGGAGTTCACAATAAAGCTGCCACAATTATTCACGAGTTTAAACCAGTCAACTCTTAAACCGAAATTTCAGCATTATTTCATAAAAAGCCCAAACCCATAATAAAAGATATGCTCTTATTCAGGGTGAGGGTCCGGATTAATGTGGGCAATCTGTATATACAGGGGGAGCATATAAGATAGACTCTTATTAAGGGTGAGGGTCTGGATTAATATGGGCAATCTTTGTGTACAGGGGGGAAACATACAAGATAGGCTCTTATTCAGGGTGAGGGGCCGGATTAATGTGGGCAATCTGTAAGTACAGGGGGAGAAACATACAAGATAGGCTCTTATTCAGGGTGAGGGTCCGGATTAAATGTGGGCAATCTGTATGTACTGGGGGAGAAACATGCAAGATAGGCTCTTATTCAGGGTGAGGGTCCGGATTAATGTGGGCAATCTGTATGTACAGGGGGGAACATACAAGATAGGCTCTTATTCAGGGTGAGTGTCCGGATTAATGTGGGCAATCTGTATGTACGGGGGGGGGGGGGACATACAAGATAAGCTCTTATTCAGGGTGAGGGTCCGGATTAATGTGGGCAATCTGTATATACAGGGGGGGAAACATACAAGATAGACTCTTATTAAGGGTGAGGGTCTGGATTAATGTGGGCAATCTTTATGTACAGGGTGTGGGAAACATACAAGATAGACTCTTATTAAGGGTGAGGGTCCGAATTAATGTGAGCAATCTGTATGTACAGGGCGGGGGGAACATACAAGATAGGCTCTTATTCAGGGTGAGGGTCCGGATTAATGTGGGCAATCTGTAAGTACAGGGGGAGAAACATGCAAGATAGGCTCTTATTCAGGGTGAGGGTCCCGATTAATGTGGGCAATCTGTATGTACAGGGGGGAAACATACAAGATAGGCTCTTATTCAGGGTGAGGGTCCAGATTAATGTGGTCAATCTGTATGTACAGGGGGAACATACAAGATAGGCTCTTATTCAGGGTGAGGGTCCGGATTAATATGGGCAATCTGTATGTACAGGGAGGGGGGGGGAACATACAAGATAGGCTCTTATTCAGGGTGAGGGTCCGTATTAGTGTGGGCAATCTGTATTACGGGAGGGGGGGCATACAAGATAGGCTCTTAGTCAGGGTGAAGGTCCGGATTAATGTTGGCAATCTGTAAGTACAGGGGGAGAAACATGCAAGATAGGCTCTTATTCAGGGTGAGGGTCCGGATTAATGTGGGCAATCTGTATGTGCAGGGGGGAAACATACAAGATAGGCTCTTATTCAGGGTGAGGGTCCATATTAATGTGGTCAATCTGTATGTACAGGGGGGGACATACAAGATAGGCTCTTATTCAGGGTGAGGGTCCGGATTAATGTGGGCAATCTGCATGTACAGGGGAAGGAAACATACCAGATAGGCTCTTATTCAGGGTGAGGGTCCGGATTAATGTGGGCAATCTGCATGTACAGGGGAAGGAAACATACCAGATAGGCTCTTATTCAGGGTGAGAGTCCAGATTAATGTGGGCAATCTGTATGTATGGGGGCGGAAACATACAAGATAGGCTCTTATTCAGGGTGCAATGCTAACAATAGACACGCAGAGCCAAGAGAAGAATAGCCTAGAAGGCAACCGCCACTACTCCCATCAGGTATATAAACTGGAACTACGCAAGATGAATGCATCGTGAGCTGAGCCTGGGAAGCCGGCCAAAGCGCTGAAAATACGAAGATCCGGTCCCATGGCTCATTGGGCGTTAAGAGAGCGGCCCGTCCTGTGGTTTTTGAATGAAATAAGAGGGTAAGTAGAGTGGCTCCAAGTAATTAATAGCAAATAAAATACAAAATTACAAAGGCACAACAAGGACACAACAAAGCTCGTGTAGGGGAGCTAAAGACAGAAGAGGGGGCGAGAAGGTTTACCAACAGTCAGGGCCGGTGTCAGCGCCCGGCACGCCCGGTCAGCTGCCGAGGGCCGCCACCCCCAGGAGGGGCCATTGGCGGGCAGCACAAAACTGTAGGAAAAAAAAAAACTTTAACTCACCTGCGGCCGCGATGTCAGGCCGGAGAGTTCTCTAATATGAGGGAGCAGAGCGTTTGGCCAGAGCAAAGACACGACAAGGAACAAGGAAGTGCTGTAAACAGGGGGGGGGGGGGGTTTATTAAGTCAAAAGGAAACAACAAATATCTTCAATTCAGAAAAAGGGACAAAAACAAAGCTAAGTAGAGGAGATAACTAACAGGGGAAAAACTGAAGCCCTAAGGTGCTGGCGTACTCACCTGAAGGCTCCAAGCAGATGATACAACTCAGGTACAGATACAGATTCGAGTTCCAATAGCTACAAGGAAATCACCAAGGCAAACAAACAAAATAAACAAAATCCTGCTGCACCAGGTGGAGGGCAGATCCTACTTAAATAGCCCTCACACCAGGGGCAGCAGATGATGGGGCGAGTGCATCCAGGGCTCTGCTGACACCTGCTGGTGGCTGATGGAACTGCAGTTGGGGAGAGAGCAGCCAGGGCTCTGCTGACACCTGCTGGTGGCTGATGGAACTGCAGATGGGGAGAGAGCATCCAGGGCTCTACTGACACCTGCTGGTGGCTGATGGAACTGCAGATGGGGAGAGAGCATCCAGGGCTCTGCTGACGCCAGCTGGTGGCTGATGGAACTGCAGATGGGGATAGAGCATCCAGGGCTCTGCTGACACCTGCTGGTGGCTGATGGAACTGCAGATGGGTAGAGAGCAGCCAGGGCTCTGCTGACACCTGATGGTGGCTGATGGAACTGCAGATGGGGAGAGAGCAGCCAGAGCTCTGCTGACACCTGCTGGTGGCTGATGGAACTGCAGATGGGGATAGAGCATCTAGGGCTCTGCTGACACCTGCTGGTGGCTGATGGAACTGCAGATGGGGAGAGAGCAGCCAGGGCTCTGCTGACACCTGCTGGTGGCTGATGGAACTGCAGATGGGGAGAGAGCAGCCAGGGCTCTGCTGACACCTGCTGGTGGCTGATGGAACTGCAGATGGGGAGAGAGCAGCCAGGGCTCTGCTGACACTCGCTGGTGGCTGATGGAACTGCAGATGGGGAGAGAGCAGCCAGAGCTCAGCTGTCACCCGCTGGTGGCTGATGGAACTGCAGATGGGGAGAGAGCAGCCAGGGCTCTGCTGACACTCGCTGGTGGCTGATGGAACTGCAGATGGGGAAAGAGCAGCCAGAACTCTGCTGACACTCGCTGGTGGCTGTTGGAACTGCAGATGGGGAGAGAGCAGCCAGAGCTCAGCTGTCACCCGCTGGTGGCTGATGGAACTGCAGATGGGGTGAGCAGCCAGAGCTCTGCTGACACCAGCTGGTGGTTACCGGTACTGCAGATGGGGTAACTGACCCCAGCCACCAGCCAAGCCTGAGGTTCTAACACGCGATCCCTGGAATTTCACCCTCTCCTCACCGATCGGAGGCCCCGCCGGTGAAGAAGAAACCCGGAGGGTCCTCCGATCACCCCCAGGCTCTTCTGTGGCAAGGATAGGGCAAAATGCGCCTTCTACAGTGCTTCCACAATCGCCCCGACCTTTTGTGGGCGGGGCAGATGACATAATCTATTACGTCATCTCACCCCGCCCCCAAGAGGCACAGTAGTGCCCGGGCGAGCGGAGGTGAGAGGGTCGAGAGGTCCAGAGGGCTGGAGATGGCCCAAGGGATCACATCCCCTCCAGTGCCCCCTCCATCAAGCACCCTGCAGCTGTCATTGGAGCTTCGTGGGACAATCGCCGGGGGACAGTGTCAGTGTGCCTTTTTTTTCTCAATTTATCTTTATTAAATATTTTAAACAATACACCGAATAAAGAGAAAGTATGATAGCACTCAATTCACTATAGACCTTCCACCAGGCCGCATGACTATGACTTTTACCCACCACGGCCCTGCAATTGCTACCAAGACCTGGGGGCTTGTATCTGTTATCAGGGTGATGTAGGCAATCTGAGCTCTTTGCTAAACCCATGATCCTCTTGGGTACCTCGTGCCAGCCCCTTATCAAGCATGTACTGCAACCTTTGTCCCGCCTGCCCCTCCTATAAGGAAGAAGAGGAAAGGAAGAGCAGGAAAAAGAGAGAAAATATAAAGAAAAAGAAGAAAGAACCCGAGCACCGCGTTCCAGTCCCCGACCCAGCAGCATCCAACTACAGCTCCCTGTCTCTGGACACATCCCTCTATGCCCCGTTAGCTACATTCTGTTCATCAGTCCCTTCTCAGGGTTCCCCTCGAAACCTGCCACAAGGCCCACATTTTGAAATACCTCTGAGACCCTCACTCGACCCTCTCCAACACCATCTCTTCCATCCTCCTGATATTCTCAACTTCTCCCAACCATTTGTGAGGCTTCCTGGCTACAACCAAGGTAAAGGTAGACTTCTGGCAAGAAGTAAGGGCTGGGAAAAGCTCTAGATGTGGGGTGAAGCATGGAAATGAAGGTCAAATGAGACAGAACAAAGTTCAGGAGTTTAAAAAAGACCAAAAACAGATACAAATTCCAGGGTGGGCAGCAGACAGGCAAAGTCTATAAACAATCTGTGTTCAGAGGCTGGCGACAAACCAAATACAGATTCCAGGGCTGGTGACAGACAGACAAATTCCATTAAGCAATCTGTGTTTAGAGGCTGGTGACAAACCAAATACAGATTCCAGGGTTGGCGACAGACAGACAAAGTCCATTAAACAATCCGAAATTCTAACCGTGTGATCCGTGCGAGGGTTAATCCAATAGCTGATCGGGAAGCAGTCCAGGTCAATCCAGTATCACAGTCAGGAGTTGCAGGTAACAGGAATCACAGCTTCCAGGAAGTGAGCTGATAACACAGCAATGAATACAGGCCAGCTGTCCATTTAAATAGGGCTGTCAATTAGAGCAGGGGGGGATGTGTCAGAGTCTGAGTGAGGTCACTTCCTGTACACAGGCCAAGGAAAACCCGGAAGTAAAAAGCAAGCCCAAGAGCTTATGCTCTAGGCTTTGTGTAGTTGCAGTGAGCCGAACACCAGGTGGAGCTGTTGAGCAGTGCAATGGATGAATAGCCAGGTCTAGAACAAACACCCAAAGCACTTCTGTGGAAGACGACACCATTCCAGCAAGGTGGGGGTGACACTGGTCCGCCAATGTCAGGGGATCAGCACCCTAGCAGCCGTGAGTTAATGCAAAACCCTCCTGAAACCCTCCTGATAGACGAGTCACCTGGGGTGTATTAGGGATGCTCTCAAGAGTCAGTTTTCCAATACTCCCCCCAGAAGGACTTCACCACTGGGCACTCCCACCAGAAATGGGCCATCGTACACATAGCTCCAGTGCATCTCCAACATTCCCCTGATTTCGGGCTTTTATTTTTTACTGTTAACCCTTTGCTTATGGGTTAATGGTAAAAAAAAGGCCTAGGGGCTAGCAAGTCACCTGCAACTAGCGGGTGACTTGCCATTAACCCCGAGCCCCCCCCCCCCATTACCTGCCTCCACAAAGGCCGGGAGGGCAGAAGAGCCCAGGCCCACGTAGACTATGCAGGCTTGTAGCCGGCAGGGTACCAAAGCCCCTGCACCCTGTTTCTACAAGCCCTGCATAGCTGGTCCCCGGGCCGGTTATGCTGGGTAGGGAGGACCCCATATCAATTTTTTTCCAAATTCCCCAAAAAATGGGATGCCCCCCCAAGGAGGGGGGACCCTATGTCATTTCTTTTTAATGAACCCCTTATGTTTTTCCAGCAGCAGGAGTACAGAAGCCAGAGTGATTTGGGACGTACAGAGTGCGAGATGGTTGGGAGATGTGTGTGTGTGTTTTATTTTACATTCAACCCTTTGTGAGCTGGTAAAGGGTCCAGGAGACCAGGAGGTCCAGGAGACCCCTATACCAGTTCACAAGGTTTAGGGGCTGGCAAGTGAGGGTTTGTAGCCCTGCAGGGCAGGGGGAGGCTGGCCTTTGCACCCTCTTCTATGCCATGGAATTTATAGACCCGTGACCCACGATTCTCCACCGCAAAAGGGCCCAATGAAACCATGCCGCCCGAGGGCCCACATAAACCTGGAACCGGCCCTGCCAACAGTGGCCCTAAACATATACTCCTGAGCAGCTGGGGGAACCAGAGCCACGTGCGTGCAATCGATGGCACCCATGATATTTGGCATAGTCTCAATGTTGAAAAAAACCAACCTTACCGCGCTCCAGGACGCCATGCTGTCTGGAAAAGAGATGCATTTCTCCTGCAGGACAGCCATGCTAGTGAGGGCGCGACCCAGCGGAGGCTGGGACATGCCAACTGATAGTGCCCCCCTCGCCTCTTGAAGGAGCCATTCGCTAAAAATTGTCGGCAGCCAACCAATTTGGTCAAACCTTCAATTGCACGCTCGTTTCTTGTGTCAGGGGCCAACCATGGCGACAAATCTGAGTAAAGCTTCTGAAAAGAAAGGCATTTCAGTCAGGTCAATTCGAACACCTGCTGATCGGTCATGTGATCGATATCCAGGAAACTGCGGGTGTGCTAGGCTCTGGAAGGCAACTGGTCAACACCACCACTTCTGCAGACGCTCATACTCGTCAAAGGGCTCCATCGTTAGCGTATGGCAGTTCCCGCTTGCAAAAAGAGGGGTTATTTTGGAACCGGAAACGTACGTTTATAGGGCCGAAATGGGGCCAATCATGGATGAGAATCACGCGCAAGCGCAGGGTAATCTCGTAGAGTTACATCCACACACGCAAAAAATCGAGCCATTAACCAGAATAATGCGGTGAATACTCGGATGGTCGTACGCGTACCGTAAATTCCCACAAAACAGCTCATTCAGGCCCAAATATGGGACTTTAACATCATTCCCGCATGCGGAAACAAGTGTGAGAGGGGCTTTGAATCAGACCGTCAAAGTCCTCACAATAGACCGGGTGTGGCAAACAGTTTTGCCCAAGATGTGCTTGAGCAGTGAGACAAGGAGCTCTCTTATAAGAGATGACCTCCACCATTGAGCACTGAGCTTCTTCAGGTCCACAAGTTCCATTGATATGGGAAATGCAGTTGTTGGTATAGAAGATGCAAAAAGAAAGCATAGGAAATAATATATGTACGTAAACAGGAAACTGGTTAAAATCGTCACAAAAGCGGCACAAAATCCACAGATATCTAGGCAACTGCGGGTATGCCTAAGCTCTGGTAGGTAACTGGTTAACAGGCACTGCTGCTGCAGATGCTTATACTCATGAAGGGGCTCCATCGTTAGCGCGTATGGCGGTTCTCGCTTGCAAAAAGGGGATAGAATTTTGAACAGGCAGGATAGGGCCAAAAAGGGGCTGGGAATCACACAAAAGTGCAGGGTAAACACGTGAAGTTACGTCAGCACGAAAAAAAATCTAGCCATCAACCAGAATAATACGGCGAATACTCGAATGGGCGTAAAGTCCTGAAGAACAGCTAATTTAGACAAAAAAACACGGCCAAGAATCACCCGACACGGAAAAAAAGCCCAAATACAGGACTTTAACGTCATTCCGCATTGGGAGCTTTATGTACATATATAGAACACTGGTTAAAGTTCCCACTTGCAAAAAGAGAATAGAATTTTGAACAGGAATTGTGCATTTATAGGGTCGAAATGGGACTGAGAATCCCGAGCAAGCGTAGGGCAATCCCATGAAGTTACGTTCGCACGCACAAAAAATCTGGCCATCAACCGGAAAAATATGGCGAATACTCAGATGGGTGTATGCAGACCGTGAAGTCCCGCAAAACAGCAAATTCAGGACAAAAAAACACGGCACAGAATCATCCGACGCGGAAAAAAGCCCAAATATGAGACTTTAACATAATTTCCGCATTTAGCGCTTTATGTACATATATAGGAAACTGGTTAAAGTGGCACAAAATCCACGGATATCCAGGCCACTGCGGGTATACCTAAGCTCTGGAAGGTAACTGGTTAACAGCCCCGCTGCTGAAGACACTCATACTCTTTACAGAACTCATCAATCCAAGGTTTGCGCGTATGGTGGTTCCCGCTTGCAGAAAGAGGGCGAACTTTGAACCGGAAACGTACATTTATAGGGCCAAAAAGGGGCTGAGAATCACGCACAAGCGCAGGGTAAACCCGTAGAGTTACATTCCCATGCAAAAAAAATCTAACCATCAACCAGAATAATACGCCGAATACTCGGATGGGTGTATGCATACCGTAAAGTCCCACAAAACAGCTAATTCAGCACAAAAAAACACGGCACAGAATCACCCGACACAGAAAAAAAGCCCAAATACGGGACTTTAACGACTTTCCGGCATTTAGAGCTTTATGTACATATACAGGAAACTGGTTAAAGCGGGACACAAAATCCAGAGATATCTAGGCGCAGCAGAGTCTAAGCACACATGGCATTTTTGAGATCTGAAGATCCCCTCCCTATAATACGCCCCTGCAGACTCGTTGTCTATACAAGCAGCTGTTGTTCCCCTTTTTTAATGTTCTGGGAGAGAGGAGCGGAGTGTCTGTTACTGTTTAGTGCTTCTGTGCAACCAGCCCTCACCCCATTAGTGGGCCCCAACTAAACCAACCAACATACTGCCACAGCAGAGGGTGCCACATCTACGAATACAAATACTACTTTATTGACCGCCAAGTAAGTACAGGATACATACAAGGAATGCTTTTTGGAAGAGAGGTTCCCCTTACATATTATACATATTATACATTTTAACATTTTAACATATATACACATGATGTTGTTGGTAACTCAGTGACATGGTAGAGACAGGAAGTTTGTGGCAGGTTAATCAGTGATGGTTATTTAGCGCCTTAACGGCTAGAGGAAAAAAGCTATTTTTGTACCTAGAGGTTCTGGCCAAAAGAGCCAGGTACGGAGGGCAAGAGTTTGAAAAAAGAATGACCTGGGTGTGTTGGGTCCTCAGCTATTCTTTTTGCCTTTGAGCAGATCCTTTCTGTGAATTGTTCCTCCAGGGATGGTAAGGGGCATCCAATGATCCGCTCAGCAGTCCTAGTAATCCTCCGGTAAGGGGGATCCTATGATCCGCTCGGCAGTCCTAGTAATCCTCTTCAGCCTGTTCTTGTCCTTGGCTGTGATCCCGCAATACCAGACCGTGAAGGAGGAGGTCAGAAGTGAGCCTATGGCACCATTGTAAAAGGTCTTTAGGATCCTTTTAGACATATAAGAAGTATAGTCTCTGTTGGGACTTCTTCAAGATGACGGAAGCTTGCCTGCTCCACTTCAAGACTTGCGTGATCACAGTGCTGAGAAATTTTGTGCTGGTAGCGATATTGACTTCGCCATTACCGATGGAAATGGGACGATGTGTTAGGTGGGATCGTCTGAAGTCAATTACGAGTTGAACCGTTTTCTGGATGTTCAGGATAAGGTTGTTCTCTTCGCACCAGGATTCCAGGTTTTTTACTTGTGTTCGGTAGGGAGACTCATCATTGTCATTGATGAGGCCTACCAAGGTGGTATCATCTGCATACTTGATGATCTTGATAGATGGGTCTGAGGATTTGAAGTCGTTTGTGTAGTTGGAAAAGAGAAGGGGGGACAGAACACATCCCTGTGGTGCACCTATATTTGTTGATCTGGATGAGGAAATAAAGGGGCCCAGTTTGACTCTCTGGGTCCTGTTTGTGAGAAAGTTAGTAATCCAACCAGATAAACTTGGTGAGATGCCCAGTGTCTCTACAAGCAGCTGCATGGTTACTGATAGCCAGAGGAGTAGCTGGGCTTTATTGCACCCTGCCGATATGACCCTTGCTCAAAATGAGTTTGACACCCCTGACCTAGATCATGGCAATGATGCTTTGGCCTATATCCTGTAATAAATGGGGGCACAGATAGGGTTGCCAACTTTCCCCAAAAAAATTACCATCCTTTTCACGGCTACATGGGCATGGTCTTGTGGGGGTGTGGTCTTGTAAAATGTAAGTTTAACCATTTTTCACTTAAAATACTTTATTTTTCACATTCTGAAGTGTAACAGTCAAAAAACACACATCGCACGATCCCCCAGAGCGCTCTAAACTAACAAAACAGCTGTGATTCGACAACAGTTGCATGTGTTATTTGATGGCTGTGCAACTATCCAACCCACCTAACCTACCCAACTTACTGCCACAGAAGTACAGGTTATTGCTAGCTATCGGGAAAAAATGACTGTAGGGCCGTCCTGGGCAAAAGGATTCTGCATCTGTCCCATGCTAAATAACTCAATGTCTGTATCTTTTTATGAACTCTGAATCTGTCCTGGGTAAAATATTTCTGCATCTGTCCTGGGCAAAATAATTTAGTGTCGCTATCCTTTCTAAGCAAAATAATTCTGCATCTGTCCTGGGCAAAATAATTATGCATCTGTCCTAGGCAAAATCATTTAGTGTTCGTACCATTTCTGGGCAAAATGATTCTGCATCTATCCCAGGCAAAATAATTTAGTGTCTGTGTCCTTACTGGGCAAAATGGTTCTGCATCTGTCCTGGTCAAAATGATTCTGCATCTGTCCTGGTCAAAATGATTCTGCATCTGTCCTGGTCAAAATGATTCTGCATCTGCGGTGGCCAAAATAATTCTCCATCTGTCCCAGCCAAACTAATTTAGTGTCATATCCTTTCTGGGCAAAATAATTCTGCATCTGTCCTGGGCAAAATGATTCTACATCTGTCCCTGGCAAAAGAATCCGGCATCTGCCCTGGACAAAATATTTCTGCACCTGTCCCATGCAAAATAATTTAGCGTCTGTATCCTTTCTGGGCAAAATAATTCTGCATCTTTCCTGGGCACAATAATCCTGCATCTGCCCTGGACAAAATAATTCTGCATCTGCCCTGGACAAAATAATTCTGCATCTGTTCAATGCAAAATAATTTTGTGTCTTTATCCTTTCTGAGCAAAATAATCCTGCATCTGCCCTGGACAAAATAATTCTGCATCTGTCCAATGCAAAATAATTTAATGTCTGTATCCTTTATGGGCAAAATAATTTTGCATCTGTCCCAGGCAAAATAATTTAGTGTCTGCATCATTTCTGGGCAAAATAATTCTGCATATTTCCTGGGCAAAATGCTTCTGTATCTGTCCTGGGCAAAATAATTCTGCATCTGCCCCAGGCAAAATAATTCTGTATCTGTCTCAGGCAAACCAAGTTAGTGTCTGTATCCTTTCTGGGCAAAATAATTCTGCATCTGTCCTGGGCAAAATGATTCTGTATCTGTCCTGGGCAAAATAATTTAGTGTCTGCATATTTTCTGGGCAAAATAATCCTGCATATTTTCTGGGCAAAATGTTTGTTACTAACCGGCTCTTTAAAGGCAACCAGGCTGCTGATGCGGCCCTTGGTGTAAATGAGACCCCTGTTAGCCATACACATAAGTCCACTTTGTGTCGGACCCCTGGCTGTCGATAATCCAACCGCAAGAAATACTTTTCCAGAAGAGCACATGGAACTCTTATTTTCTGGGCAAAACAATTCTGCATCTGTCCTGGGCAAAATAATTCTGCATCTGTCCTGGGCAAAATGATTCTGCATCTGTCCCAGGCAAAGGAATCCAGCATCTGCCCTGGGCAAAATAATTCTACATCTGCCCTGGGCGAAATGATTCTGCATCTGTCCTGGGCAAAATAATTCTGTATCTGTCATGGGCAAAATAATTCTGCATCTGTCCTAGACAAAATAATTCTGCATCTGTTCTGGGCAAAATGAGTCTGCATCTGTCCTGGGCAAAATGCTTCTGCATCTGTCCTGGGCAAAATAATTCTGCATCTGCCCTGGGTAAAATAATTCTGCATCTGTCACAGACAATATAATTTAGTGTCTGTATCCGTTCTGTACAAAATAATTCTGCATCTGTCCTGGGAAAAATAATTTATTGTCTGTGTCCTTTCTGGGAAAAACAATTCTGCATCTTTTTTGGGACAAAATAATTCTGCATCTGTCCCGGGCAAAATAATTTAGTGTCTGCATCTGTCCCGGGCAAAATAATTTAGTGTCTGCATCTTTTCTGGGCAAAATAATCCTGCATCTGTCCTGGGAAAAAAAAACATTTTGACCATACTTTTGAATGGTCGTGCTCGCATTTCCTTTTGTGTTTGTTACTAACCGGCTCTTTTAAGGCAACCAAACTGCTGATGTGGCCCTTGGTGTAACTGAGTTTGTCACCCCTGCTGTTAGCCATACACGTAAGTCCACTTTGCGTCGGACCCCCAGCTGTCGATAATCCAACGGCAAGAAATACTTTTCCAAAAAGAACACATGGGACTCTATTCCTATCCGGGAGGCGGGTGGTCTCTTTCTAAAGGATAAACAATAGAAACATGGAAAGGAAAGACATGGCCGGCTCGGTGGAGCTAAAATAGATTATTTCCTATAGGTGCATTAGCAGGAGGCCATATTTCACTGCTCACTGTCAGCTTATCCTCCCCCGCATGGCCCCTGGGATCTTAGTTGGCCTGCAGAAAAGACATAGCAGTACATCATTCAAAGGATCTTCTCCCGAGACACCTGCGCACAACCCTGTAAGCCCTGACCCCGCAGCTAGGCTATGAGTGAATAATCCAGGGCCAACATTATTATATCACTGCTCCTTTTTTTTTTGCCTGGAGGCCACGGGGGATTGATGTGTTATTAACCCTTTTTTTTCTGATGGGTAACCGCTAACGCAGCTGCTTATCCATTAACCCTTTTACTGAAAATGCCCCAGAGGCCCAAACGCATAAAGCTCTTTCCTTCCCAGAGACTCCCAACGCAGCCGTAACGCAACCTCTTCCTGCTCCTTAATTTATGAGCCTCCCCCCCTCCTCCATCTCCAGGGGACCATCCAGTGGCTTACAGTCAGGGACCACCAGAAGATGAACCAAACTCCAAGGAAGCTCCACGGGAGCCATTGTTATTTTATCGGGTGTCGGGCACAGGATTTGGTTATTTAGGCAAAAATTTCATTTACAAAGGTTGACTTCCTAACAACGATTGTTTATTGTTGATGCCGAGGGAAACCCGCCAGATAATAGCGCAGAGGCTCGTCACAGCCAAACGTCTGGAGGCTTTACTCTGTATGGCAGGCAATATATATATATATATATATATATATATATATATATGCATTATTATATTATTAGTTATATTATAATATTATTTATACATATATATATATATGCATATTATATATATATATATATATATATATATATATATTAATCATATTTAAAGTAACAACGAACATAGTCATAACAATCTTATATTATTTTATTAGTATTAATAATGTAACGTGTCGCTCTTTTAAATGTTAAAGCCCAATAATAATAATAATTAAATTAAAATGGCCTTAATATTAAACAATAATATTTAATAACAATAATAGAGTCAGGGACCACCAGAAGATGAACCGAACTAACTGAACTCCGAGGAAGCTCCACGGGAGCCATCGTTATTTTATCGGGTATCGGGCACAGAAATGGTTATTTAAGCAAAAATTTAATTTACAAAGGTTGACTTCCTAACAACGAGTGTATATTGGTGATGCTGAGGGAAACCCAGCAGATATATATATATATATATATATATATATATAAATATTAGTCATATCTAAAGTAACAACAAACATAGTCATAACAATCTTATATTATTTTATTAGTATTAATAATGTAACGTGTCGCTCTTTTAAATGTTAAAGCCCAATAATAATAATAATTCTATTAAAGTGGCCTTAATAATAAACAATAATATTTAATAACAATAATTAACAATAATTTTCGAAAATTTTCAAGATTAACAATAAGAAATAAAAATGATGCTTATATCAGACGTGTAGTTTGACTTTACGTTGCTTGAAATAATTCAGAGTAATAACAATATTAATAATAATTATTATTATTGTTTTATGTTAATAAAAGATAGAAATAAAAATAATGCTTATGTCAGACATGTAGTTTGACTTAAGGTTGCTTGAAATAATTCAGAGTAATAACAATATTAATAATAATTATTATTATTGTTTTATGTTAATAAAAGATAGAAATAAAAATAATGCTTACGTCAGACATGTAGTTTGACTTAAGGTTGCTTGAAATAATTCAGAGTAATAACAATATTAATAATAATAATAATTAATATTATTATTGTTTTATGTTAATAAAAGATAGAAATAAAAATAATGCTTACGTCAGACATGTAGTTTGACTTAAGGTTGCTTGAAATAATTCAGAGTAATAACAATATTAATAATAATTATTATTATTGTTTTATGTTAATAAAAGATAGAAATAAAAATAATGCTTACGTCAGACATGTAGTTTGACTTAAGGTTGCTTGAAATAATTCAGAGTAATAACAATATTAATAATAATAATAATTAATATTATTATTGTTTTATGTTAATAAAAGATAGAAATAAAAATAATGCTTACGTCAGACATGTAGTTTGACTTAAGGTTGCTTGAAATAATTCAGAGTAATAACAATATTAATAATAATAATAATTAATATTATTATTGTTTTATGTTAATAAAAGATAGAAATAAAAATAATGCTTACGTCAGACATGTAGTTTGACTTAAGGTTGCTTGAAATAATTCAGAGTAATAACAATATTAATAATAATTATTATTATTGTTTTATGTTAATAAAAGATAGAAATAAAAATAATGCTTACGTCAGACATGTAGTTTGACTTAAGGTTGCTTGAAATAATTCAGAGTAATAACAATATTAATAATAATAATAATTAATATTATTATTGTTTTATGTTAATAAAAGATAGAAATAAAAATAATGCTTACGTCAGACGTGTAGTTTGACTTTAGGTTGCTTGAAATAATTCAGAGTAATAACAATATTAATAATAATAATTATTATTATTATTATTGTTTTATGTTGATAAAAGATAGAGATAAAAATGATGCTTACGTCAAACGTGTAGTTTAACTTTAGGTTGCTTAAAATAATTCAGGGTAATAACAATATTAATAATTATTATTATTGTTTCAGGTTATTAAAATGCAGAAATAGAAATGATGCTTACATCAGACCTGTATTTGCACTTTAGGTTGCTAGAAATAACCAGAACCGGAAAACATGCAATATTACGTTTAAAGTGGACCAAAACCCAGGGTTTTGACTATCCTGGGTTTTGGTCCTTGCTCGGTGCCCTGCTGTGTGAAACCCCCCAGGTCGCCCGAACAAACTTACCTGTTCCCAGTCCGACGGCGCATGCGTGGCGCTCGTCCAATCAGCGCACTCGGATCTGCTCCAGCCCCTGCGTCCAGGAGCTTGTCTAATGCGAGCGGATCTGAGTGCACTGGCGGCCGCATCCCCCGCTTCCCTCTAGTAGGGAGCGTGGCCACACCGGCCATTCACAAATGCCTGGCACATGTCCTGCTAGAGGGATAGCGGGGATGTGGCTGCTGCTCGGGTATGCGCCATTGGACCGGCAAAGAAGGTGACCAAAACCCCATGGTGATCAGCCCAGGAATCTATACGATTCCCTGGCCGATCGATTCCTTCAAAATCAGAATGCACCGCTGTGTGAAACCCCCCAGGTCACCCCATACACTTACCTTGTTTCCCGGTCCAACGGTGCATGCACGAGCTGCGGCCGCATCCCCGCTATCCCTTTAGCAGGGCGCGTGCCCGCACCGGGCATTTGTGAATGGCCATCGTGGGCACGCTCAATGAGCGAAGTGGGGGATGCGGCCGCCAGCGCGCTCCGAATGTGCTGATTGGACGAGCGTCCACGCATGCGCCGTAGCACCAGGAAGAGGTGAGTTGGCATCGGCGAAAGGCATCGCGGTGCCCCGGGGGAAAGCAGCAAAACTTAGGATAGTCAAAATCCTGGGTTATGGTCCACTTTCAATTGTAATGGTTATAACTCTTGTTATTACCAGCATCAGTAGGGTAAATTTATTATTAATATAAATACACTTTTTGATGATTATTACTTATTCTACCTATTAGTAATACAAAGCTGTTGATACACCAGTGTCTTCATTATTAAACTATTTAAAATGGACCAAAACCCAGCGCGATCTGCCTGGGAATCTATTCGATTCCTTCCCTTCGTGGCATCCAGAATCGGGATGCCCCGATGTGTGAAACACCCCAGGTCGCCCCATACACTTAGCTTGTTTCCTGGTCCAACGGCACATGCGCGGGCCGTGGCCACATCCCCGCTACTTGTGAATGGCCGTCGCGGGCACGCTACATGTTAGAGGGAAGCGGGGGATGTGGCCGCCAACGCTCTCCGAGTGCGCTGATTGGCGTCCGTGCATGCGCCGTAGGACCAGAAAGAGGTGAGTTGGCATCAGAGATCTGGGGGAGGTTCAAACAATGGGGCATCCCCGAACAGGATGCCCCGGGGAAAAGGACCAAAACCCAGGATAGTCAAAATTCTGCGTTATGGTCCACTTTAAATTGTAATGGTTATAACACTTATTATTAACAGCATCAGTAGGATATGATTATTATTAATATAAATATACTTTTTAATGAGTATTACTTATTCTATTAGTAATCTGACTTTAATTGTATACGGTTATTATTATCGGTATCAGTATTATCACAAAGCTGTTGATACACCAATGTCTTCATTATTAAGCTATTTAACCCGTTGGAAGGGTACAATCCGCACTTATGGCGGCCGGCAGTGTGGATACAGAAGCTGCATTATATCATTAGTGTAAGACTTGGAATCACAGGGGTGCACATTACACAAGTTAGCCGACATCCATATGTTTCAGCAATTGTCTAATTGCTATAGTTAGGAAAACAGATGTTTCCTATACATAATAAAAGGGCACGAAGGAAAGCAGAAACCACCGTAGCCGGAGGAACCATTTACAAAAAGGACGAAAAAAAAAGAGATGAAGAGATGACGTAGGGACCATGCGCCAAGAAACATGTCAGATCCCCATTCATCTATTATCATCGGTGATCTATGCGCAGTATGTGCGTGCCCTGCGTTTGTGGCGCCATCTGGCCGGAGTCTGCCTCCATCTGGAGCTTGCAGGGGACCTTTCGGATGTCTTCATACACAGCTAAACTCTACCGGTCTAACTCTGGCAGGGCCATGACACATGAGACGCAGTTAGGTGGCCAGATACCTGGTGATTGGGAAGCGAAGCATGCAATAGGCAACATCTGCTTTGCACTCGCTTTCCAAAGGTTCGGCAAATATTCAGAACATTTCGCAAGCTTTAAGATTAATGGTATTATATAAAAAAAAGATATGGAGCTGAATTTGACCTGCGTGATAGGCTTCCCTGTCACCGATCTACCTGGCTAGGGCCTGATGAAGTGGGCGTCTTGACCCACGAAACGCGTGGATCTGTATGGGGTGGCAGGCGGTGGGGAGACTGTTTGATATCTAAAGGTTATTCTAATTGTCTAGAATTGTTGAAGTTGTACATTCTTTTATCTACTCATGAGACTCTAGGGCAGGCATACTCACTTCCCTCAGGGTGCCCCACTGTGTGAAACCCCCCAGGTCACCCAAAAGCTTACCTTTATGTTTATTATGCTTTAATGTTTATTATGTTTATTAAGTTTTAAGATTAATTGTAATATAAAAAAAAAAGATAGGGAGCTAGATGTAACATAGTAACATAGTATGTAAGGCTGAATAAAGACTTTAGTCCATTGAGTTCAGCCTATTTAAAGTGGACCATCACCCAGGGGTGATCGGCCCAGGAATCTATAAGATTCCCGGGCCGATCACCTCCCTCACCGCGGGACATCCGAGATCGGGATGTCCCGCGGTGAGGGCCCCCCCCAAAACCCCCCAAAAACTTACCTCACCACGCTCCTACTTGGCCGCGCTGACCAATCACCGCTGACGGACAAGCGGGTGAAAGCGGCGGACAACACAGCGCGTCCGCCGCCGCCTCCCGCGCGCCCCTCTAGACGTGCGCGCGCCCGCCATTTGTGAATGGCCGGCGCGGGCGCGCGCACTGTCAGAGGGGTGCGCGGGAGGCGGGGGCTTTCTGGGGGGTTTCAAACAGCGGGGCACCCGTAATCGGGGTGCCCCCATGAAGTGGACCAAAACCCAGGATAGTCAAAATCCTGGGTGTTGGTCCACTTTAGCTCCTTCCAGTGGTCTAGTAGCCATAATGTTATTACATGTAAGGAGGGCATCCCAGCCACTATAGATCTCCTTCCAGTGGTCTAGTAGCCATAGCTGGTAATGTTATTACATGCACGTGGGGCATCCCGGCCACTATAGATCTCCTTCCAGTGGTCTAGTAGCCATAGCTGGTAATGTTATTACATGCACGGGGGCATCCCGGCCACTATAGATCTCCTTCCAGTGGGCTAGTAGCCATAGCTGGTAATGTTATTACATGCACGGGGGCATCCCGGCCACTATAGATCTCCTTCCAGTGGTCTAGTAGCCATAGCTGGTAATGTTATTACATGCAAGGAGGACATCCCGGCCACTATAGATCTCCTTCCAGTGGTCTAGTAGCCATAGCTGGTAATGTTATTACATGCACGGGGGGCATCCCGGCCACTATAGATCTCCTTCCAGTGGTCTAGTAGCCATAGCTGGTAATGTTATTACATGCACGGGGGCATCCTGGCCACTATAGATCTCCTTCCAGTGGTCTAGTAGCCATAGCTGGTAATGTTATTACATGCACGGGGGGCATCCCGGCCACTATAGATCTCCTTCCAGTGGTCTAGTAGCCATAGCTGGTAATGTTATTACATGCACGGAGGGCATCCCGGCCACTATAGATCTCCTTCCAGTGGTCTAGTAGCCATAGCTGGTAATGTTATTACATGCACGGAGGGCATCCCGGCCACTATAGATCTCCTTCCAGTGGTCTAGTAGCCATAGCTGGTAATGTTATTACATGCACGGAGGGCATCCCGGCCACCATCCCCTTCTATGTCGGTGGAGAAAGCACCTTTCCTCTAACCTTAGTGGATGCCCCCGGGTTATAGTTACACTCCGGGGTATAAATAGATTGTGGGACAGATCTTTGTATTGACCCCGAATATATTTATACATAGTTATTAGATCACCCCTCAATCGTCTTTTTCCCAAACTAAATAAGCCTAACTGTGACAATCTTTCCGGGCACTCTAGCCCCCGCACTCCTTTTATTAACTTTGTTGCCCTTCTTTGAACGCGCTCCAGTTCTGATATGTCCTTCTTAAGCACAGGTGCCCAGAACTGTACACAGTACTCCATATGTGGTCTGACCAGTGAGCTGGGTGATAGGCTTCTCTGTCACTGATCTACCTGGCTTCAATTTTGGAGTGCTAGGGCCTGGTGAAGTGGGCATCTTGACCCACGGAACGCGTGGCTCTGTATGGGATGGCAGGCAGACCCTTATGACTTCACCTTCTAGAATAATACCCATTATAGCCTGTGGCCTAATGTTAGTCTATAGCCTAAACCCTCTGCTGTTATCTTGAGTCTATTTAGATTATGGGACTCCCAAACGTTCAGCAAATACTCAGAACATTTCGCAAGCTTAAGATTAATTGTATTATAAAAAATAGATAGGGAGCTGGATGTGAGCTGTGTGATAGGCTTCTCTGTCTCTGTATGGGATGGCAGGCGGTGGGGAGACTGTTGGATATGTAAAAGATTCTAATTGCCTAGAATTGTTGAAGTTGAACATTCTTTGACCTACTCAAGAGACTCCAGGGCATACTTGCTCCTCTCGGGGTGCCCCACTGTGTGAAACCCCCCAGGTGACCCGAAAACTCACCTTCATGCTTACTGACCTTTCCTATCCCTTGTTTGATGCACACCTTGTAAATTTTCTTCTGGTCTATCACGCCACTGAGACCTACCTGGTGACGAGCACCGATGTGCGAAGATGTCTGGGGTTCTCACTGCCTCACATGGAGCCTTAAAACCTACTGCTCAGGTCCCAAAGCCCAGAACCTAAGGGAAGAGAAGGTAATAAGCCCACATTGGCTGCTATTAAAGAGGACCAAAACCCACCCTGGGGTCTATGAGACTCCAGGGCAAGCATACTCGCCCCCCCCAGGGGCAACCCAATCAGAGGTGCCCCACTTTGTGAAATCCCCTTAGGTCACTTGAAAACTCCCCTTCGTCCCTGGTCCAACGGCGCATGTGCGAGCAGAGGCTGCATCCCCGCTATCCCAGGGCGCGTGCCCAATGCCAGGCATTTGTGAATGGCCGGTTCGGGTGGGGGGGATATGCAGCCGCCAGCGAGCTCGGATCTGCTCGCATTAGACAAGATCCTGAACAAAGGGGCTGGAGCGGAGGCCACCAAGATATTATCATGTATTAATAGAGGCCTGGAATCACGGGATAGGTGAGTAATTTTGCCTCTTTACAAGGCACTGGTGCGCCCTCACCTGGAATATTCCGTCCAGTTCCGGGCACCCATTCATAGAAAGGATGCTCTGACTATAGAAACGGAGCAGAGGAGCCACCAAACTAATAATAGGAATGAAGGATCATAGTTATAAGGAAAGATTACGAGAATTACATCTGTTTAGTCTTGAGAGGAGACGACTGAGGGGGGACATGAGTAACTTGTATAAATATATAAATGGCCCATACAAAAAATATGGGGGGAACACTATTTCATGTAAAATCCTCTCTAAAGACAAGTGGGCACTGCCTTCCACTGGAAAAAAAGACATTCAGTCTCTGGAGAAGACAATCATTTTTTACTATAAGAACTATAAATCTATGAAATAGCCTCCCACAGAAGCTTGTTACAGCATCAACCTCTGACAGCTTCAAAATAGGATTAGATGCTTATTTAGAAGAAAATTACATTAACAGTTACTATTAGCCGTTATCAGTAAAACAAAAAATAAAATAAATAATTTCCCCTATAAAATAAAATAAAAAAATAACTTCCCCGACCACAACACCCTTGTTTGAACTTGATGGACATATGTCTTTTCAACCATATTAACTATGTAACTATGTAACTATATAACAATATAACTATGTAACTATATAACATTGTTACTATATAACAACTATATAACTAACTATGTAACTATATAACTATGCAACCTTGCAACTATGCAACTAACTATATAACTATGTAACTATATAACTATGTAACTATATAACTATGTAACTAACTATGTAACTATGTAACTATATAACTATGTAACTATATAACTATGTAACTATATAACTATGTAACTATATAACTATGTAACTATATAACTATGTAACTAGCTATGTAACTATATAACTATGCAACTTTGTAACTATGCAACTAACTATATAACTATGTAACTATGTAACTATATAACTATGTAACTATATAACTATGTAACTATATAACTATGTAACTATATAACTATGTAACTAACTATGTAACTATATAACTATGTAACTATATAACTATGTAACTATGTAACTATATAACTATGTAACTATATAACTATGTAACTATATAACTATATAACTATGCAACTTTGCAACTATGCAACTAACTATATAACTATGTAACTATATAACTATGTAACTATATAACTATTTAACTATTTAACTATGTAACTAACTATGTAACTATATAACTATGCAACTTTGTAATTATGCAACTAACTATATAACTATGTAACCATATAACTATGTAACTTGTGGTAAGGTGCAAGGGGCCGTTATTGACGGCAGGTATGTAGCACCAATGTACCTGGCATTGGTGCAGTAAAGCCGTATAGCTTGTTTTCCAGCATCAGCTGCTTGTGGCAGTTTGCTGCTGATGATTTAGAATAGCTGAAAGGCTAACCTGGGACGGCTTTACTGGGATGGAGTAGAGCAGGGTGGGACTCCATCCCACTACCCAGGTCCGGGTTTTGCGGGCTGTTTAAATAGCCTGGGGAATCAGCTGTGCCCTGGCCTTTGTCTAGAGCTCACATGGGAGTGAGACTCTGTGAGCCTGGCTGAAATCTCCTGTGGAGGCTGTTCATGCGGACCTGAGGCCTATTTGACTGTAAACAGGACCTTTGCTCAAGGACTAAAAGCTGTTTGCCTGACTGTATCATTTATGCTGCGGTTTCCTGAAAAGGTGATGTAACCTGTATGGACATATGCTTTTGTGGATTTTTGTGTGAAATAAACACAGACTTTACTTTGAACTGTTTGCCTCCGCCTCTATACTGCTGACACCCGGTCGCCTACCAGAGCTAATCTCCACATTTGGTGTCGGATGCGGGCGCAGCAGTGAGGCCGTTGCTAGGAGCAACCGACGAAAAAGTTTTTGTTTTGTGCATGTCCTATATTAAACCTGCCAGGCTGCTACCTGGGACTGCAGACAAAATGGAGGCGGTCGTGAAAGCGCTCTTGGAGGCGAATCTGCAGCAGCAGGAGGCCAACAAGCAGCAGCAGGAGACCAACCAGCTGTTTTTGCAACATATGATGGCGCAGCAAGCTGCAGGTGCGCCCAAAAGTATTCCTGATGCCCGGAAAGCTGTCCGCTCGGCGCTCACAAAAATGACCCCTTCAGATGACGTTGAGACTTACCTGGCGGTGTTTGAAAAGGTGGCTGCAAGGGAGAAGTTGCCGCATGACCAGTGGGCTGATGTCATCGCTCCATTTCTGGCGTCTGGACCCCAGCAGGTGTTGTTTGATCTCCCAGAGGACCAAGCCGCTGACTACCCGACTCTGAAGGGTGAGATACTGGCCAGACTGGGGGTGAATGTGTGGGTTCGGGCTCAGCGGGTGCATCAGTGGAGCTACCAGTCGGCAGAGCCCGCCCGACCCCAGTATTATAAACTGCTGCACCTGCTGCAAAAATGGCTGCAGCCGGAGTTGTTAAGCCCCACTGCCATGTTGGACCGCTTGCTGGCGGACATTTTCTGGAGGGCTTTACCGCACCCTCTTCAGCACTGGGTTGGCCAGGTATCCCCTGACAACGCACTAGGGATGGTGGACCTAGTGGAGCGATATGAGGCCACCAGGAACTTGCAAGGCGGCTCCATGAGGAGGGATTCGGGGAAACCCCGGAGGTCCCCGCCCCAGCTCAGGCGAGTGGCGTCCCCTAAACCCCCTCAGGACCTACCCCCCAAAGTCCCTGCCCAAGTGTTGTGTTGGGGATGTAAGGAGCCGGGACATATCAGAGCCAATTGTCCCCACCAGGGGGAGCCCATGGACGTGAACTTTGGTTACCGCCCTTCCATGTATGCCAGGAGGCTGTGTGCTGCCGGTGTCCCTGAGCTTGTGGGGCAAAGTCACCTCTGTCAGGTGAAAGTGGGAGACACCCTGGCTGTGGCCCTTTTGGACTCGGGGAGTATGGTTACCCTGGCAAGACCCACCTTAGTACTGCCCGATGAGTACACTGGGCGGAAAACCGGGGTTTTGTGCATTCATGGGGACTTGAGAGACTATGCCACAGCACAAGTGTCTCTCACCACCGTCTCCGGCAGCTGGAAACATGAAGTCGCTGTCGCCGCTAAACTCCCGTATGAACTGATTATTGGGAGAGACTTTCCAGGGTTCAGGTCACTGTGGGCCAAGTTGGCAGTTCCGGAAACCCGCGAGGCGGGTGTGTCCCCTATAGACTGGCCCTACTCAGGGGAGACCCCGGTGCCCTGGGAACCGGAATCAGGAGGCACCGTGGGAGAGGTGCCCGCCCCTAAAATGGAAGAGGGGGAGTCAACCCCACTAAATGTTATGGTTGGAGATGTGGAAGAGTTGGCAACAGGTCCAGAGTTGGCAGATCTCCATGTCTCCACAATTAACTTTGGTACCGCTCAACACCAGGACCCGACACTGTCTCGGGCCTGGGAGAATGTTCTTGAGGTGGAAGGTGAACCACAACAGCCAGGGGCGGAGTTACAGTTTCCTCGCTTTGTGGTTCACCAGGAAATGTTGTACCGAGTAAACAAGGTACGTGAAGAGGTGGTGGAACAATTGGTGGTACCCAATCCATATCACAAGTTGGTGTTGGATTTGGGCCACCAACATGTTCTGGGTGGACACCTAGGCCAGCAGAAAACACTGGACCGCGTTTTACAACGATTCTACTGGCCCAGTGTGTACAAGGAGGTGGAGAGATATTGTGAGTCCTGTCCAACATGTCAGATGACCAGCCCTCAGCCTCATTACCGTGGTCCCTTAGTTCCTCTCCCAGTTATTGAGGTACCCTTTGAGCGGATTGCCATGGATCTAGTGGGTCCAGTGCCAAAATCCGCTAGAGGGCACCGACATATTCTGGTGATCTTGGACTATGCCACGCGGTACCCTGAGGCAGTGCCCCTGCGTCACACCTCTGCCAAGCTCATTGCTAAGGAGCTTATGGAAATGTTTTCCAGAGTAGGTCTGCCTAAAGAGGTCCTGACCGATCAAGGTACCCCGTTTATGTCGAAAGTAATGAAAGAGCTCTGTAAACTGCTGCAGGTGAAACAGTTGCGGACATCCGTTTACCACCCGCAAACAGACGGCCTAGTAGAACGGTTTAATCAAACTTTAAAGACCATGTTAAAAAGGGTGGTCGCCAAGGATGGGAAGAATTGGGACTTGCTGCTGCCCTATCTGATGTTCGCAGTGCGAGAGGTGCCCCAGGCCTCTACGGGGTTCTCGCCCTTCGAACTCTTATACGGTCGACATCCACGGGGCCTGTTGGATATAGCCAAGGAGGCCTGGGAACAGCAACCCACACCCCACAAAAGTGTGGTAGAGTACGTTACTCACCTACAGGAACGGATAGAGACCGTCTTGCCGCTTGTCAGAGAACACATGGAGGCAGCGCAGCGGGCCCAAAGCAGGATTTATAATCGGCAAGCCAGGGTACGGAACTTTAACCCAGGTGACAGAGTTGTGGTTCTGGTACCCACGGTGGACAGTAAATTTCTAGCTAGGTGGCAGGGTCCCTATGAGGTCATTAAAAAAGTTGGGAAAGTGACTTACAAGGTACATCAGCCTGGGCGGAGGAAGCCAGAGCAGGTGTACCATGTAAACCTGTTGAAACTGTGGAAAGACAGGGAGACCCCTGGGGGTGACAGTCCCCGACCAGGTATGGTGGGGGTGGAGCTTCCCATCCCTCGGTCTGTTATTAGAGAAGCAGTAGTAGAGGTGAAAACTGGCGACAACCTCTCCTCTAAACAGACTCAGGAAGCCAGGGAGTTTATTAGCAGAAACACGGACGTGTTTTCAGAACTCCCTGGGCGCACTTCGGTCATCCAACATGATGTTGTCACGGAACCTCAGGTCAAGGTCCGGTTGAGGCCCTACCGGGTACCTGAGTCCCGGCGACAAGCTATCGCGGAGGAAGTGCAGCAAATGCTCCGGTTAGACGTGATTGAAGAATCAAAGAGTGAGTGGGCCAGCCCCATAGTCTTGATTCCCAAGCCGGATGGTACGTTGCGGTTCTGTAACGATTTCCGCAAACTTAATGAAGTTTCCAAGTTTGATGCCTACCCTATGCCCCGGGTAGATGAACTCATTGAGAAGCTAGGCCAAGCCAGGTACTTTTCGGTTTTGGACCTCACAAAAGGGTACTGGCAGGTGCCCTTGACTGAGGCTGCCAAGGAGAAAACAGCCTTTATTACACCAGAGGGACTGTTCCAATACAAGGTATTACCCTTTGGGTTACACGGCGCTCCCGCTACGTTCCAAAGGTTAATGGATATTGTCCTCAGGCCACATCGTCGGTATGCTTCGGCATATCTGGACGATATAATTATCCATAGCACGGATTGGGAAAGTCACCTACCCAAAGTCCAGGCCGTAGTGGATTCCCTCAGGAAGGCTGGGTTGACGGCAAACCCGAAAAAATGTGCTTTAGGCCTAGAAGAAACAAAATACCTGGGCTATGTGATTGGACGAGGAGTGGTCAAGCCCCAGGTGAACAAACTAGAAGCCATCCGTAACTGGCCCCGGCCTAACACCACCCGCCAGGTAAAGTCATTTCTGGGGTTGGTGGGATATTATATGCGGTTCATTCCCAATTTTGCCACCCTAGCGGCACCATTGACAGACCTGTTAAAGGGACGCAAGTCTGTCATGGTGAAGTGGAATGAACAGGCCGAAAAAGCGTTCTCCGCTTTGAAGTCTGCCCTGTGTGGGTCTCCGGTGTTGGTGACACCCGACTTTAAGAGGGAGTTCATAGTGCAGACCGATGCCTCCGAGGTAGGTCTCGGTGCTGTACTGTCTCAGGAAGTCAACGGGGAGGAGCACCCCGTTGTCTACATGAGTCGCAAATTAACACCCGCGGAGACCCGGTATAGTATAGTGGAGAGGGAGTGTTTGGCCATTAAATGGGCCCTGGAGTCTCTTCGCTACTACTTGCTGGGGAGAAGGTTCCGGCTGATTACGGACCACTCTCCCCTCAAGTGGATGTGCCAGGCTAAGGACAGAAATGCCAAGGTCACCCGATGGTTCTTGTCATTACAAAACTTCAAGTTTACAGTAGAGCACAGAGCGGGACGATTATTGGGTAATGCGGATGCCCTGTCCCGAGCACATTGTTTGGCATGTGTCCACCCCCTCAGGGTTGAACAAAGGGGGGGGGGTATGTGGTAAGGTGCAAGGGGCCGTTATTGACGGCAGGTATGTAGCACCAATGTACCTGGCATTGGTGCAGTAAAGCCGTATAGCTTGTTTTCCAGCATCAGCTGCTTGTGGCAGTTTGCTGCTGATGATTTAGAATAGCCGAAAGGCTAACCTGGGACGGCTTTACTGGGATGGAGTAGAGCAGGGTGGGACTCCATCCCACTACCCAGGTCCGGGTTTTGCGGGCTGTTTAAATAGCCTGGGGAATCAGCTGTGCCCTGGCCTTTGTCTAGAACTCACATGGGAGTGAGACTCTGTGAGCCTGGCTGAAATCTCCTGTGGAGGCTGTTTCATGCGGACCTGAGGCCTATTTGACTGTAAACAGGACCTTTGCTCAAGGACTAAAAGCTGTTTGCCTGACTGTATCATTTATGCTGCGGTTTCCTGAAAAGGTGATGTAACCTGTATGGACATATGCTTTTGTGGATTTTTGTGTGAAATAAACACAGACTTTACTTTGAACTGTTTGCCTCCGCCTCTATACTGCTGACACCCGGTCGCCTACCAGAGCTAATCTCCACAAACTATATAACTATGTAACTATATAACTATGTAACTATATAACTATGTAACTATGTAACTATATAACTATGTAACTATATAACTATGCAACTTTGCAACTATGCAACTAACTATATAACTATGTAACTATATAACTATGCAACTTTGTAACTATGCAACTAACTATATAACTATGTAACTATATGCCGTATTTTTCGCCATATAAGACGCACCTGCCCATAAGACGCACCTAGGATTTGGGGGAAGAAAATAAGAAAAAAAATATTTTAAACCAAAAACGCACCATTACAGAGTGGCATTCCCCTATCCCATTCCCATAGGCCGTGTGGGATGCCCCCCTCCCATTCCCCATATACCCATTGGCTGTGTGGCATCCCCCTCTCCCCCCATTAGTATAGGCTGTGTGGCATCCCCCTCTCCCCCATTTGTATAGGCTGTGTGGCATCCCTCTTCCCCCATTCCCATAGGCTGTGTGGCATCCACCTCTCCCCCCATTCCCATTGGCTGTGTGGCATCCCCCCTCCCCCCATTAGTATAGGCTGTGTGGCCCCTCTCCCCCCATTCCGATAGGCAGTGTGGCCCCTCTCCCCCCATTCCCACCCCCCTCCCCCCATTAGTATAAGCAGGCGCCATGTAAAAAAAAAGTTAAACTCACCTGTCCGCTGACACCGCTGCGCTGAGCGGCCGGCTCCGTGAATGGGGTGGGCGTGGCCTGCGCCGCAGCGTCAGCAGACCTACCCTCCCACTGTTATTGCTCATTTCCATGTGCAACCTGAACCGAATGGGTTGCCGGGAGGCCTGAGGTGGAGAGGTTCCCCCTGCAGCGCTTGGTTTGCCGCCTCTCCCCGCATGCGCCGGCGCGCTGACAGCAACCGCCGTGGGTGTGTATACACCTGTTGCGGGACTGGCAGCTCCTCGACTACTAGGAGCAGCCTTTGGAGCAGCCCTGGCAGCGCTGCCTATCAATCGCGGCGGCCTGCTGCTCTGCTGGCACGTGGTGCTGCGGGGTACGGCCTACCCTTCTTAGCCCCTGTTTAACGACTGCATCATGTCTCTGCTGCGCTATATTTACTTATTTTACTTGTTTCACATGATTGTATTATGTATATGGTTTGTAAATGCATTCGTTTGGCTGGTGTTGCTCTGATTGGCTGCATCAGCTCTGATGTCACGTGGGACACGCCCACTGACATCAGGTGGTAATCCCAGGCCCTCTGAGGACATTTAATCCTCAGTGGAGGGGAATCTCTGCTTGCTTTTTGTTGCTCCCTGATGAAGGGGCGCTAGACGCCCCGAAACGTTGGATTTTGTTGTATCTTTTTGGTCTTTTCTGTGATATCGACCTGTTGGATTTGAATACAATATCTTTTGGAGTGCTGGCTGATCGTCTTTCTTGTTTGTTTGCAGCGCCACTGCCGGCCACAGCACCCACCATAACGCTGTCTTTGGTAAGAGTGTTTCTGTGGAATCTGACATTATGTAACTATATACTGTAACTATGTAACTATGTAACTATACTATGTAACATCTGCTCAGGGAGGCCCGCTGTTCATGCACGTTCTGTGTTCCTGATCGTTTCTGCTGCCCAAACTCGCACCTGCATATTAGCAATCACAAGTTTCTATCCAACCAATACCTGTTCAGTTCACAGCTGCAGTGACAGAAACACCTAAAAAACATGGAAACACCTGTGGCTCCCTCTGTTGCTTTGGCTGTCTCGGCCTCTACCACCACCTCCCCAATGACAGGGCCATCTGTCTCCCACCAAAGGGAGGATGTGAGACCACCACCACCACCTTACAACTGTCTGAGCTTGTGCATTAGCAATCGCATGCGTTGACCTGGATGGTACCTGCGCAGAATCATCCGAAACCACAGGTTCATAACATGGTGTCAGGTACCGGGTTTGAATCCTGAATAAGAACCGTCTCACCTCTCGACCAGGAAGCCTGGAATCTAAGGACCAACCTGGTTTTCACTAGAGCCTCTAATGGTGAGGATAGACTGGGCTGCAGGAAGGCCCCAGGTCAGGCAACCTAGAAGTGAGTATTACCAAGTTCTAGGTAGAAGACATACCAGAGCTGGTCTGGAATGTAGAACAAGCCAAGGTCATGGGCAGGCAGATCAGGATCTGAGTCTTAGACAAGCCGATGTTGTGGGCAGGCAGATCAGGATCGAAGTGGGAAACAAGCCGAGGTCATGGGCAGGCAGAAGAGAATCAAAGTCGTAAACAAGCTGAGGTCGTGGGCAGGCAGATCAGGATCGAAGTCGTAAACAAGCTGAGGTCGTGGGCAGGCAGAACAGAATCAAAGTCGTAAAAAAGCTGACGTCGTGGGCAGGCAGATCAGGATCGAAGTCGTAAACAAGCCGAGGTCGTGGGCAGGCAGATCAGGATCGAAGTCGTAAACAAGCCGAGGTCATGGGCAGGCAGATCAGGATCGAAGTCGTAAACAAGCCGAGGTCGTGGGCAGGCAGATCAGGATCGAAGTCGTAAACAAGCCGAGGTCGTGGGCAGGCAGATCAAGATCGAACTCGTAAACAAGCCGAGGTCGAGGGCAGGCAGATCAGGATCGAAGTCGTAAATAAGCTGAGGTCGTGGGCAGGCAGAACAGAATCAAATTCGTAAACAAGCTGAGGTGGTGGGCAGGCAGATCAGGATCGAAGTCGTAAACAAGCCGAGGTCGTGGGCAGGCAGATCAGGACCAGAGTCGTAAACAAGCCGAGGTCGTGGGCAGGCAGATCAGGATCGTAGTCGTAAACAAGCCGAGGTCGTGGGCAGGCAGATCAGGATTGAAGTCGTAAACAAGCCGAGGTCGTGGACAGGCAGATCAGGATCGTAGTCGTAAACAAGCTGAGGTTGTGGGCAGGCAGATCAGGATTGTATTTGTAAACAAGCCGAGGTCCTGGGCAGGCAGATCAGGATCGAAGTCGTAAACAAGCCAAGGTCCTGGGCAGGCAGATCAGGATCGAAGTCGTAAACAAGCCAAGGTCGTGGGCAGGCAGATCAGGATTGAAGTCGTAAATAAGCCGAGGTCGTGGACAGGCAGATCAGGATCAGAGTCGTAAACAAGCCGAGGTCTTGGGCAGGCAGATCAGGATCGTAGTCATAAACAAGCCATAGTCGTGGGCAGGCAGATCAGGATCGTAGTCGTAAACAAGCCGAGGTCGTGGGCAGGCAGATCAGGATTGAAGTCGTAAACAAGCCGAGGTCGTGGACAGGCAGATCAGTATCGAAGTCGTAAACAAGCCGAGGTCGTGGGCAGGCAGATCAGGATCAGAGTCGTAAACAAGCCGAGGTCGTGGCCAGGCAGAACAGAATCAAAGTTGTAAACAAGCTGAGGTCGTGGGCAGGCAGATCAGGATCGAAGTCGTAAACAAGCTGAGGTCGTGGGCAGGCAGATCAGGATCAGAGTAGTAAACAAGCCGAGGTCGTGGGCAGGCAGATCAGGATCGAAGTCGTAAACAAGCCGAGGTCGTGGGCAGGCAGATCAGGATCAGAGTCGTAAACAAGCCGAGGTCATGGGCAGGCAGATCAGGATCGTAGTCGTAAACAAGCCAAGGTCGTGGGCAGGCAGATCAGGATCGTAGTCGTAAACAAGCCGAGGTCGTGGGCAGGCAGATCAGGATTGAAGTTGTAAACAAGCCGAGGTCGTGGACAGGCAGATCAGGATCGTAGTCGTAAACAAGCTGAGGTCGTGGGCAGGCAGATCAGGATCGAAGTCGTAAACAAGCCAAGGTCGTGGGCAGGCAGATCAGGATCGAAGTCGTAAACAAGCCGAGGTCGTGGGCAGGCAGATCAGGATTGAAGTCGTAAATAAGCCGAGGTCGTGGGCAGGCAGATCAGGATCATAGTCGTAAACAAGCTGAGGTCGTGGGCAGGCAGATCAGGATCGGAGTCGTAAACAAGCCAAGGTCGTGGGCAGGCAGATTAGGATCGTAGTCGTAAACAAGCTGAGGTCGTGGGCAGGCAGATTAGGATCGTAGTCGTAAACAAGCTGAGGTCGTGGGCAGGCAGATTAGGATCGTAGTCGTAAACAAGCCGAGGTCGTGAGCAGGCAGATCAGGATCGTATTCGTAAACAGGCCGAGGTCGTGGGCAGGCAGATCAGGATCGTAGTCGTAAACAAGCCGAGGTCGTGGGCAGGCAGATCAGGATCGTATTCGTAAACAAGCTGAGGTCGTGGGCAGGCAGATCAGGATCGTATTTGTAAACAAGCCGAGGTCGTGGGCAGGCAGATTAGGATCGAAGTCGTAAACAAGCCGAGGTCGTGGGCAGGCAGATCAGGATTGAAGTCGTAAATAAGCCAAGGTCGTGGACAGGCAGATCAGGATCGTAGTCGTAAACAAGCTGAGGTCGTGGGCAGGCAGATCAGGATCGGAGTCGTAAACAAGCCGAGGTGGTGGACAGGCAGATCAGGATCATAGTCGTAAACAAGCTGGGATCGTGGGCAGGCAGATCAGGATCGTAGTCGTAAACAAGACGAGGTCGTGAGCAGGCAGATCAGGATCGTATTCGTAAACAGGCCAAGGTCGTGGGCAGGCAGATCAGGATTGTAGTCGTAAACAAGCCGAGGTCGTGGGCAGGCAGATCAGGATCGTATTCGTAAACAAGCTGAGGTCGTGGGCAGGCAGATCAGGATCGTAGTTGTAAACAAGCTGAGGTCATGGGCAGGCAGATCAGGATCGTAGTCGTAAACAGGCCGAGGTCGTGGGCAGGCAGATCAGGATCGTAGTCGTAAACAAGCTTAGGTCGTGGGCAGGCAGATAAGGATCGTATTCGTAAACAGGCCGAGGTCGTGGGCAGGCCTATCAAGATCGTATTCGTAAACAGGCCGAGGCCGTGGGCAGGCAGATCAGAATCGAAGTCGTAAACAAGCCGAGGTCGTGGGCAGGCAGATCAGGATCATAGTCGTAAACAGGCCGAGGTCGTGGGCAGGCAGATCAGGATCGTAGTCATAAACAAGCTAGGGTCGTGGACAGGCAGATCAGGATCGAAGTCGTAAACAAGCTGAGGTCTTGGGCAGGCAAATCAGGATCGTAGTCCTAAACAAGCTGAGGTCGTGGGCAGGCAGATCAGGATCGTAGTCGTAAACAAGCTGAGGTCGTGGGCAGGCAGATCAGGATTGGAGTCGTAAACAAGCTGAGGTCGTGGGCAGGCAGAACAGAATCAAAGTCGTAAAAAAGCTGACGTCGTGGGCAGGCAGATCAGGATCGAAGTCGTAAACAAGCCGAGGTCGTGGGCAGGCAGATCAGGATCGAAGTCGTAAACAAGCCGAGGTCATGGGCAGGCAGATCAGGATCGAAGTCGTAAACAAGCCGAGGTCGTGGGCAGGCAGATCAGGATCGAACTCGTAAACAAGCCGAGGTCGAGGGCAGGCAGATCAGGATCGAAGTCGTAAACAAGCCGAGGTCATGGGCAGGCAGATCAGGATCGGAGTCGTAAACAAGCTGAGGTCGTGGGCAGGCAGAACAGAATTAAAGTCGTAAAAAAGCTGACGTCGTGGGCAGGCAGATCAGGATCGAAGTCGTAAACAAGCCGAGGTCGTGGGCAGGCAGATCAGGATCGAAGTCGTAAACAAGCCGAGGTCATGGGCAGGCAGATCAGGATCGAAGTCGTAAACAAGCCGAGGTCGTGGGCAGGCAGATCAGGATCGAAGTCGTAAACAAGCCGAGGTCATGGGCAGGCAGATCAGGATCGAAGTCGTAAACAAGCCGAGGTCGTGGGCAGGCAGATCAAGATCGAACTCGTAAACAAGCCGAGGTCGAGGGCAGGCAGATCAGGATCGAAGTCGTAAATAAGCTGAGGTCGTGGGCAGGCAGAACAGAATCAAATTCGTAAACAAGCTGAGGTCGTGGGCAGGCAGATCAGGATCGAAGTCGTAAACAAGCCGAGGTCGTGGGCAGGCAGATCAGGACCAGAGTCGTAAACAAGCCGAGGTCGTGGGCAGGCAGATTAGGATCGTAGTCGCAAACAAGCCGAGGTCGTGGGCAGGCAGATCAGGATTGAAGTCGTAAACAAGCCGAGGTCGTGGACAGGCAGATCAGGATCGTAGTCGTAAACAAGCTGAGGTTGTGGGCAGGCAGATCAGGATTGTATTTGTAAACAAGCCGAGGTCGTGGGCAGGCAGATCAAGATCGAACTCGTAAACAAGCCGAGGTCGAGGGCAGGCAGATCAGGATCGAAGTCGTAAACAAGCCGAGGTCATGGGCAGGCAGATCAGGATCGGAGTCGTAAACAAGCTGAGGTCGTGGGCAGGCAGAACAGAATCAAAGTCGTAAAAAAGCTGACGTCGTGGGCAGGCAGATCAGGATCGAAGTCGTAAACAAGCCGAGGTCGTGGGCAGGCAGATCAGGATCGAAGTCGTAAACAAGCCGAGGTCATGGGCAGGCAGATCAGGATCGAAGTCGTAAACAAGCCGAGGTCGTGGGCAGGCAGATCAGGATCGAAGTCGTAAACAAGCCGAGGTCGTGGGCAGGCAGATCAAGATCGAACTCGTAAACAAGCCGAGGTCGAGGGCAGGCAGATCAGGATCGAAGTCGTAAATAAGCTGAGGTCGTGGGCAGGCAGAACAGAATCAAATTCGTAAACAAGCTGAGGTCGTGGGCAGGCAGATCAGGATCGAAGTCGTAAACAAGCCGAGGTCGTGGGCAGGCAGATCAGGACCAGAGTCGTAAACAAGCCGAGGTCGTGGGCAGGCAGATCAGGATCGTAGTCGTAAACAAGCCGAGGTCGTGGGCAGGCAGATCAGGATTGAAGTCGTAAACAAGCCGAGGTCGTGGACAGGCAGATCAGGATCGTAGTCGTAAACAAGCTGAGGTTGTGGGCAGGCAGATCAGGATTGTATTTGTAAACAAGCCGAGGTCCTGGGCAGGCAGATCAGGATCGAAGTCGTAAACAAGCCAAGGTCCTGGGCAGGCAGATCAGGATCGAAGTCGTAAACAAGCCGAGGTCGTGGGCAGGCAGATCAGGATTGAAGTCGTAAACAAGCCGAGGTCGTGGACAGGCAGATCAGGATCAGAGTCGTAAACAAGCCGAGGTCGTGGGCAGGCAGATCAGGATTGAAGTCGTAAACAAGCCGAGGTCGTGGGCAGGCAGATCAGTATCGAAGTCGTAAACAAGCCGAGGTCGTGGGCAGGCAGAACAGAATCAAAGTTGTAAACAAGCTGAGGTCGTGGGCAGGCAGATCAGGATCGAAGTTGTAAACAAGCTGAGGTCGTGGGCAGGCAGATCAGGATCAGAGTAGTAAACAAGCCGAGGTCGTGGGCAGGCAGATCAGGATCAGAGTCGTAAACAAGCCGAGGTCATGGGCAGGCAGATCAGGATCGTAGTCGTAAACAAGCCAAGGTCGTGGGCAGGCAGATCAGGATCGTAGTCGTAAACAAGCCGAGGTCGTGGGCAGGCAGATCAGGATTGAAGTTGTAAACAAGCCGAGGTCGTGGACAGGCAGATCAGGTTCGTAGTCGTAAACAAGCCGAGGTCGTGGGCAGGCAGATCAGGATCGAAGTCGTAAACAAGCCGAGGTCGTGGGCAGGCAGATCAGGATCAGAGTCGTAAACAAGCCGAGGTCATGGGCAGGCAGATCAGTATCAAAGTCGTAAACAAGCCGAGGTCGTGGGCAGGCAGAACAGAATCAAAGTTGTAAACAAGCTGAGGTCGTGGGCAGGCAGATCAGGATCGAAGTTGTAAACAAGCTGAGGTCGTGGGCAGGCAGATCAGGATCAGAGTAGTAAACAAGCCGAGGTCGTGGGCAGGCAGATCAGGATCGAAGTCGTAAACAAGCCGAGGTCGTGGGCAGGCAGATCAGGATCAGAGTCGTAAACAAGCCGAGGTCATGGGCAGGCAGATCAGGATCGTAGTCGTAAACAAGCCAAGGTCGTGGGCAGGCAGATCAGGATCGTAGTCGTAAACAAGCCGAGGTCGTGGGCAGGCAGATCAGGATTGAAGTTGTAAACAAGCCGAGGTCGTGGACAGGCAGATCAGGTTCGTAGTCGTAAACAAGCTGAGGTCGTGGGCAGGCAGATCAGGATCGAAGTCGTAAACAAGCCAAGGTCGTGGGCAGGCAGATCAGGATCGAAGTCGTAAACAAGCCGAGGTCGTGGGCAGGCAGATCAGGATTGAAGTCGTAAATAAGCCGAGGTCGTGGGCAGGCAGATTAGGATCGTAGTCGTAAACAAGCTGAGGTCGTGGGCAGGCAGATTAGGATCGTAGTCGTAAACAAGCTGAGGTCGTGGGCAGGCAGATTAGGATCGTAGTCGTAAACAAGCCGAGGTCGTGAGCAGGCAGATCAGGATCGTATTCGGAAACAGGCCGAGGTCGTGGGCAGGCAGATCAGGATCGTAGTCGTAAACAAGCCGAGGTCGTGGGCAGGCAGATCAGGATCGTATTCGTAAACAAGCTGAGGTCGTGGGCAGGCAGATCAGGATCGTATTTGTAAACAAGCCGAGGTCGTGGGCAGGCAGATTAGGATCGAAGTCGTAAACAAGCCGAGGTCGTGGGCAGGCAGATCAGGATTGAAGTCGTAAATAAGCCAAGGTCGTGGACAGGCAGATCAGGATCGTAGTCGTAAACAAGCTGAGGTCGTGGGCAGGCAGATCAGGATCGGAGTCGTAAATAAGCCGAGGTCGTGGGCAGGCAGATTAGGATCGTAGTCGTAAACAAGCTGAGGTCGTGGGCAGGCAGATTAGGATCGTAGTCGTAAACAAGCTGAGGTCGTGGGCAGGCAGATTAGGATCGTAGTCGTAAACAAGCCGAGGTCGTGAGCAGGCAGATCAGGATCGTATTCGTAAACAGGCCGAGGTCGTGGGCAGGCAGATCAGGATCGTAGTCGTAAACAAGCCGAGGTCGTGGGCAGGCAGATCAGGATCGTATTCGTAAACAAGCTGAGGTCGTGGGCAGGCAGATCAGGATCGTATTTGTAAACAAGCCGAGGTCGTGGGCAGGCAGATTAGGATCGAAGTCGTAAACAAGCCGAGGTCGTGGGCAGGCAGATCAGGATTGAAGTCGTAAATAAGCCAAGGTCGTGGACAGGCAGATCAGGATCGTAGTCGTAAACAAGCTGAGGTCGTGGGCAGGCAGATCAGGATCGGAGTCGTAAACAAGCCGAGGTTGTGGACAGGCAGATCAGGATCATAGTCGTAAACAAGCTGGGATCGTGGGCGGGCAGATCAGGATCGTAGTCGTAAACAAGCTGAGGTCATGGGCAGGCAGATCAGGATCGTAGTCGTAAACAGGCCGAGGTCGTGGGCAGGCAGATCAGGATCGTAGTCGTAAACAAGCTTAGGTCGTGGGCAGGCAGATAAGGATCGTATTCGTAAACAGGCCGAGGTCGTGGGCAGGCCTATCAGGATCGTATTCGTAAACAGGCCGAGGCCGTGGGCAGGCAGATCAGAATCGAAGTCGTAAACAAGCCGAGGTCGTGGGCAGGCAGATCAGGATCATAGTCGTAAACAGGCCGAGGTCGTGGGCAGGCAGATCAGGATCGTAGTCATAAACAAGCTAAGGTCGTGGACAGGCAGATCAGGATCGAAGTCGTAAACAAGCTGAGGTCTTGGGCAGGCAAATCGGGATCGAAGTCGTAAACAAGCCAAGGTTGTGGACATGCAGATCAGAATTGTGGTCATAAACAAGATGAGGTCGTGGACAGGCAGATCTGGATCAAAGTCGTAAACAAGCCGAGGTCGTGGGCAGGCAGATCAGGATCAAAGTCGTAAACAAGCCGAGGTCGTGGGCAGGCAGATCAGGATTGAAGTCGTAAACAAGCTGAGGTCGTGGGCAGGCAGATCAGAATTGTAGTCGTAAACAAGCTGAGTTTGTGGACAGGCAGATCAGGATCAAAGTCGTAAACAAGCCGAGGTCGTGGGCAGGCAGATCAGGATCGAAGTAGTAAACAAGCCGAGGTCTTGGGCAGGCAAATCAGGATCGTAGTCCTAAACAAGCTGAGGTCGTGGGCAGGCAGATCAGGACCGTAGTCGTAAACAAGCTGAGGTCGTGGGCAGGCAGATCAGGATCGGAGTCGTAAACAAGCCAAGGTCGTGGACAGGCAGATCAGGATCGTAGTCGTAAACAAGCTGAGGTCGTGGGCAGGCAGATTAGGATCGTAGTCGTAAACAAGCCGAGGTCGTGAGCAGGCAGATCAGGATCGTATTCGTAAACAGGCCGAGGTCGTGGGCAGGCAGATCAGGATCGTATTCGTAAACAAGCTGAGGTCGTGGGCAGGCAGATCAGGATCGTATTTGTAAACAAGCCGAGGTCGTGGGCAGGCAGATTAGGATCGAAGTCGTAAACAAGCCGAGGTCGTGGGCAGGCAGATCAGGATTGAAGTCGTAAATAAGCCAAGGTCGTGGACAGGCAGATCAGGATCGTAGTCGTAAACAAGCTGAGGTCGTGGGCAGGCAGATCAGGATCGGAGTCGTAAACAAGCCGAGGTCGTGGACAGGCAAATCAGGATCATAGTCTTAAACAAGCTGAGATCGTGGGCAGGCAGATCAGGATCGTAGTCGTAAACAAGCCGAGGTCGTGAGCAGGCAGATCAGGATCGTATTCGTAAACAGGCCGAGGTCGTGGGCAGGCAGATCAGGATTGTAGTCGTAAACAAGCCGAGGTCATGGGCAGGCAGATCAGGATCGTATTCGTAATCAAGCTGAGGTCGTGGGCAGGCAGATCAGGATCGTAGTTGTAAACAAGCTGAGGTCATGGGCAGGCAGATCAGGATCGTAGTCGTAAACAGGCCGAGGTCGTGGGCAGGCAGATCAGGATCGTAGTCGTAAACAAGCTTAGGTCGTGGGCAGGCAGATAAGGATCGTATTCGTAAACAGGCCGAGGTCGTGGGCAGGCCTATCAGGATCGTATTCGTAAACAGGCCGAGGCCGTGGGCAGGCAGATCAGAATCGAAGTCGTAAACAAGCCGAGGTCGTGGGCAGGCAGATCAGGATCATAGTCGTAAACAGGCCGAGGTCGTGGGCAGGCAGATCAGGATCGTAGTCATAAACAAGCTAAGGTCGTGGACAGGCAGATCAGGATCGAAGTCGTAAACAAGCTGAGGTCTTGGGCAGGCAAATCGGGATCGAAGTCGTAAACAAGCCAAGGTTGTGGACATGCAGATCAGAATTGTGGTCATAAACAAGCTGAGGTCGTGGACAGGCAGATCAGGATCAAAGTCGTAAACAAGCAGAACTCGTGGGCAGGCAGATCAGGATCGAAGTCGTAAACAAGCCGAGGTCGTGGGCAGGCAGATCAGGATTGAAGTCGTAAACAAGCCGAGGTCGTGGGCAGGCAGATCAGAATTGTAGTCGTAAACAAGCTGAGTTTGTGGACAGGCAGATCAGGATCAAAGTCGTTAACAAGCCGAGGTCGTGGGCAGGCAGATCAGGATCGAAGTCGTAAACAAGCCGAGGTCTTGGGCAGGCAGATCAGGATCGTAGTCGTAAACAAGCTGAGGTCGTGGGCAGGCAGATCAGGATCGTAATCGTAAACAAGCTGAGGTCGTGGGCAGGCAGATCAGGATTGGAGTCGTAAACAAGCCGAGGTTGTGGGCAGGCAGATCAGGATCGTAGTCGTAAACAAGCTGAGGTCGTGGGCAGGCAGATCAGGATTGGAGTCGTAAACAAGCCAAGGTCGTGGACAGGCAGATCAGGATCGTAGTCGTAAACAAGCTGAGGTCGTGGACAGGCAGATCAGGATCGTAGTCGTAAACAAGCTGAGGTCATGGGCAGGCAGATCAGGATCGAAGTCGTAAACAAGCCGAGGTCGTGGACAGGCAGATCAGGATCGTAGTCGTAAACAAGCTGAGGTCGTGGGCAGGCAGATCAGGATCGGAGTCGTAAACAAGCTGAGGTCGTGGGCAGGCAGATCAGGATCGTAGTCGTAAACAAGCTGAGGTTGTGGGCAGGCAGATCAGGATCGTAGTCGTAAACAAGCTGAGGTCGTGGGCAGGCAGATCAGGATCCTAGTCGTAAACAAGCTGTGGTAGTGAGCAGGCAGATCAGGATTGGAGTCGTAAACAAGCTGAGGTCGTGGGCAGGCAGATCAGGATCAGAGTCGTAAACAAGCCAAGGTCGTGGACAGGTAGATCAGGATCGTAGTCGTAAACAAGCCGAGGTCGAGGGCAGGCAGAACAGGATCGGAGTCGTAAACAGGCCGAGGTTGAGGGCAGGCAGAACAGGATCGGAGTCGTAAACAAGCCGAGGTCGTGGGCAGGCAGATCAGGATCGTAGTCGTAAACAGGCGAACAGGAGAGTAGTCAGGCAGGGTAGGTACACAGGAATGGAGGACTGGAACTCAGGAACAAGGAGGAGAAATGACCAACTGGCAATGGAGCTCAAGGCTCGCCAGTATTTAAAGGCCCCTACGTGTGCGCAAACACGCACGCATTTTCACGCGTTTACAATGCGCATGCATGATTGAAACACACGGTTCATAAATGCGCGTGCATAATCGTGTGCTTACTGGCCCTAGTGCTGCGAAAATGCGAGCGCACGGGAAACCTTGGCGCCCTCTGCTGGGGAACTAGAGGAACAGCCCTGGTTCTATGACACATGGCCAATACCTTTCATTTGAGGCTGATAGCTAAACACTGATAGTCTGGCAGACCTAACATTTTCAAAAGGAACGCAGTTGCATCAGTCAGATTTCATTTCCTAACAAGAGTTAACACCAGAGTCAGCTCTACGTGCAATCCACAGAATCTTGATCCACACAACGCGCTCCCAAGCGGCTGCGGGCGCTCCACTCGTTGAAGTAGCAACAAACTGTAACAGCCAGCTAGAATTGAGCAGTTAAACATTCCAATCCTTTATTCCAACTATTAAAAATTGCGGTATGCCGTACAGATAATCTCGTAAACCAGGAAAAATAACCAATGTCTACGCATTTCAGACCCTCTGCTTCTTACTCATTTCCTAACCCAAGAGTATTTCTGAACTGTTTTATTACAGCATCTGGACACAACAAATGGCTAACAGCGGACGGGGGATATAAATCAGCCTGGGATTTCACCTGCCCCTGGCCAGTCCGCAATAACCCAACTGAGCACCTCCCAAATGTGCTTCCCAGGCAATAAGTGGCCTCCATGGCTAATGCTAAAGCATTGCAGGGACTGACCATGGTCAGGGGGCAGATACAGTATGTCCACTATTAAATCAATTGTACTGAAGCTTAAGAATTATAGAGCAGAAAATGTGGCAGGGGTAAGTATGGCCATGAAGCAGAGGCTATAACTGGATTTTCTTGGCTGGTGGCTTACAGTGGGGCTAAGTACTGTACAGGGGACTAGTGAAGACTAGCAAGCCATGGATGTGCATTAAATGCCAGTCAATGTGCGGCCTCCATGGCTAAGGCTAAAGCATTGCAGGGACTGACCATGGTCAGGGGGCAGATACAGTATGTCCACCAATAAATCAATTGTACTGAAGCTTAAGAATTGTAGGGGCAGAAAATGTGGCAGGGGTGAGTATGGCCATGATGCAGAGGCTATAACTGGAGTTTCTTGACTGGTGGGTCATAGTGGGGCTAAGTACTGTGCAGGGGACTAGTAAGAGACAGAGACATCTCATAAAATAGAGAAAATAACCACTGTCTACGCGTTTCAGATCCTCTGGTCCTTACTCATTTCCTAACCCAAGAGTATTTCTGAACTGTTTTATTACAGCATCTGGACACAACAAATGGCTAACAGTGGACGGAGGATATAAATCAGCCTGGGATTTCACCTGCCCCTGGCCAGTCCACAATAACCCCACTAAGCACCTCCCAAATGTGCTTCCCAGTCAATCCCCTCGATTCAAAGAGCAAAAGTTAAGTGATTTCGTATCGAGAATCGTAAGTTTGGGTGGGTGTTTGTCATTTTTTCTTGTTTTTTTGCCCATTTCGTATTCGCACGATCGTTCGCGCATAGACGTATATGAACATACGCATTTCGTACGAAAATCGTATAATTTGCGTTAGTTCGTGTGTTTTTCCCGTCCAAATCGTATTATTTGCGTCCGATCCTATTTTTTACGTCCTTCACATGGGCTTGCGACCAATTCAGAGAGGTGATTGCTAATTGTTTGGAAGCCCATTAAAGAGCTGCTTTACGAAATGTTTGCCGGCAGCTATTTGGCCTCGGGAGTAGGATGGAGCGGAGCGAGTTTGTGGCACATCAAGGGCTTATGCTTTTTGGCATTGAGTTGATCGAGATGTCTGAGAGCAGATTGCCCCTGCGTCGTCGCATGAACATCGATAGCATGAATGATGTTGAGCTGTTCGAGCTGACCAGGCTTAATCGCGCTTCCCTCCATAAATTATATAGTGAGCTGCGGCCATGGTTAGCCCGCACCACAAGGAAGGGGCATGCAATTTCAGGTATGACCAAGATGCTTGGCTGCCTGCAATTTTTGGCGAACGGCTCGTTCCAGAGGCTGGGTGCCCTCTCTGTGGGGATGTCACAGCCTACGCTGAGCCGCGCACTGTCTAAATTTTTGGAAGGCATGGCTGCCATAACTCAAAAATATATTTTTTTTCCAGATGATATGGCAGCCAGAAACGCCATTAAGCTTGGTTTTTATAATGTGGCCGACATGCCCAACATTATTGGTGCAATTGACTGCACACATGTGGCACTCGTACCTAGGGCAGCCGACGAGTATATATATAGGTATTGAGATTGGTTATTATGTTGCCCAACGTGTCATGTAACCTGTTTTCCTTTGCGGCAGCATATTTGTTTATCCCTCATTTGTGTAGCTGCTTTATCTCGGCTTTTCATTAGTCTTTCCCAATAGAGTGCAGACATGTTTTGTGGTTAATTTATTAGTTTGGGTCAAATATCAATTACCCTTTTTGTATGTTTTTTCCTTAAGGAATCGTAAAATGGGACACTCACTTAATGTCCAGGCCGTGGTTGGTCCGGATATGCGGTTTATGAGTGTCCTTGCCGGCTACCCCGGATCGTCCCACGACTCCTATATCCTCCGGCGATCTGGGTTGTTTCGGAGATTTGAGGCAGGTGAATTTTCGGGGGCATGGCTGCTTGGTAAGTGTGTCCTATTTGTGTGTTATTCAATGTGGCATTAATCTTGTATTTGTTGATATGTTTTTTAAGGATAAATTTACAGAAGCGTACAACTGCCTTTTTCTTGGCTCATATATTAGGAACTTACCCAAAAAATCCTTGTCTCGCTGTGGCCTTCAGAATGTTTTCCCTTTAGTTAGGATGTCTGTAAGTTCCTTGTGCCTAAATATATTGGTTTGGAGTTTATACCCAAGGATCTTTGACCTTTGGCTCCTTTGGGACTATTGGTCTTTAAATGTCAAAGTGGACTTAAACTGCATACATTGTATTTTCCAGTGAAATGTGGATAGGGATCTTTGACCTTTGGCTCCTTTGGGACTATTGGTCTTTAAATGTCAAAGTGGACTTAAAATGCATACATTGTAGTTTCCAGTGAAATGTGGATAGGGATCTTTGACCTTTGGCTCCTTTGGGACTATTGGTCGTTAAATGTCAAAGTGGACTTAAACTGCATACATTGTAGTTTCCTGTGAAATGTGGATCGGGATCTTTGACATTTGGCTCCTTTGGTACTATTGGTCGTTAAATGTCAAAGTGGACTTAAACTGCATACATTGTAGTTTCCAGAGAAATGTGGATAGGCCCTCCGCAGCATCCTAATTGTAACATGTCTGAAAACTACAAATATATGTAAAATACAAATACCCTTGGCCGTGCAGATGTTTGTTAATTAATTGGTATATAGAAGTGCCATTTTTATTTAGGTTATACCTTAGTGCAATTTTTGGGGGCCCTAATGTGCCCTGTTTTTTTTTGGGAACACTTTACCTTACATCATTATGATATCTGTGAAATTTTTGGTGTTGGTTGTGTTGCCTTTTTAATTTTGATTACATTTAATTCTCTGTTTAAGGTGATTCCGGGTACCCACTTCTACCCTGGCTCATGACGCCTGTGCTGCGGCCCCAGGATGCCTCTCAGGAAGCGTATAACCGTGCGCATCGCAAGACCCGGGCTGTTGTGGAGAGGGCCTTTGGTCTGCTGAAGACACGTTTTCGTTGCCTTGACCATACTGGGGGGGCCCTGCAATATGATCCCAAGAAAGTGATCGACATTATAATGGCATGTGCTGTTTTGCACAATTTTGCCATCATGGAACGTGTCCCACGTTATGTGGACAGCCTGCCCTCTTCAGCCGTCGAGGATGAAGCCGAGAATTTTGAGGGACCCCCCAGTGAGTCTGGCCAATCTGTTCGAGCCAACCTGATCAGCCAGCATTTTAGTTAACTTTTTTCCCTGTCTCACCATTCTGTATGTCTGTGTTATCCTTTTTGTTACATATGTTGCTTTGCCGTAATGTGGCATTACCTCTAAGTAAAACATTTAGACCTTAATTGTTGCCTAATGTATTTCATGTAGTTTCCTTAGCTTTCGCTTTGCATTGTTACACCTCTTCAAACCAAAATTATCTGGTTTAGGCCAAGCTGTTAAAAATGTCTTCCCACTAAAAACGCCACAAGTATTGGAAGTGAATTTTTTGTTTTACTTTGAAAATGAAAAATTATAGTGGTTAACAGAAATCAGTCCACATACATCTGTGGTAACAAATGGATAACATTAAAAAAAAAACATCGAGCACATCTACACCTGGAAGTGAGTGGCACAACCAAACAAGGACACCCATTCCAAAGGCCAGCCTAGTCCAGTCATTAATATTGCCTGTGCCCAGGGATATTTGGGCATGGCCATAATGTCACACAAACATGTCTGCAAACAGGAGGAGCACCAACCAAATACATAGGTAAAGCCATAAGTGGCCAGATAAACTCCACATAGACCTATGGCATTGGCTAGTGGCCTTAAGCATTACTCTAAGGAGCTATATGGGAGCAAATACAAAACACAACCTGCCAGAGCAACACAAAATGGATTGTTTGAAACCTCAAAGGACAAGTAAATACAGTGGGGGTTAAGAGAAAAGATGTCCCACACACCCATGGCTTAATAGGGTGGCTGCCCATAATACCCAGGTGGAGGTCCAGGTGGAGGTCCATGGGAATGGGACCTAGCCTGGGCCATGGCAGCATTGTGAATTTGAAACTGCTCCACAATGTTTCTCTGCATATTGGTCATCTCAGCCATGGCTGACTGGATGCCATTACTTGCATTGGCCACGTTGCTGTTGAGGGTACGCAACTCCGCGAGGATGCCCTGTAGACTGGTATGGATGTTCACCATGTCGGCATGCCTTTGCTCACGCTCTGTAACGAGCTGGGCGTCATAAGAGTCCCTTTGTTGGGTCCATAATTGAAGCAGGGCACTCTGCCTCCCCTGGGAAATTGTGGGGCGGCGTAATGGCGTCCGCCGCACAATTACCCTGGCTCTTGGGCGTGCCCTGCCGCGTGGTGTCGTACCCTCAACAGCAACCGGCCTGCTTTGCAAATCCTCAGCAGCAGAGTGAACACTGGGGACTGTAGTGTCAGTCTCCCCATGTGCAAGCACAATGGATGGAGATTCACTCTGCTGCTGAGGATTGGCCAGAGAAACATTAGGGAGCAGTTCCAAATTGGGACCCAGGGGGAGTTCATCCGACGTGCCCTGTACGGAGACATCATCATCTTCCTCCATGTCCTGGATCTCTTCCATGAGTGTGCGGGTCTGTAGGGACATATCAAAAAAAAAAGGCTAAGTTTGCGTCCCAATTTTGGATTTAAACAGTTTAACACATTCTTAAGCACTTGTTAGTATTTATGCTACTAAATTAACTTACCGAAAATCTCTGATCTGGGCTCCTATGCTGTACGGACCTGGTAGGCATAACCAAACTGGGGGGTGAGTTTACCCTTGCTGAGGGATCATGCTGGGCTGAAGAAGAGAAAAACAAACCACGTAAACACACACACATAACCTTTTTTTGGATAGGTAATCAAATATAGCTCTATTTGTAATATTATTCAACTCTAGAGCAATGGTGACCTTTGTTCAAACACACGCAAGTTTACATAGGTGCAATGGCTCTGACAAACTGCTAAGTGACCTCAGTTCTAAGTCATGAAGTGTACCCAGTCAGCATACAACTTTCAAGGCACATTTTTGGATTTAGCCTACCATTCGCTAGGTCCGGGGTACTCAAACAATTGTTTGAAACGCCCATTTAAAGGTATGTGGTGAGAGGTGAATGTCTGGCCATGGTGCTGACGCAGGGGGTGTCTAGTTAAAAATAAAGACACTGGTGGAGGGGCTGGAGATTTCAAAGTGCCAAATAATAAAGGCTGCTTGCCCTTGCTGGGCTGGATGGGCCAGAGCTGAGGGGACAGGGATTGGATGGCTAAAGGGGGGAGTTAACGTATTGATGGTGATGGGATGGATGGAGCCAATCTGTTACAAATGTATGGGGCTTATGTGGGGGGGGGCATGGGGGGACTGTGGCAGATGGGCCAGAGCAGGGGCAGCGGGACACGATTGTGGCCAGAGAAAATTAAAATAAGTTACTGTGTACCTTGCAATGCCACTTCCTGGGCAGTACTTCATATTGCAATGCTATGTTTCACGGAGCCATGACATTGGGCAGGAGACCAACCACTACATGGCCGATCAAGGGGGCAGCTCTGAGCACGTCAACACAGAAGTAACTGAGTGCAGGGCTGTCTGGGCAGGGGTCCTTGAATGTGGTGGCAAGGTCCGCATTGGGACCCCGGGCCGCCAGTTGAGTCTCGCTGCTCTTGGTCACATATGTTTGTGGGTGGCTAATTAAATTGTTAACTCAAACACAACTCACACAAGCAAAAGGCAACCCATACATAATGATGTGTGTTTGGTGATTGATTCAAAATATCTCACTTATCTTGCGAAACTTCATGACTTTAACAATACAATTGGACATTTGAACTTTGCCATAATGGCTGTGGGCCTAAATGTGTGATTCCCAGGGCCAAAAAGAGGACACAAACAGCCACAGTAGTGCGAGGCCAAGCAAGGCAAACCATAGGGGCATCCCGTTAGCTTGTTACTAGTGAACTGTCGATTATTTAGCAAACAGGCAAACATGCAGATTTAAGAGTACTCACCGTGGGTACGGGTTGGTGAGTCTGTGTCCCTTAGACCAGCATGTCCACCGACCGCGACCGGATGGAGAAGTCCAAGCACAATCTCCTCAGCAGGGGTAAACTCCAATTTAGATGGAAAGCCACCGCCAGTTTTCAGGCTGAAAAGAGAAAATCGTTTGGTACTCAGAAAAGGTGCATACAGTACATCCAAAACATTAGATTTAGCGTAAACATTTAGTTACCTGTAATTATGCCTTTTAATTTCTTTTTGCCGTACAGCATACTTCAGATCAGAGATTTTCTTCTGAATTTGGGACACATCTTTCCTCTCTTCCCCCGCTGCATTTACTTGTCGGAGGATGGTTTCAAACAATTCCATCTTGCGCTGCTTGGTGGTGTGTTTGGATTTGCTCCCATATAGCTCGTCATAGTATAATGTAAGGCCACTAGCCAATGCCATATTTTGGTCATGGGAGAATCTCCCACTCAACTGGCCGCGGCGCAATGTGCGGCCAGATGGTTGGCTTGGCTGCTCCTCCATGTGTGCAGACACATGTGGTGACATTATGGCCTGGGGCTGGGTAGGGGAATGGCCGGATTGGTGGCTTCCCAATGACTGGACTGGACTGGCCAAGGGACTGGGTGTTCTTGCGTGGCTGGCCACCGAACTTCCAGGTGTAGATGTGGTCATGGGGGCAATTCGGGGCCCTCTTGGGGGGCTAGGTTCCCGGCTGGTGCCAGGTCGTGGGCTCTGTTCCCGGCTGGTGCCAGGTCGGGGGCTTCTGGCCCTGGATTGGGTTCGTCGGGCCCTGTAGGGGCTTCTGGCCCTGGATTGTGTTCTTCTGGGCCTGTCGGGGCTTCTGGCCCTGGATTGGGATCTGCGGGCCATGTAGGGGCTTCTGGCCCTGGATTGTGTTCTTCTGGGCCTGTAGGGGCTTCTGGCCCTGGTTTGGGATCTGCGGGCCCTGTAGGGGCTTCTGGCCCTGGATTGGGATCTGCGGGCCCTGTAGGGGCTTCTGGCCCTGGATTGGGATCTGCGGGCCCTGTAGGGGCTTCTGGCCCTGGTTTGGGATCTGCGGGCCCTGTAGGGGCTTCTGGCCCTGGATTGTGTTCTTCTGGGCCTGTCGGGGCTTCTGGCCCTGGATTGGGATCTGCGGGCCCTGTAGGGGCTTCTGGCCCTGGTTTGGGATCTGCGGGCCCTGTAGGGGCTTCTGGCCCTGGTTTGGGATCTGCGGCCTCTGGATGGGCTTCGGGGCCTGGATGGGGTTCGGGCCCTGGATGGGGTTCGGGCCCTGGCTGGGCTTCGTGCCCTGGATTGGGTTCTTCGCCCTCTGGCTGTGCTTCGGGCCCTGGATGGGGTTCGGGCCCTGGATGGGGTTCGGGCCCTGCTGCGGGGCATGGGTTTCCGAACTGCCCTACTTGAAGGCATGGCCGGTGTGGGCTCACTGGTGCTGCCTGTTCTGGGGGCAGAGGTGGTGGGTGCTGCAGTTGCCAGCTTTTTGGCTGCAGGAGGGGCACGAGGCTTGGGGCCCCTTTTTTGGGTACCTGAGGGTCCAGGGTCCCTTGGTGGGGCCGAGGTGGGAGTCTTGGATCTCAGTTTTCGGCCAGCTTGCTGGGACCTTGTGGTGGGGCCCTCCGCGGTCTTGCTTGCCTGGGGTCGCTTGCTCATCGCCTTTTTTGGTGCCATCGTACACAAATGCTCAAAGAGAATGAGCTTTGGGTGCAGGGACCTTTAAATAATGAGCCCAGCGTGTGACGCCTATGCGCACGACTACGCGCTCGTACGAACGTACGTTCGAGCGGAACCAGGAAACCGCTGGGGTTTCACTTATCTGCTGCCTGGAAGAAGACTAAAGATGGCGCCCACTATCTTCACCCGTCAACAGGAAGAGATCCTCATGCTGGTAAGTGGCTGCCTGTGCATTTTAATAGAATAGTCAATGATGGCCTAAATGTAAATGATGCGTTGGGAACTAGTTTGGGGTCTCTTAATGTTGAATCACTGGCTCCTCACACTTCATCCTCAAGGGCCGAGCCTGGCCACGTTTTCACCTGTCTATGCTGATGTCCTAATTCGGCCAATTGCTCCGGCTTAGCAACAGTTAATTAACCTGTGGAGTAGCGGGGCGAGCTGTCAAACCTGGCCTGTCTCGGACCTTGATGCGGATGTTTGAGGAACACTGTTTTCCTAAGCCATAAAAACACAACGGGAAGCCACACACGTGGTCCAAAAGCCTAAGCATTAGGCTACATCTTGGATGTTTAAACCATCCTAACATGCCATAGATGCAGGTGGCCTGATTCTTGATGTTGGCTATTATCTGTATGTACATGGTGTGTGATACATATAACATAAGACCAGACTGTCAATCACAGTCAACGTCCTCTTTAAGGCACTCCCCAAAAATGGCGGCCATTCGAAATGTGTGTGTTAATGACATTAAATACTCAACTTGTGATGCAACACATATGGGTCTGTGTGTAAAAGTAAAAGCTCTGTGTCCATTATGTTTTTCAGATCATGCTTCAGCGCCGGTATGACTTCGCGCCCAATGTGTGCGAGAAAAGGGACATCGCCCGGGAGATCATCGCCGAGATCCACCGTGTGACCAGCACCACCTTCACTCACACCCAGATAATGCAGCATTGGTCGGACCTGAAGCGTCTGCACATGCCCCGGGTGCGGAGGTTTTTTGGGATCCATTTCCCAAGTAAGTACAAAGCAATTGCATGGTATATGTTCCAAATGTCTAAGTTATGCCTTTATTTATAATGACTTTTCTTTGGTAGTGTTGGAAATGGATTTCAGAATTCGCCGCACCCGGAGACGTACAGGCCGACCAGTGCTGCATGACTCTGCATCTGTGAGTGAAGGTGGTGGATCTCCCGGGCGACGGACCTACCCCTCCTCTGTGGCCTCCTCAGACCAGCCCCTGGACCTTACCACAGAGGAGGGGCCAAGGCGCGTGGGCGTGGAGTCATACCTGGCCACGCATGGGGAAGGCTCTGGTATGTCACTCTTCATGTATAGGCACAAAGATATACATGGCAGGCCAAAAACTAAGTTATCCTTTATTATGTATTTGTAGAAGCTTCTGGTGCGGGTGAGATAGTGGAGGAGGAGGCAGCAGAGATGCTTGAAGTCGATCCTGGCGAAGGTGAGTGATGTCAGCCAGACTGGGAGCCAGATATGTTGGGGATAGTGACTCTCTACAAATACTAACCAAATGTCACATGTTTCTCCAGGGACTTCTTCACAGCAGAGCCAGGACCAAGGGCAGCCTGTTGGCCCCAACCAGCCATCTGTCGGCCACCAACTCCGTAAGTCTCCATGCCATTATTCATATTAATGTTTGGTTAGCTAATAACACACACATAACTAAAGGCGTAGCCAATGTGTAGTTCACACTTTCATGTGGGCACTTCGTTAGCTTAAAGAGGACCCTAACTAGTATTAAGAACCAAAGACTTAGCCATCACACTGTACCTACAGATTAGAAACATGGAAAAACACCCTTCACCCATCTAATGCATGTTATTAGACTGAACCAAACCAATATTGGGGAATATGGAATGCACAATATTTACAGGCAGCATGGGATACAGATTGAAAAAAGGAAGGTGCTGCCATGCATTGTGTGAGTGATGACCTTTCCCTCAACCCAGCTATGCTCTGGATTCCCAACGCACCACTGTAACCTACTCCCCTGTACTTTATCCAACTCTCCACTCCTCATTAAGTGTTATGCTTCAGAGTCCAGATGGCGGCGCTGTAATCCCAAAAAAACCCTAAATAACTTTGAGGTGGTGCAGAATCATTTGTGAATAGTTTTTGGTTTTCATTAAATAATGTTGAAGGTCCGGTTTAAGGAGTTTAAACACTTACCTGTGGGAAATGCATTAACTGTATCCCTTTGAAGAAGGACATATGTCATGCATTTACATGTATTTGATTAACCCTAAATCTATTTCCAGCATACAAACCGGTCTGGGACTCCTATTTATGTTTCTTTCTCTATTGGTTACAGGGATGATCCCCCAAACCTTGGCGGGAAAAAAAAAAAGAATGAAGGAGTTGGTGGCCGAGCTGCTGGCCATACAGGCGACGTTGGGGCCAACAGATGAAGAAGAGGATGATGAATAGTGCCCTTGGTCCTGGCTCCTTTCTTTAACTTGTTTTTAAAGTTGTTCAAATTTTAGAAAGTGTTTTATAGTTTTTTAAAAAAAAAAATATATATTTTTTTACCAAAAAAACCCACAAAATAAAAAAAAAGGGTTTTACTGTTAAAAACAAACAAAATAATTATATATGTTTTACCGAGGCCAAAAAAAAAAAAAGGTTTTTAAAAAAAAAAAAAAACAATAAACAAAAAATTTGGAATTTTATTCCAAACAAAACCAAGAAAATATTTTAAATAAATTATATTTTAAGCCTTCCTAAATGTGTATTTTCTAATATGCACACACCCAAAAAATTACACAAACCAGAAACAACACACTTAGAAACATATAGACATATGTAAATTATGTGATTTTCTTACGTTTTATGGACCGAGAAATGAAGTGGGATGCAGCCGCTACGGGGTTTAGGTAAGTTTGAGGGACCGAGAAATGAAGTTGGATGCAAGCGCTAAAGGGTTTAGGTAAGTTTGAGGGACCGAGAAATGAAGTTGGATGCAGCCGCTAAAGGGTTTAGGTAAGTTTGAGGGACCGAGAAATGAAGTTGGATGCAAGCGCTAAGGGGTTTAGGTAAGTTTGAGGGACCGAGAAATGAAGTTGGATGCAGCCGCTAAAGGGTTTAGGTAAGTTTGAGGGACCGAGAAATGAAGTTGGATGCAGCCGCTAAAGGGTTTAGGTAAGTTTGAGGGACCGAGAAATGAAGTTGGATGCAAGCGCTAAGGGGTTTAGGTAAGTTTGAGGGACCGAGAAATGAAGTTGGATGCAGCCGCTAAAGGGTTTAGGGAAGTTTGAGGGACCGAGAAATGAAGTTGGATGCAGCCGCTAAAGGGTTTAGGGAAGTTTGAGGGACCGAGAAATGAAGTTGGATGCAGCCGCTAAAGGGTTTAGGGAAGTTTGAGGGACCGAGAAATGAAGTTGGATGCAAGCGCTAAGGGGTTTAGGTAAGTTTGAGGGACCGAGAAATGAAGTTGGATGCAGCCGCTAAAGGGTTTAGGTAAGTTTGAGGGACCGAGAAATGAAGTTGGATGCAAGCGCTAAGGGGTTTAGGTAAGTTTGAGGGACCGAGAAATGAAGTTGGATGCAAGCGCTAAAGGGTTTAGGTAAGTTTGAGGGACCGAGAAATGAAGTTGGATGCAGCCGCTAAAGGGTTTAGGGAAGTTTGAGGGACCGAGAAATGAAGTTGGATGCAAGCGCTAAGGGGTTTAGGGAAGTTTGAGGGACCGAGAAATGAAGTTGGATGCAAGCGCTAAAGGGTTTAGGTAAGTTTGAGGGACCGAGAAATGAAGTTGGATGCAGCCGCTAAAGGGTTTAGGGAAGTTTGAGGGACCGAGAAATGAAGTTGGATGCAAGCGCTAAGGGGTTTAGGGAAGTTTGAGGGACCGAGAAATGAAGTTGGATGCAAGCGCTAAGGGGTTTAGGTAAGTTTGAGGGACCGAGAAATGAAGTTGGATGCAGCCGCTAAAGGGTTTAGGTAAGTTTGAGGGACCGAGAAATGAAGTTGGATGCAAGCGCTAAAGGGTTTAGGTACGTTAGAGGGACCGAGAAATGAAGTTGGATGCAGCCGCTACGGGGTTTATGTAAGTTTCTGGTTGAGGGTGCGCATGCGCAAGATCTTATAAACATACGAACGCACGAATCTAAGAGGCCAAAAACCAATGAAAACCAGAGGCAAACGCAAGTAATTGGAAGAGCTGGACGATGGAAGCAGCCGAAAAAACAGGCTGCCGCCGCAACAGGTGAGCACATGAACGTGATTTTTACGATTGGCAACTGACTGAGGCAAGTTCGGGAGATATCATACGAACGGACGTATCTTTTAGGATAGAAACGTATTTGCTTATAGAATCACTCGCAAGTTCATACGAACGCACGAGCGGACGTAAAAAATAGGATGATCGTGAGCCAAATCCAAGCTGTTACATGTTTCTTTGAATCAACCCAAATGTGTGGCCTCCATGGCTAAGGCTAAAGCATTGCAGGGACTGACCATAGTCAGGGAGCAGATACAGTATGTCCACCATTAAATTAATGGTACTGAAGCTTAAGAATTTTAGTGCAGAGCGCGCGCCTGTGCAGTGTGCACGAGCTGACCCTCTGACGCGTTTCCGGCCGGGACGCGTCAGAATACCTTGGTTGCCGGATATGTTTGTTTCCTGTGCTTCCGGGGGTTTTTGTGGTGGCGCGCGTTTGAGCGGTGTGCGATGGGCGGCACTCTGGCTCAGCAGGTTAGTATAAAGAGACAGAGTGGGTAGGTGTGTGTCTGTCGTCCTGAGGAAGTGACGTGGAGAGTCGTCACGTAACGCGTAGACATTCAGAGGGGTGGTGTGCTGGTCCCTGGTCATGTAAGATCTATTAACTTGTATTTACATTTGTTTTGCTTGTTCCCGGCGGGTCCTCTTATCAGTTATAGATGGGAATATGAAGATAGATATGTATGCACTATAGCACTGACACTTGGTTGTTATTGGCTTGTTTATGTATTTATTAGGATTGTTTGATTATTGATAGGTATATATATAATGTTTTGCACTTTTAGTAAATAATTTTTTTAAGATGGATATATGTTTACAGCAGCACTTCGCACTTTCATAATACCTGGCCGGGATCTGAGGGCATTCTTTATTTTATTTTATTTAGTGATATTTATTATTATTGTACGACCATAGTAACAACAGGTGACCCTTTTTTGCCCCCTCCTCCCCCCTCTCTTCTATATGGATTGTAATGTGTTATGTCTTTTTTAATACGTCTTTTTGTGTAGAGATTTGTAGTCAATAAAGATCTATTTTGTATAAAATCGTATATAGTGGTGCGGCATTGTCTAGGGGACGTGGGGAGTTGTGGGGCTCCTCTCCTTTTTCTATTTCTCAGTGCAGAAAATGTTGCAGGGGTGAGTATGGCCATGAAGCAGAGGCTCCCAAAAGTTTTTTCACGCAGGGATTAGTTGTTGGACAATTCCAAAGATACATCTGCTTTGTTAGAGGCAACCTAGACCTCTCTGGGTTAAAAGAGGTGTTACAGAGGTCCTGGCACCCCGAAACGCTGTCATACATACTAAACAGGAGGATTTATTCCTCACCCCAGGGTTTCCGGATTTAGAAATTCCCTATTATTTGAAACCCCTCAACTCATAAGGGTTGATTCAGAGCTTCTTTCTCACTTTTTTTTTGCGTGAATATTTCCATTCTCGTTCATTTTTTCCCCTCGTCTGATTCAGCAAAGCCTTTTCTCTGAGAGTGTGTTGTTTTAATTTTTGCATGATTTTTCGTTTGGTAGCTGCACCTCCATAAAAATGATGAGAAAGGGGCTCGGAATCAACCCTATAGACCTTCTGCAATCCCATGGCTTCCCTCCAATCATTGTTCCATGTCGCGCATATTAATGAGCAGCATAGAACACTGAATGAATGGACAGTAACAAGCATCCTTGTTGTCGCTCCCCTCGGGCTGTGCCAAACCTGTGCCAACCATTGACTGTCATGGCAAACCAAGGATGCCACCACGGCGCACTCCTGCGCTGCGAAATCAGGAGGAATGATTGGAGCAAAAAAAAAAGAATTGCCAAACACGCTGTTTATACACAACTAATGAAACACCATTGAAATGTATGGGAGAGCGACACTGAGCGAAAGGTAATACATGGCGCTGCTGAGCCTAGAGCGCCGGCGCTATACACTGACCTGCCTGTAATAATACACGTGACGCTACATGGCGCTGTTATATGTAATAATACATGTGACGCTACATGGCGCTGTTATATGTAATAATACATGTGACACTACATGGCGCTGTTATATTTAATAATACATGTGACGCTACATGGCGCTGTTATATGTAATAATACATGTGACACTACATGGCGCTGTTATATGTAATAATACATGTGACGCTACATGGCGCTGTTATATGTAATAATAAATGTGCCGCTACATGGCGCTGTTATATGTAATAATACATGTGACGCTACATGGCGCTGTTATATGTAATAATACATGTGACACTACATGGCGCTGTTATATGTAATAATACATGTGACGCTACATGGCGCTGTTATATGTAATAATACATGTGCCGCTACATGGCGCTGTTATATGTAATAATACATGTGACGCTACATGGTGCTGTTATATGTAATAATACATGTGCCGCTACATGGCGCTGTTATATGTAATAATACATGTGACACTACATGGTGCTGTTATATGTAATAATACATGTGATGCTACATGATGCTGTTATATGTAATAATACATGTGATGCTACATGGCGCTGTTATATGTAATAATACATGTGACACTACATGGCGCTGTTATATGTAATAATACATGTGACGCTACATGGCGCTGTTATATGTAATAATACATGTGATGCTACATGATGCTGTTATATGTAATAATACATGTGATGCTACACGGCGCTGTTATATGTAATAATACATGTGATGCTACATGACGCTGTTATATGTAATAATACATGTGATGCTACATGACGCTGTTATATGTAATAATACATGTGATGCTACATGACGCTGTTATATGTAATAATACATGTGATGCTACACGGCGCTGTTATATGTAATAATACATGTGACGCTACATGGCGCTGTTATATGTAATAATACATGTGACACTACATGGCGCTGTTATATGTAATAATACATGTGATGTTACATGGCGCTGTTATATGTAATAATACATGTGACGCTACATGGCGCTGTTATATGTAATAATACATGTGACACTACATGGCGCTGTTATATGTAATAATACATGTGATGTTACATGGCGCTGTTATATGTAATAATACATGTGACGCTACATGGCGCTGTTATATGTAATAATACATGTGATGCTACATGGCGCTGTTATATGTAATAATACATGTGATGTTACATGGCGCTGTTATATGTAATAATACATGTGAGGCTACATGGCGCTGTTATATGTAATAATACATGTGACACTACATGGAGCTGTTATATGTAATAATACATGTGACACTACATGGCGCTGTTATATGTAATAATACATGTGATGCTGCATGGCGCTGTTATATGTAATAATACATGTGACGCTACATGGCGCTGTTATATGTAATAATACATGTGACACTACATGGCGCTGTTATATGTAATAATACATGTGATGCTACATGGAGCTGTTATATGTAATAATACATGTGACGCTATATGGCGCTGTTATATGTAATAATACATGTGACACTACATGGCGCTGTTATATGTAATAATACATGTGATGCTACATGGAGCTGTTATATGTAATAATACATGTGACGCTACATGGCGCTGTTATATGTAATAATACATGTGATGCTACATGGACCTGTTATATGTAATAATACATGTGACGCTATATGGCGCTGTTATATGTAATAATACATGTGATGCTACATGGCGCTGTTATATGTAATAATACATGTGACGCTACATGGCGCTGTTATATGTAATAATACATGTGACACTACATGGTGCTGTTATATGTAATAATACATGTGATGCTACATGGAGCTGTTATATGTAATAATACATGTGACGCTATATGGCGCTGTTATATGTAATAATACATGTGACACTACATGGCGCTGTTATATGTAATAATACATGTGATGCTACATGGCGCTGTTATATGTAATAATACATGTGATGCTACATGGCGCTGTTATATGTAATAATACATGTGATGCTACATGGAGCTGTTATATGTAATAATACATGTGACGCTACATGGCGCTGTTATATGTAATAATACATGTGACACTACATGGCGCTGTTATATGTAATGATAAAAGTGACGCTACGTGGCGGTGAACGACATGGGCTGTACGGGAAACCACATTTATGAGAAGGAATCTGGTGAGCGACTCTAACAGCGCCATGTAGCGTCACATGTATTATTACACAGAACAGCACCATGTTGCGTCACATGTATTATTACATATAACAGCACCATGTAGCGTCACATGTATTATTACATATAACAGCGCCATGTAGCGTCACATGTATTATTACATATAACAGCACCATGAAGCGCCACATGTATTATTACATATAACAGCACCATGTAGCGTCACATGTATTATTACATATAACAGCACCATGTAGCGTCACATGTATTATTACATATAACAGCGCCATGTAGCGTCACATGTATTATTACATATAACAGCACCATGAAGCGCCACATGTATTATTACATATAACAGCGCCATGTAGCGTCACATGTATTATTACAAATAACAGCTCCATGTAGCATCACATGTATTATTACATATAACAGCGCCATGTAGCATCACATGTATTATTACATATAACAGCGCCATGTAGTGTCACATGTATTATTACATATAACAGCGCCATGTAGCGTCACATGTATTATTACATATAACAGCACCATAAAGCGCCACATGTATTATTACATATAACAGCGCCATGTAGTGTCACATGTATTATTACATATAACAGCACCATGAAGCGCCACATGTATTATTACATATAACAGCGCCATGTAGCGTCACATGTATTATTACATATAACAGCGCCATGTAGTGTCACATGTATTATTACATATAACAGCGCCATGTAGTGTCACATGTATTATTACATATAACAGCGCCATGTAGTGTCACATGTATTATTACATATAACAGCGCCATGTAGCGTCACATGTATTATTACATATAACAGCGCCATGTAGTGTCACATGTATTATTACATATAACAGCGCCATGTAGTGTCACATGTATTATTACATATAACAGCGCCATGTAGCGTCACATGTATTATTACATATAACAGCGCCATGTAGCGTCACATGTATTATTACATATAACAGCGCCATGTATTGTCACATGTATTATTACATATAACAGCGTCATGTAGCGTCACATGTATTATTACATATAACAGCAACATGTAGCGTCACATGTAATATTACATATAACAGCGTCATGTAGTGTCACATGTATTATTACAGATAACAGCGCCATGTAGCGTCACATGTATTATTACATATAACAGCTCCATGTAGCGTCACATGTATTATTACATATAACAGCGCCATGTAGCGTCACATGTATTATTACATATAACAACGCCATGTAGCGTCACATGTATTATTACATATAACAGCACCATGTAGCGTCACATGTATTATTACATATAACAGAGTCATGTAGCATCACATGTATTATTACATATAACAGCGCCATGTAGCGTCACATGTATTATTACATATAACAACGCCATGTAGCGTCACATGTATTATTACATATAACAGCACCATGTAGCGTCACATGTATTATTACATATAACAGCACCATGTAGCGTCACATGTATTATTACATATAACAGAGTCATGTAGCATCACATGTATTATTACATATAACAGCGCCATGTAGCGTCACATGTATTATTACATATAACAGCGCCATGTAGCGTCACATGTATTATTACATATAACAGCGCCATGTAGCGTCACATGTATTATTACATATAACAGCTCCATGTAGTGTCACATGTATTATTACATATAACAGCGCCATGTAGCGTCACATGTATTATTACATATAACAGCGCCATGTAGCATCACATGTATTATTACATATAACAGCGGCATGTAGCGTCACATGTATTATTACATATAACAGCGCCATGTAGCGTCACATGAATTATTACATATAACAGCGCCATGTAGCGTCACATGTATTATTACATATAACAGCTCCATGTAGTGTCACATGTATTATTACATATAACAGCGCCATGTAGCGTCACATGTATTATTACATATAACAGTGCCATGTAGCATCACATGTATTATTACATATAACAGCGCCATGTAGCGTCACATGTATTATTACATATAACAGCGCCATGTAGCGTCACATGTATTATTACATATAACAGCGCCATGTAGCGTCACATGTATTATTACATATAACAGCTCCATGTAGTGTCACATGTATTATTACATATAACAGCGGCATGTAGCGTCACATGTATTATTACATATAACAGCGCCATGTAGCGTCACATGAATTATTACATATAACAGCGCCATGTAGCGTCACATGTATTATTACATATAACAGCTCCATGTAGTGTCACATGTATTATTACATATAACAGCAACATGTAGCGTCACATGTAATATTACATATAACAGCGTCATGTAGTGTCACATGTATTATTACAGATAACAGCGCCATGTAGCGTCACATGTATTATTACATATAACAGCTCCATGTAGCGTCACATGTATTATTACATATAACAGCGCCATGTAGCGTCACATGTATTATTACATATAACAACGCCATGTAGCGTCACATGTATTATTACATATAACAGCACCATGTAGCGTCACATGTATTATTACATATAACAGCGCCATGTAGCGTCACATGTATTATTACATATAACAGCGCCATGTAGCGTCACATGTATTATTACATATAACAACGCCATGTAGCGTCACATGTATTATTACATATAACAGCACCATGTAGCGTCACATGTATTATTACATATAACAGCGCCATGTAGCGTCACATGTATTATTACATATAACAGCGCCATGTAGCGTCACATGTATTATTACATATAACAGAGTCATGTAGCATCACATGTATTATTACATATAACAGCGCCATGTAGCGTCACATGTATTATTACATATAACAGCGCCATGTAGCGTCACATGTATTATTACATATAACAGCGCCATGTAGCGTCACATGTATTATTACATATAACAGCTCCATGTAGTGTCACATGTATTATTACATATAACAGCGCCATGTAGCGTCACATGTATTATTACATATAACAGCGCCATGTAGCATCACATGTATTATTACATATAACAGCGCCATGTAGCGTCACATGTATTATTACATATAACAGCGGCATGTAGCGTCACATGTATTATTACATATAACAGCGCCATGTAGCGTCACATGAATTATTACATATAACAGCGCCATGTAGCGTCACATGTATTATTACATATAACAGCTCCATGTAGTGTCACATGTATTATTACATATAACAGCGCCATGTAGCGTCACATGTATTATTACATATAACAGTGCCATGTAGCATCACATGTATTATTACATATAACAGCGCCATGTAGCGTCACATGTATTATTACATATAACAGCGCCATGTAGCGTCACATGTATTATTACATATAACAGCGCCATGTAGCGTCACATGTATTATTACATATAACAGCGCCATGTAGCGTCACATGAATTATTACATATAACAGCGCCATGTAGCGTCACATGTATTATTACATATAACAGCTCCATGTAGTGTCACATGTATTATTACATATAACAGCGCCATGTAGCGTCACATGTATTATTACATATAACAGTGCCATGTAGCGTCACATGTATTATTACATATAACAGTGCCATGTAGCGTCACATGTATTATTACATATAACAGCGCCATGTAGTGTCACATGTATTATTACATATAACAGCGCCATGTAGCGTCACATGTATTATTACATATAACAGTGCCATGTAGCGTCACATGTATTATTACATATAACAGTGCCATGTAGCGTCACATGTATTATTACATATAACAGCGCCATGTAGTGTCACATGTATTATTACATATAACAGCGCCATGTAGCGTCACATGTATTATTACATATAACAGCGCCATGTAGTGTCACATGTATTATTACATATAACAGCGCCATGTAGTGTCACATGTATTATTACATATAACAGCGCCATGTAGCGTCACATGTATTATTACATATAACAGCGCCATGTAGTGTCACATGTATTATTACATATAACAGCGCCATGTAGCGTCACATGAATTATTACATATAACAGCGCCATGTAGCGTCACATGTATTATTACATATAACAGCTCCATGTAGTGTCACATGTATTATTACATATAACAGCGCCATGTAGCGTCACATGTATTATTACATATAACAGTGCCATGTAGCGTCACATGTATTATTACATATAACAGTGCCATGTAGCGTCACATGTATTATTACATATAACAGCGCCATGTAGTGTCACATGTATTATTACATATAACAGCGCCATGTAGCGTCACATGTATTATTACATATAACAGCGCCATGTAGCATCACATGTATTATTACATATAACAGTGCCATGTAGCGTCACATGTATTATTACATATAACAGCGCCATGTAGTGTCACATGTTTTATTACATATAACAGCGCCATGTAGCGTCACATGTATTATTACATATAACAGCGCCATGTAGCGTCACATGTATTATTACATATAACAGAGTCATGTAGCATCACATGTATTATTACATATAACAGTGCCATGTAGCGTCACATGTATTATTACATATAACAGCGCCATGTAGCGTCACATGTATTATTACATATAACAGCGCCATGTAGCGTCACATGTATTATTACATATAACAGCGCCATGTAGCGTCACATGTATTATTACATATAACAGCTCCATGTAGTGTCACATGTATTATTACATATAACAGCGCCATGTAGCGTCACATGCATTATTACATATAACAGCGCCATGTAGCATCACATGTATTATTACATATAACAGCGCCATGTAGCGTCACATGTATTATTACATATAACAGCGCCATGTAGTGTCACATGTATTATTACATATAACAGCGCCATGTAGCGTCACATGTATTATTACATATAACAGCGCCATGTAGTGTCACATGTATTATTACATATAACAGCGCCATGTAGTGTCACATGTATTATTACATATAACAGCGCCATGTAGCGTCACATGTATTATTACATATAACAGCGCCATGTAGCGTCACATGTATTATTACATATAACAGCGCCATGTATTGTCACATGTATTATTACATATAACAGCGTCATGTAGCGTCACATGTATTATTACATATAACAGCAACATGTAGCGTCACATGTATTATTACATATAACAGCGTCATGTAGTGTCACATGTATTATTACAGATAACAGCGCCATGTAGCGTCACATGTATTATTACATATAACAGCTCCATGTAGCGTCACATGTATTATTACATATAACAGCGCCATGTAGCGTCACATGTATTATTACATATAACAACGCCATGTAGCGTCACATGTATTATTACATATAACAGCACCATGTAGCGTCACATGTATTATTACATATAACAGCACCATGTAGCGTCACATGTATTATTACATATAACAGAGTCATGTAGCATCACATGTATTATTACATATAACAGCGCCATGTAGCGTCACATGTATTATTACATATAACAGCGCCATGTAGCGTCACATGTATTATTACATATAACAGCGCCATGTAGCGTCACATGTATTATTACATATAACAGCTCCATGTAGTGTCACATGTATTATTACATATAACAGCGCCATGTAGCGTCACATGTATTATTACATATAACAGCGCCATGTAGCATCACATGTATTATTACATATAACAGCGGCATGTAGCGTCACATGTATTATTACATATAACAGCGCCATGTAGCGTCACATGAATTATTACATATAACAGCGCCATGTAGCGTCACATGTATTATTACATATAACAGCTCCATGTAGTGTCACATGTATTATTACATATAACAGCGCCATGTAGCATCACATGTATTATTACATATAACAGAGTCATGTAGCATCACATGTATTATTACATATAACAGTGCCATGTAGCGTCACATGTATTATTACATATAACAGCGCCATGTAGTGTCACATGTTTTATTACATATAACAGCGCCATGTAGCGTCACATGTATTATTACATATAACAGCGCCATGTAGCGTCACATGTATTATTACATATAACAGAGTCATGTAGCATCACATGTATTATTACATATAACAGTGCCATGTAGCGTCACATGTATTATTACATATAACAGCGCCATGTAGCGTCACATGTATTATTACATATAACAGCGCCATGTAGCGTCACATGTATTATTACATATAACAGCGCCATGTAGCGTCACATGTATTATTACATATAACAGCTCCATGTAGTGTCACATGTATTATGACATATAACAGCGCCATGTAGTGTCACATGTATTATTACATATAACAGCGTCATGTAGCGTCACATGTATTATTACATATAACAGCGCCATGTAGCGTCACATGTATTATTACATATAACAGCGCCATGTAGTGTCACATGTATTATTACATATAACAGCGTCATGTAGCGTCACATGTATTATTACATATAACAGCGCCATGTAGCGTCACATGTGTTATTACATATAACAGCGCCATGTAGCGTCACATGTAGTATTACATATAACAGCGCCATTTAGCGTCACATGTATTATTACATATAACAGCACCATGTAGCGTCACATGTATTATTACATATAACAGCGTCATGTAGCGTCACATGTATTATTACATATAACAGCGCCATGTAGCGTCACATGTATTATTACATATAACAGCAGCATGTAGCGTCACATGTATTATTACATATAACAGCGCCATGTAGCGTCACATGTATTATTACATATAACAGTGCCATTTAGCGTCACATGTATTATTACATATAACAGCGCCATGTAGCGTCACATGTATTATTACATATAACAGCGCCATGTAGCGTCACATGTATTATTACATATAACAGCGCCATGTAGCGTCACATGTATTATTACATATAACAGCGCCATGTAGCGTCACTTGTATTATTACATATAACAGCGCCATGTAGTGTCACATGTCTTATTACATATAACAGCGCCATGTAGCGTCACATGTATTATTACATATAACAGCACCATGTAGTGTCACATGTATTATTACATATAACAGCGCCATGTAGTGTCACATGTATTATTACATATAACAGCGCCATGTAGCGTCACATGTATTATTACAGGCAGGTCAGTGTATAGCGCCGGCGCTCTAGGCTCAGCAGCGCCATGTAGTACCTGTCGCTCAGTGGCGCTCTCCCATACATTTCAATGGCCGTTCATTAGTTTTGTATAAACAGCGTGTTGGACATTTTTTTTGCTCCAATCATTGTGTGACGTCTCCTGGCTGCAAACAAACACTTTTAGAAACTTTTTAGACTTTTTATATATTTTTATGCAGAATTGTCATTACAGGTCTGGCGCTAAAGTGTTATTGTCACAGTGTTATAACAATGTAATTTCATGTGTTTTCGCTTTGTTACTGGTGGATATGTGATCAAATACAGACTTTAATCACACAGCGGCTGGCGCTCTATGCTACAGCGGCCAGCTTTAGAGCGCCAACGCTGTGTGTGTGTCCTTTTTTGATAAATATGGTGTGGAGCGCCGAGTGCCGGACGCACTGAGCTGGTGCTACCTCTCGCTACACTGACCTTACTTCCAAGTGAAACGATGAATGTGTGGGCCGCGGACGCATCCCCGCTATCCCTCTAGCAGGGCGCGTGGCAGCGCAGACACGCTCCCTGTTAGAGGGAAGCGTGTGATGCGGCCACCAGTGCTCTCGAAGCTGCTGTGCTAAGACATCGCTTGGACGCTAAGAGATTCATAGATCGTGCAGTTCGGACGAGCGGCCACGCATGCGCCATAGGACCGTGGTAAGGTGAGTTGATGTGGGAGATCTGGGGGGTTTCACATAGTGGACGGGAAGGACCAAAACCCAACGCGAGATTCCCAGGCAGATCGATTCCCTCCCCCCGGGGCATCGAAAATCGGGATGCCCCGCTGTGTCAAACCCCCCGGGTTGCCCCGTACACTTACCCTGCTTCCCTGTCCAACAGCAAATGCGCGAGCCATGGCCGCATCCCAGGTATCCTTCTAGCAGGTTGGCATCTGGCGTCGAAGCGCGTCTCCTTTGTATCGAGCGTCCGCCGGCCGGGCCGCCTTGCGCGGAAGAGCGCGCACTGATTACAGGATATTTGCTACACATGTACACACAGGAGTCTGGATACATAAAAGGAGTTTGGGAGATGGATAGGTTACCTGGCACCTTGAGAAAGTGGGTTTATCCCACAGAACGCGTGGGTAAAAGGGGCACCAGGCATCAGCGCGGACACCGTTCAGCCGACATTTATGGTGATATCTTTTCATGTTCATGATCTTATCTGTATTAATATGAATTGCACTTTATAGAGCACTTTAGGAAAGCATAGGCAATTTATATATATATACTTTGGGATATTTGTATATGAGATTGATAAATATATATTATATATAAATATCTATATTGTATATATATTGTATATGAGATTGATAAATATATATTATATATAAATATCTATATTGTATATATATTGTATATGAGATTGATAAATATATATTATAAATAAATATCTATATTGTATATATATTGTATATGAGATTGATAAATATATATTATATATGAATATCTATATTGTATTTATATTGTATATGAGGTTGATAAATATCTATTATATATAAATATCTATATTGTATATATATATTGTATATGAGATTGATAAATATATATTATATATAAATATCTATATTGTATTTATAGTGTATATGAGATTGATAAATATATATTTGATATAAATATCTATATTGTATATATATTGTATATGAGACTGATAAATATATATTATATATAATTATCTATATTGTATATATATATATATTGTATATGAGATTGATAAATATATATTATATATAAATATCTATATTGTATATATATTGTATATGAGATTGATAAATATATATTATATATAAATATCTATATTGTATATATATATATATATATATATATATATATATATATATATATATTGTATATGAGATTGATAAATCTATATTATATATAAATATCTATATTGTATATATATTGTATATGAGACTGATAAATATATATTATATATAATTATCTATATTGTATATATATATATATATTGTATATGAGATTGATAAATATATATTATATATAAATATCTATATTGTATATATATTGTATATGAGATTGATAAATATATATTATATATAAATATCTATATTGTATATATATATATATATTGTATATGAGATTGATAAATATATATTATATATAAATATCTATATTGTATATATATTGTATATGAGATTGATAAATATATATATATATATTTTTGTGATGGATTATATTATTGGATGTAACACGGCACTTTTGGCTATGATGTCCCTGCTGTGAAACATGGTTTTAGTTATATGTTGTGAGTCTTTTTTAATTGAATAAATTCATGATTACTATGTGAAAGCCTTCCATGCATTAGCTGATTACCCATAACCCCCCACACAGGCAGTAGGTGCACTTGAATGATAAAGCTCATGGCCGCTACGTGAGTGTTTACTAGTCTGATCCAGTGAAAAGCCTTAACAGCCTTCAGTTCATGACATTTATAGCAGCTAATAAATTGCAGGTTTCCTCGAGTTACGGTTAAAGAGGATGCTGAGCGTTACAGGTTTGCTGGAGAGGTGATCAAGGTTCACCTAATTATTATTATTATTATTGTTTATTTATATAGCGCCATCATCTTCCGTAGCGCTTTACATAGTAGTAATTACAGACAGGGTAGAAACATACGGTACATAGACTATTTCAAATGCAGTTTCACAGATTTGACAGTGGATATTCTGAGTACAAGATACAATAGGAGAGAGAGCCCCGCCCCCGAGGAGCTTACAGTCTAAACCTAATGGGGTTTCTTTGGTCCCATTATGCTAATGTAGCCCTCACACACCGCAGTGAGGACGGCAGGGAGCAGGTTCTTCTGGGCCCAATGCTAACAAACACAGCGGGCACAGCCTAGATATAAACGGCCATGTGTGCTCCCGGGTCTGCGCCACTATACTAAATCCAAGGAAAAATAGGCACAAGAGAACAGCAAAAAAAAAGGGGCACAGCAAAAAATATCATAGAAATAACATTTTATTGTTGTAACTCCTCTGCATTAAAGTGGACCAACACCCAGGGGGGATCGGCCCGGGAATCTATAAGATTCCAGAGCCGATCAGATCCCTCCCCGCGCGGCATCCGAAATTGGGATGCCCCGCTGGGTGAAACCCCGCAGGACGCCCAGAAACCTTACCTTATCCCCGTTCTAACGGCGCATGCGTGGACCGTGGCCACATCTCGCGCTTCCTTCTAGCAGGGTGCGTTTGTGAATGGCCGGCGCGGGCGCGCTCCCTGTTAGAAGGAAGCGCGAGACGCGGCCTCCAGCGCGCTCAGAGCCACTGTGGTTATCCGTCACTTCTCCGTACATACCACAGCGGCTCTGAGCGCTCTGACTGGACGAGCGCTCGCGTAGGAGCGGGGTGAGGTGAGTTATTTAGGGCGATCTGGGGGGTTTCATGCAGCGGGGCACGATCGGGGTGCCCTGCGGAAGTGGACCATAACCCAGGATAGTGAAAATCCTGAGTGTTGGTCCACTTTAAAGAGATAGGCCGCTGTGGGTTGATATCGAGGAGGCATACTGCTCCCCGATCTCTATTTCAAAACTGCTGCGGCTACCCCCGTCGGCGTACAGAGGAATCGATAATCCCATGTTGAACCATTCCCTCAGAGTCTGGAAAGCGAATAAGGGGCAGGGGTCTCTCTCTTCGCCCCAGTGTCCGTTATTGTCTATCTTGGGTAATCCAGGGTTTCCTCCGGGTTTTTCCGGAGCCTGCAGCATTTGGTTGGTGGAAGGCGCAGAACCTAACTAGGCTCAAGGAATCTAAATCAGGATGCCCTGTTGTGTGGAACCCTACCATTCGAGGAGATGTGGCGGTGCCCTCCCAGTCTGCCGCCAGTCATGCGCCATCGCACACCCCAAAGATCGGCCCTGTCAGTGGGCCCTTCGGAGGGGCAGCTGCCACGCCTTGCCGGGTGCTGGCGCCGGCCCTGCTTGTTACTCTATCCCCTCGATTCAAAGAGCAAAAGTTAATTGATTTCGGATGGAGAATGGTAAGTTTGGGTGGGTGTTAGTCATTTTTTCCTGTTTTTTTGGCCATTTCCGACTCGCACGAGCCTACGTACGAATGCGTATATGCTCTTACGATCATCGCAAGTTCGTTCCTAAATTTTAGGATCAAAACGTAAAACTTAGGATCAAATCCTAAAACTTAGGATCAAAACGTAAAACTTAGGATAATCGGATGTGTTTCCGTGTGATTCAGAGAACAGTTTTCAAACCTCTAAAGACGTTTTAAAAGAAAGCCACTGGCGACACCTTTTAGCAGTCGGATTGCTGTTCTTGAACAGGTTTTTTGGCTATGTGGAGGAGTCTGCGCGTCTTGAGCTCCAATGAACTGCATGTATCAGCATGGCCGAGGCCATAAATTGTAATGCAATGCATACCTGATTCATGTATGCCTTATAAAAGCATTTTAATGTGGACCTTAATTAGTCCTTTGCATGTAAACCTTTATTTTGCAATATATTTGCGTTAATTAAAGAAACTTATGTCCTTTGTTATTTATTTTTAAATTGATGTACTAGAATAATATTTTTAGATTGCATTTATTGGTGTAGTTGTTTACCTTTGCTTTGTTTAATTATTTAAGCACATCTTTGGTCAGATGCATCACACTTACTGAGGAGAGGAGAGCGGGATAAAGTGCAGGATGTGGGTTACTGCTGTATTTTGCACAGACACAGCAGAGCTGGGGGCACGGAAAGGTCAGAAATCAAAGAATCCAGAGCAACACAGTCACAAGGCCCTTTCTGTTTGCAGGCTGCCCGAGAATACCTGACCCGCCATCTTGGCTGTTTCTAGACTCATAACATGCAGAAGTTGCTGGGTGTTTTTTTATATTTGAGAGCAATCTGTATGGAGAGGGTGTGGGTAACCACACACAAAATTTAAAGTTGTACCATTTGAAGCCAAAATATTAAAATTACATCCACAAGTAAAAAATGCAAGTTAACTAAAAATTAAACAAAGTAAGATTTACTTATGCAAATGCATTCATTAATGGCTGGTTACTACAAAATGAATGAAATAAAGAAAAATAAGACCAAATATTTAGAATGCACTTTAATGAGGTAAGTTTGTAGTGCGCAGCCGCAAGATCAGAAGGATTTACGTCCAGACAAAAAAGGAAAAAGGGCAAAACCAATGTTGCAACCTGAGAAATGAAACGGAAAATTCAGGATGGAAACTGACATAGGTCTGATTCCCGAACAGCCATACGAACGGACGTAAATTTTAGGATAGAAACGTATTTGCTTATAGAATCACTCGCAAGTTCATACGAACGCACGAGCGGACGGGAAAAATAGGATGATCGGCACCAAAATCCAAGCTGTTACATGTTTCTTTGAATCGACCCTCATATCTATGGGTTCTTATAAGTTAACTGACATGTTCCTAGTTATACCCAGAACTGGCCAAAGCCTTGACATTGCCAAACGTTTTGGGGCATCTCACATCACGGAAACGCCTCCTTATTATATCCTCGATGTCAAAGATATTAACTGTACATGTAATATTGGATAAAACCCGAAAGGAAAGGATTAAAGAGAGAAGCTAGCAGGTGGTGGCGAGTCGATAAGAAGAGATTGAGATCAGAATTTGGAGGAAATGGTATATAACTGGCTACATACACTAAGCCTATTCTATATGTAATGTACACGCAGCAGCAGCTGTCCTCCGAGCAGGACACAAGAATTCCTGCAAGTTGCGAACAATGACAATGTGCGGCACCTCGCCAAACAATCGGCTACGGTTTCATCGGAGGGGCACTTAATCCACGGAGGGGGGGGGGGGGGGGGGGGGCGGCGGAAAATATTTGTCTTTACACCAACGTCTATTCATTGTCAAGATACTGACACAGGGAGAAGAAAGATCACTAACTAAATGACCAATAGGGCTTTGTACTGCTTCAGGTAGATTCTCAGTCTTTTTAGATAGAGTAGTCCACCATGGGTGGGAACGTGCTTCCTCTGCCCTCATCCCGGTGGTGCTGAGGCTGGATGGGTCGGGGGATTGCCCTGGGAGCCAAAATCATAGGATGCCAGTCATCCTGTTATCTGCATATGACCAGAGGTGCAGGCCATAAGACAGGCCCCTCATCCCCCAAATTGGGCTCAGTCATGGGGAGGGGGCACTGTTAGTGGTGCAGCCATAAGACAGGCCCCTCATCCCCCAAATTGGGCTCAGTCATGGGGAGGGGGCACTGTTAGTGGTGCAGGCCATAAGACAGGCCCCTCATCCCCCATATTGGGCTCAGTCATGGGCAGGGGGCACTGTTAGTGGTGCAGGCCATAAGACAGGCCCCTCATCCCCCAAATTGGGCTCAGTCATGGGGAGGGGGCACTGTTAGTGGTGCAGCCATAAGACAGGCCCCTCATCCCCCAAATTGGGCTCAGTCATGGGGAGGGGGCACTGTTAGTGGTGCAGCCATAAGACAGGCCCCTCATCCCCCATATTGGGCTCAGTCATGGGCAGGGGGCACTGTTAGTGGTGCAGCCATAAGACAGGCCCCTCATCCCCCCATATTGGGCTCAGTCATGGGGAGGGGGCACTGTTAGTGGTGCAGCCATAAGACAGGCCCCTCATCCCCCAAATTGGGCTCAGTCATGGGGAGGGGGCACTGTTAGTGGTGCAGCCATAAGACAGGCCCCTCATTCCCCATATTGGGCTCAGTCATGGGGAGGGGGGCACTGTTAGTGGTACAGACCATAAGACAGGTCCCTAATCCCCCATATTGGGCTCAGTCATGGGCAGGGGGCTCTGTTAGTGGTGCAGGCCATAAGACAGACCCCTCATCCCCCATATTGGGCTCAGTCATGGCGAGGGGGCTCTGTTAGTGGTGCAGGCCATAAGACAGACCCCTCATCCCCCATATTGGACTCAGTCATGGGCAGGGGGCACTGTTAGTGGTGGCGGCCATAAGACAGGCCCCTCATCCCCCATATTGGGCTCAGTCATGGGGAGGGGGCACTGTTAGTGGTGCAGGCCATAAGACAGGCCCCTCATCCCCCATATTGGGCTCAGTCATGGGGAGGGGGCACTGTTAGTGGTGCAGCCATAAGACAGGCCCCTCATCCCCCATATTGGGCTCAGTCATGAGGAGGGGGCACTGTTAGTGGTGGCCATAGGCCAGCCCCTCATCCCCCATATTGGGCTCAGTCATGGGGAGGGGGCACTATTAGTGGTGCAGGCCATAAGACAGGCCCCTGATCCCCCCATATTGGGCTCAGTCATGGGCAGGGGGCCCTGTTAGTGGTGCAGCCATAAGACAGGTCCCTAATCCCCCATATTGGGCTCAGTCATGGGGAGGGGGCACTGTTAGTAGTGCAGCCATAAGACAGGTCCCTAATCCCCCATATTGGGCTCAGTCATGGTGAGGGGGCACTGTTAGTGGTGCAGCCATAAGACAGGCCCCTCGTCCCCCATATTGGGCACAGTGATGGGGAGGGGGCACAGTTAGTGGTGGCCATAATACATGCCCTTCATCTCCCATATTGGGCTCAGTCATGGGCAGGGGGCACTGTTAGTGGTGCAGCCATAAGACAGGCCCCTCATCCCCCATATTGGGCTCAGTCATGAGGAGGGGGCACTGTTAGTGGTGCAGCCATAAGACAGGCCCCTCATCACGCATATTGGGCTCAGTCATGGGGAGGGGGCACTGTTAGTGGTGCAGCCATAAGACAGGCCCCTCATCCCCCATATTGGGCACAGTGAGGGGGAGGGGGCACTGTTAGTGGTGGCCATAATACAGGCCCTTCATCGCCCATATTGGGCTCAGTCATGGGGAGGGGGCACTGTTAGTGGTGCCGGCCATAATACAGGCCCTTCATCTCCCATATTGGGCTCAGTCATGGGGAGGGGGCACTGTTAGTGGTGCAGCCAGCAGACAGGCCCCTCATCCTCCATATTGGGCTCAGTCATGGGCAGGGTATTGGGCTAAGTCATGGGGAGGGGGCACTGTTAGTGGTGGCGGCCATAAGACAGGCCCCTCATCCCCCATATTGGGCTCAGTCATGGGGAGGGGGCACTGTTAGTGGTGCAGGCCATAAGACAGGCCTCTGATACCCCCTTATTGGGCTCAGTCATGGGGAGGGGGCACTGTTAGTGGTGCAGCCATAAGACAGGCCCCTCATCCTCCATATTGGGCTCAGTCATGGGGGGGGCACTGTTAGTGGTGGCCATAAGACAGGCCCCTCATCCCCCCATATTGGGCTCAGTCATGGGGAGGGGGCACTGTTAGTGGTGCAGGCCATAATACAGGCCCTTCATCCCCCATATTGGGCTCAGTCATGGGGAGGGGGCACTGTTAGTGGTGCAGGCCATAAGACAGGCCCTTCATCCCCCATATTGGGCTCAGTCATGGGGAGGGGGCACTGTTAGAGGTGCAGGCCATAATACAGGCCCCTCATCCCCCATAATGGGCTCAGTTATGGGGAGGGGGCACTGTTAGTGGTGTAGGCCATAAGACAGGCCCCTCATCCTCCATATTGGGCTCAGTCATGGGCAGGGTATTGGGCTAAGTCATGGGGAGGGGGCACTGTTAGTGGTGCAGCCATAAGACAGGCCCCTCATCCCCCATATTGGGCTCAGTCATGAGGAGGGGGCACTGTTAGTGGTGGCCATAGGCCAGCCCCTCATCCCCCATATTGGGCTCAGTCATGGGGAGGGGGCACTGTTAGTGGTACAGCCATAAGACAGGTCCCTAATCCCCCATATTGGGCTCAGTCATGGGGAGGGGTAACTGTTAGTGGTGCAGATATAAGACAGGCCCCTCATCCCCCATATTGGGCTCAGTCATGGCGAGGGGGCACTGTTAGTGGTGCAGCCATAAGACAGGCCCCTCGTCCCCCATATTGGGCACAGTGAGGGGGAGGGGGCACTGTTAGTGGTGGCCATAATACAGGCCCTTCATCCCCCATATTGGGCTCAGTCATGGGGAGGGGGCACTGTTAGTGGTGCAGGCCATAATACAGGCCCTTCATCCCCCATATTGGGCTCAGTCATGGGGAGGGGGCACTGTTAGTGGTGCAGCCAGCAGACAGGCCCCTCATCCTCCATATTGGGCTCAGTCATGGGCAGGGTATTGCGCTAAGTCATGGGGAGGGGGCACTGTTAGTGGTGGCGGCCATAAGACAGGCCCCTTATCCCCCATATTGGGCTCAGTCATGAGGAGGGGGCACTGTTAGTGGTGGCCATAGGCAAGCCCCTTATCCCCCATATTGGGCTCAGTCATGGGTCAGGGCCACTGTTAGTGGTGCTGGCCATAAGACAGGCCCCTCATCCCCCATATTGGGCTCAGTCATGGGTCAGGGCCACTGTTAGTGGTGCCGGCCATAAGACAGGCCCCTCATCCCCCATATTGGGCTCAGTCATGGGTCAGGGCCACTGTTAGTGGTGCAGCCATAAGACAGGCCCCTCATCCCCCTTATTGGGCTCAGTCATGGGGAGGGGGCACTGTTAGTGGTGCAGCCATAAGACAGGCCCCTCATCCCCCCATATTGGGCTCAGTCATGGGGAGGGGGCACTGTTAGTGGTGCAGCCATAAGACAGGCCCCTCATCCTCCATATTGGGCTCAGTCATGGGGAGGGGGCACTGTTAGTGGTGCAGCCATAAGACAGGCCCCTCGCCCCCATATTGGGCACAGTGATGGGGAAAGGGCACTGTTAGTGGTGCAGGCCATAATACAGGCCCTTCATCCCCCATATTGGGCTCAGTCATGGGGAGGGGGCACTGTTAGTGGTACAGACCATAAGACAGGTCCCTAATCCCCCATATTGGGCTCAGTCATGGGGAGGGGGCACTGTTAGTGCTGCAGCCATAAGACAGGCCCCTCATCCCCCATATTGCGCTCAGTCATGGGGAGGGGGCACTGTTAGTGGTGGCGGCCATAAGACAGGCCCCTCATCCTTCATATTGGGCTCAGTCATGGGTAGGGGGCACTGTTAGTGGTGGCGGCCATAAGACAGGCCCCTCATCCCCCATATTGGGCTCAGTCATGGGCAGGGGGCACTGTTAGTGGTGGCGGCCATAAGACAGGCCCCTCATCCCCCATATTGGGCTCAGTCATGGGCAGGGGGCACTGTTAGTGGTGGCGGCCATAAGACAGGCCCCTCATCCCCCATATTGGGCTCAGTCATGGGCAGGGGGCACTGTAAGTGGTGCAGACATAAGACAGGCCCCTCATCCCGCTATATTGGGCTCAGTCATGGAGAGCGGCACTGTCTGCTATGGTAGAGTTACACAAGACGCACACCAGTATGGGGCAGTGGCAGCACCATAGGATGGGTAAGGAGGGGGCAGAATTTTTCCTTTCTGTACTGAGGGCAGCTGTTGGTTAAACAGTGCTTAGGCCCCCAAATGTCAAGACCCTGGTCATGCCACAATACCAGCCTAATGCTTCGCCAAAGAAGCCCCCCAAAAATGGGAATCCTTGGATGAGCACTGGGTCGATGCAAATGGGCACCAGATTTTTTCACACCCCAGCTTCCCAGGAGGGGCTGCTGATAAACAGTGTCAGAATGGTCCATCACAGGGTTCTCTGTGTTCCTATAGCACTTCTATGAGGCTGCTTTGCACTGCATTTTGATTATTATGTTGCATGCAGGACACAATATGGCACAACTCCCATGTGGAAAAAGGCCCCGTAGGTAAAGGCTGAACCCAAAAAAGGGGGCCAATAGCATCTGTACTGGGTGAGTAGCACAACAATTCTAGTCTCCCTAAAGACCCTAAACTCAAAATGAAAGCGTGTGGTATAAATTATTTTTTTGCCCTTGTCTACTGCTCTTTGCCTTGTCTATCCTATACACCGGGCCCCCGGTCTTAGTGCATTAGCAGCCTTTATGTCCTTCAGCAGGGCCCCGATGCTCTTTCTGCCAAAAGTGAGATCTTTCCATGCAATGCCTTCCAACCTAAAGCATTGGTGGCTGGGTATTCTTGGCTTGTGGCTGGGTTTTACCAGCCCCTGACCGGCTCAACACACCCCTGCTGAGGATCTTCCAACCTATAGCATGACTGACATCCCTTGGCTTGTGGGTACAGTGGGGCTGAGGCCCCTTCAACCTATACCATTGGGGGATGGGTTCCTTGGTTCGTGGATACAGTGGGGCTGACGCTCCTCCAACCTGAGGCTCCTCTAACCTATAGCATTGGGGGATGGGTTCCTTGGCTTGTGGGTACAGGGGGCTGAGGTTTCGCCAACCTATAACATTGGGGGATGGTTCCTTGGCTTGTGGGTGCAGTGGGGCTGAGGCTCCTCTAACCTATAACATTGGGAGATGGGTTCCTTGGCTTGTGGGTACACTGGGGCTGAGGCTCCTCCAACCTATAACATTGGGGGATGGGTTCCTTGGCTTGTGGGTATAGTGGGGCTGAGGCTCCTCCAACCTATAGCATTGGGGGATGGGTTCCTTGGCTTGTGGGTACAGTGGTGCTGAGGCTCCTCCATCCTATAACATTGGGGGATGGGTTCCTTGGCTTATAGGTACAGTGGGGCTGAGGCTCCTCCGACCTATAGCATTGGGGGATGGGTTCCTTGGCTTGTGGGTACAGTGGTGCTGAGGCTCCTCCATCCTATAACATTGGGGGATGGGTTCCTTGGCTTGTGGGTACAGTAGGGCTGAGGTTTCTCCAACCTATAACATTGGGGGATGGGTTCCTTGGCTTGTAGGTACAGTGGGGCTGAGGCTCCTCCAACCTATAACATTGGGGGATGGGGATCCTTGACTTGTGGGTAAAGGGGGCTGAGGCTTCTCCACCCTATAACATTGGGGGATGGGTTCCTTGGCTTGTGGGTACAGTGGGGCTTAGGCTTCTCCAACCTATAACATTGGGGGATGGGTTCCTTGGCTTGTGGGTTCAGTGGGGCTGAGGCTCCTCCAACCTATAACACTGGGGAATGGGTTCCTTGGCTTGTGGGTACAGTGGGGCTGAGGCTCCTCCAACCTATAACATTGGGGGATGGGTTCCTTGGCTTGTGGGTACAGTGGGGCTGAGGCTCCTCCAACCTATAACATTGGGGGATGGGTTCCTTGGCTTGTGGGTACAGTGGGGCTGAGGCTCCTCCAACCTATAACATTAGGGGATGGGGTCCTTGGCTTGTGGGTACAGTGGGGCTGAGGCTCCTCCAACCTATAACATTGGGGGATGGGTTCCTTGGCTTGTGGGTACAGTGGGGCTGAGGCTCCTCCAACCTATAACATTGGGGGCTGGGTTCCTTGGCTTGTGGGTACAATGAGGCTAAGGCTCCTCCAACCTATAACATTGGGGGATGGGGTTCCTTGGCTTGTGGGTACAAGGGTCTGAGAGGGAGACTAAGGGGCAGGGATTGAATAAGGGTGTTAAAAGCAGCAGCCTAACTGGCCCCAAAGCAGTGCGGCCCACCGGGCATTGTCCCATGTTTCGCTATGGCCCTGAGTCAGCAGCACTGACCTGATCCTATGCAATGTGCCGCTAATGTTTCGGGATGGATCTTCACTTGTCATCAAAGGGTTAAAGAACTACTGATACTACATGACATTGTGGTTATAACACATTAACCCTGCGGTGTTACTCTTAAAAATCTCACCTCTCGCCCTGCGTTGCACCTCACAAATCCGAGGTGATGTATTTTTAGAGCCAGGGAGCTTCTTCTGCTTGATTTCTTCACCATCGCTGGTGACAATTTGGCAAATTATCCAGAGGTGGAGAAATGACGGAAATCCCAGGAGTTACAGGAACAGTCGTTACATTTACACGTTAGTTAAAGTGGACCAACACCCAGGGGTGATCGGCCCGGAAATCTATAAGATTCCCGGGCCGATCACCTCCCACCCCGCAGGACATCCGAGATCGGGATGTCCCGCGGGGTGAAACCCCCCAGAAACCCCAAAAAGATCTTACCTGATCCGCCGCCGCCGCCTCCCGTGCGCCCCTCCAGAAGTGCGCGCGCCCGCGCCAGCCCTCTGTGAATGGCCGCGCGCGCCGAGAGTGACGTGCGGGAGGCGGCGGCGGCGGAAGCGGCTTGGACGTTCCTGTCCCCCGCCTGGACGTTGGCGGGGATTGGCTGCGGCGTTCACGTGGGAGCGTTGAGAGGTGAGTTTTTTGGGGTTTCTGGGGGGTTTCACACAGCGGGGCACCCCCGATCGGGGTGCCCCGCCGAAGTGGACCAAAACCCAGGATAGTCAAAATCCTGGGTGTTGGTCCACTTTAAGTGAAATAAATTACGTATAATGAACCTCCCTAAGAGCCCAAGCTCTTATTCAGGGTGAAGGTCTGGATTAATGTGAGCAATCTGTATGTACGGGGGGGGGGGACATACAAGATAGGCTCTTATTCAGGGTGAAGGTCTGGATTAATGTGGGCCATCTGTATGCACAGGGGGGGAGGGACATACAAGATAGGCTCTTATTCAGGGTGAAGGTCCGGATTAATGTGATCAATCTGTATGTACAGGAGGGGAAACATACAAGATAGGCTCTTATTCAGGGTGAAGGTCTGGATTAATGTGAGCAATCTGTATGTACAGGGTGGGAAACATACAAGATAGGCTCTTATTCAGGGTGAAGGTCTGGTTTAAGTTACTTTATTTATATTTTCAGTATTTAGCTTAGGATTTTGCACCTCCTGCTTTCAGTTTTTCTTCCATTCATTGACTTTCCGTCTTCATCACTTACCCTGCAGTTGCTGCTTTTGCACCCGACACTTCTTGGTCTATTTTCATCCCTCTCCTCCTTATCATTCTCTCTTGTTTTTTTTTATCTCCCCTCCGCTTACCTGCAGCAATCCTGACATTAGATTTCCCCCGAGTGACTGAGCATCCAGATACTTTTGTTTGGTGAAGAGTTTCTTTCCTTCTACGATTTGTAATGTCTTCCTCTCGGCTTCTTGAAGTTCCTGGGTACTTTCCTGATATCGCTTCCTCGTTGTCTTCTAATTCTATCCCTCAACTGGTTATGAGAACGAGACGTCTTCACAAGATTCAGAGATGAAAAACTGGTCTCAGTCTTTAAAGTGGACCAAAATCCACCATGGTGTCGTTGAGACTCCAGGGCAGGCATACTCGCTGCCCCTGGGGGAATCCAGATTCGTGATGCCCCAGTTCGCCCAGTTAAATTCACCACTCATCGGCCCAGCGGTACATGCACAGACACTGATAGCCAATCCCTATGTTATATCTTTTGGCAAATAGTTCTTATTGACTATAATGTTGTGCCTATGTGAATGGCAGGGGCAGGAGCGCATGCGACGCCAGGGACAACAATGAGAGCCAGCTGCAGGCGGCACTCAACGGACGAGAACCCACACACGCACCATTGGACCAGGGAGAGGTGAGGGTTTCACAAAGTTAGGGATCCTGATTCGGGATGCCCCGGGGAAAAAGCCAGCGGCCGGCCCTTTCCCGGTCCAACGACGCATACGTGAGCAGCGGCTGCTTCTACGCTATCCCTTTAGCGGGCCGCGGGCCCGCGTCTGGCATTTGTGAATGGACGACGTGCTCCCTGTTAGAGGGAAGCGGGGGACGTGCTTGGCAGCACTGATTGGACGACAGGGCTGCGCATGCGCTGTAGGACCAGAGAAGGGTGAGTGAGATTGGGCAATCTGGGGGGGGGTTCACACAACGGGGCATCCTCGACGGCAGTGACCTGGGGACAAGGACAAAAACCCAGGATAGAGAAAATCCTGGGTTTTGTTCCCCCTATTCACGTAAAACCATCCCCGGTACCAGCTATAGGGGCTGATAAACCAGGGCATGCAGTTCAAGCAGTTGCCTATTTGCCTATTTAAAGTGTTTCTATTGATGTAAATGTTACATCCTATCTCCTATCCATCCCTCAATGAGAGAGTGTGGCTTCATCTATTCCTCAATGAGAGAGTGTGGCTTCATCTATCCCTCAATGAGAGAGTGTGGCTTCATCTATCCCTCAATGAGAGAGTGTGGCTTCATCTATCCCTCAATGAGAGAGCGTGGCTTCATCTATCCCTCAATGAGAGAGTGTGGCTTCATCTATCCCTCAATGAGGGGGCGTGGCTTTATCTATCCCTCAATGAGGGGGCGTGGCTTCATCTATCCCTCAATGACAGAGTGTGGCTTCATCTATCCCTCAATGAGAGAGTGTGGCTTCATTCATCCCTCAATGAGAGAGTGTGGCTTCATCTATCCCTCAATGACAGAGTGTGGCTTCATCCATTCCTCAGTGAGGGGGCGTGGCTTCATCTATCCCTCAATGAGAGACTGTGGCTTCATCTATCCCTCAATGACAGAGTGTGGCTTCATCTATCCCTCAATGAGAGAGTGTGGCTTCATCCATCCCTCAATGAGAGAGTGTGGCTTCATCTATCCCTCAATGAGAGAGCGTGGCTTCATCTATCCCTCAATGAGAGAGCGTGGCTTCATCTATCCGTCAATGACAGAGTGTGGCTTCATCTATCCCTCAATGAGAGAGCGTGGCTTCATCTATCCCTCAATGAGAGAGTGTGGCTTCATCTATCCCTCAGTGAGAGAGTGTGGCTTCATCTATCCCTCAATGAGAGAGCGTGGCTTCATCTATCCCTCAATGAGAGAGTGTGGCTTCATCTATCCCTCAATGAGCAAGTGTGGCTTCATCCATCCCTCAATGAGAGAGTGTGGCTTCATCTATCCCTCAATGACAGAGTGTGGCTTCATCTATCCCTCAATGAGAGAGTGTGGCTTCATCTATCCCTCAATGAGAGAGCGTGGCTTCATCTATCCCTCAATGACAGAGTGTGGCTTCATCTATCCCTCAATGAGAGAGCGTGGCTTCATCTATCCCTCAATGACAGAGTGTGGCTTCATCTATCCCTCAATGAGAGAGCGTGGCTTCATCTATCCCTCAATGATAGAGCGTGGCTTCATCTATCCCGCAATGAGAGAGTGTGGCTTTATCTATCCCTCAATGACAGAATGTGGCTTCATCTATCCCTCAATGAGAGAGCGTGGCTTCATCTATCCCTCAATGAGAGAGCGTGGCTTCATCTATCCCTCAATGACAGAGTGTGGCTTCATCTATCCCTCAATGACAGAGTGTGGCTTCATCCATCCCTCAATGAGAGAGCGTGGCTTCATCTATCCCTCAATGAGAGAGTGTAGCTTCATCTATCCCTCAATGAGAGAGCGTGGCTTCATCTATCCCTCAATGAGAGAGTGTGGCTTCATCTATCCCTCAATGAGAGAGCGTGGCTTCATCTATCCCTCAATGAGAGAGTGTGGCTTCATCTATCCCTCAATGACAGAGTGTGGCTTTATCCATCCCTCAATGAGAGAGCGTGGCTTCATCTATCCCTCAATGAGAGAGCGTGGCTTCATCTATCCCTCAATGACAGAGTGTGGCTTCATCTAAGCCTCAATGAGAGAGCGTGGCTTCATCTATCCCTCAATGACAGAGCGTGGCTTCATCTATCCCTCAATGAGAGAGCGTGGCTTCATCTATCCCTCAATGACAGAGTGTGGCTTCATCTATCCCTCAATGAGAGAGCGTGGCTTCATCTATCCCTCAATGAGGGGGCGTGGCTTCATCTATCCCTCAATGACAGAGCGTGGCTTCATCTATCCCTCAATGAGAGAGTGTGGCTTCATCTATCCCTCAATGAGAGAGTGTGGCTTCATCTATCCCTCAATGAGGGGGCGTGGCTTTATCTATCCCTCAATGAGGGGGCGTGGCTTCATCTATCCCTCAATGACAGAGTGTGGCTTCATCTATCCCTCAATGAGAGAGTGTGGCTTCATCCATCCCTCAATGAGAGAGTGTGGCTTCATCTATCCCTCAATGACAGAGTGTGGCTTCATCCATCCCTCAATGACAGAGTGTGGCTTCATCTATCCCTCAATGAGAGAGTGTGGCTTCATCCATCCCTCAATGAGAGAGTGTGGCTTCATCTATCCCTCAATGACAGAGTGTGGCTTCATCCATCCCTCAATGAGAGAGCGTGGCTTCATCTATTCCTCAATGAGAGAGCGTGGCTTCATCTATCCGTCAATGACAGGGTGTGGCTTCATCTATCCCTCAATGAGAGAGCGTGGCTTCATCTATCCCTCAATGAGAGAGTGTGGCTTCATCTATCCCTCAATGACAGAGTGTGGCTTCATCCATTCCTCAGTGAGGGGGCGTGGCTTCATCTATCCCTCAATGAGAGACTGTGGCTTCATCTATCCCTCAATGACAGAGTGTGGCTTCATCTATCCCTCAATGAGAGAGTGTGGCTTCATCCATCCCTCAATGAGAGAGTGTGGCTTCATCTATCCCTCAATGAGAGAGCGTGGCTTCATCTATCCCTCAATGAGAGAGCGTGGCTTCATCTATCCGTCAATGACAGAGTGTGGCTTCATCTATCCCTCAATGAAAGAGCGTGGCTTCATCTATCCCTCAATGAGAGAGTGTGGCTTCATCTATCCCTCAATGAGAGAGCGTGGCTTCATCTATCCCTCAATGAGAGAGCGTGGCTTCATCTATCCCTCAATGAGAGAGTGTGGCTTCATCTATCCCTCAATGAGAGAGTGTGGCTTCATCTATCCCTCAATGACAGAGTGTGGCTTCATCTATCCCTCAATGAGAGAGTGTGGCTTCATCTATCCCTCAATGAGAGAGTGTGGCTTCATCTATCCCTCAATGACAGAGTGTGGCTTCATCTATCCCTCAATGAGATAGCGTGGCTTCATCTATCCCTCAATGACAGAGTGTGGCTTCATCTATCCCTCAATGAGAGAGCGTGGCTTCATCTATCCCTCAATGATAGAGCGTGGCTTCATCTATCCTGCAATGAGAGAGTGTGGCTTCATCTATCCCTCAATGACAGAATGTGGCTTCATCTATCCCTCAATGAGAGAGCGTGGCTTCATCTATCCCTCAATGAGAGAGCGTGGCTTCATCTATCCCTCAATGACAGAGTGTGGCTTCATCTATCCCTCAATGACAGAGTGTGGCTTCATCCATCCCTCAATGAGAGAGCGTGGCTTCATCTATCCCTCAATGAGAGAGTGTGGCTTCATCTATCCCTCAATGAGAGAGCGTGGCTTCATCTATCCCTCAATGAGAGAGTGTGGCTTCATCTATCCCTCAATGACAGAGTGTGGCTTTATCCATCCCTCAATGAGAGAGCGTGGCTTCATCTATCCCTCAATGAGAGAGCGTGGCTTCATCTATCCCTCAATGACAGAGTGTGGCTTCATCTAAGCCTCAATGAGAGAGCGTGGCTTCATCTATCCCTCAATGACAGAGTGTGGCTTCATCTATCCCTCAATGACAGAGCGTGGCTTCATCTATCCCTCAATGAGAGAGCGTGGCTTCATCTATCCCTCAATGACAGAGTGTGGCTTCATCTATCCCTCAATGAGAGAGCGTGGCTTCATCTATCCCTCAATGAGGGGGCGTGGCTTCATCTATCCCTCAATGACAGAGCGTGGCTTCATCTATCCCTCAATGACAGAGTGTGGCTTCATCTATCCCTCAATGAGAGAGTGTGGCTTCATCTATCCCTCAATGAGGGGGCGTGGCTTTATCTATCCCTCAATGAGGGGGCGTGGCTTCATCTATCCCTCAATGACAGAGTGTGGCTTCATCTATCCCTCAATGAGAGAGTGTGGCTTCATCCATCCCTCAAGGAGAGAGTGTGGCTTCATCTATCCCTCAATGACAGAGTGTGGCTTCATCCATCCCTCAATGACAGAGTGTGGCTTCATCTATCCCTCAATGAGAGAGTGTGGCTTCATCCATCCCTCAATGAGAGAGTGTGGCTTCATCCATCCCTCAATGAGAGAGCGTGGCTTTATCTATTCCTCAATGAGAGAGCGTGGCTTCATCTATCCGTCAATGACAGGGTGTGGCTTCATCTATCCCTCAATGAGAGAGCGTGGCTTCATCTATCCCTCAATGAGAGAGTGTGGCTTCATCTATCCCTCAATGACAGAGTGTGGCTTCATCCATTCCTCAGTGAGGGGGCGTGGCTTCATCTATCCCTCAATGAGAGACTGTGGCTTCATCTATCCCTCAATGACAGAGTGTGGCTTCATCTATCCCTCAATGAGAGAGTGTGGCTTCATCCATCCCTCAATGAGAGAGTGTGGCTTCATCTATCCCTCAATGAGAGAGCGTGGCTTCATCTATCCGTCAATGACAGAGTGTGGCTTCATCTATCCCTCAATGAGAGAGCGTGGCTTCATCTATCCCTCAATGAGAGAGTGTGGCTTCATCTATCCCTCAATGAGAGAGTGTGGCTTCATCTATCCCTCAATGAGAGAGCGTGGCTTCATCTATCCCTCAATGAGAGAGTGTGGCTTCATCTATCCCTCAATGAGAAAGTGTGGCTTCATCCATCCCTCAATGAGAGAGTGTGGCTTCATCTATCCCTCAATGACAGAGTGTAGCTTCATCTATCCCTCAATGAGAGAGCGTGGCTTCATCTATCCCTCAATGAGAGAGTGTGGCTTCATCTATCCCTCAATGACAGAGTGTGGCTTCATCCATTCCTCAGTGAGGGGGCGTGGCTTCATCTATCCCTCAATGAGAGACTGTGGCTTCATCTATCCCTCAATGACAGAGTGTGGCTTCATCTATCCCTCAATGAGAGAGTGTGGCTTTATCCATCCCTCAATGAGAGAGTGTGGCTTCATCTATCCCTCAATGATAGAGCGTGGCTTCATCTATCCCTCAATGAGAGAGCGTGGCTTCATCTATCCGTCAATGACAAAGTGTGGCTTCATCTATCCCTCAATGAAAGAGCGTGGCTTCATCTATCCCTCAATGAGAGAGTGTGGCTTCATCTATCCCTCAATGAGAGAGTGTGGCTTCATCTATCCCTCAATGAGAGAGCGTGGCTTCATCTATCACTCAATGAGGTGGCGTTGCTTCATCTATCCCTCAATGAGAAAGTGTGGCTTCATCCATCCCTCAATGAGAGAGTGTGGCTTCATCTATCCCTCAATGACAGAGTGTGGCTTCATCTATCCCTCAATGAGAGAGTGTGGCTTCATCTATCCCTCAATGAGAGAGCGTGGCTTCATCTATCCCTCAATGACAGAGTGTGGCTTCATCTATCCCTCAATGAGATAGCGTGGCTTCATCTATCCCTCAATGACAGAGTGTGGCTTCATCTATCCCTCAATGAGAGAGCGTGGCTTCATCTATCCCTCAATGATAGAGCGTGGCTTCATCTATCCCGCAATGAGAGAGTGTGGCTTCATCTATCCCTCAATGACAGAATGTGGCTTCATCTATCCCTCAATGAGAGAGCGTGGCTTCATCTATCCCTCAATGAGAGAGCGTGGCTTCATCTATCCCTCAATGACAGAGTGTGGCTTCATCTATCCCTCAATGACAGAGTGTGGCTTCATCCATCCCTCAATGAGAGAGCGTGGCTTCATCTATCCCTCAATGAGAGAGTGTAGCTTCATCTATCCCTCAATGAGAGAGCGTGGCTTCATCTATCCCTCAATGAGAGAGTGTGGCTTCATCTATCCCTCAATGAGAGAGCGTGGCTTCATCTATCCCTCAATGACAGAGTGTGGCTTCATCTATCCCTCAATGACAGAGTGTGGCTTTATCCATCCCTCAATGAGAGAGCGTGGCTTCATCTATCCCTCAATGAGAGAGCGTGGCTTCATCTATCCCTCAATGACAGAGTGTGGCTTCATCTAAGCCTCAATGAGAGAGCGTGGCTTCATCTATCCCTCAATGACAGAGTGTGGCTTCATCTATCCCTCAATGACAGAGCGTGGCTTCATCTATCCCTCAATGAGAGAGCGTGGCTTCATCTATCCCTCAATGACAGAGTGTGGCTTCATCTATCCCTCAATGAGAGAGCGTGGCTTCATCTATCCCTCAATGAGGGGGCGTGGCTTCATCTATCCCTCAATGACAGAGCGTGGCTTCATCTATCCCTCAATGACAGAGTGTGGCTTCATCTATCCCTCAATGAGAGAGCGTGGCTTCATCTATCCCTCAATGAGAGAGTGTGGCTTCATCTATCCCTCAATGAGAGAGTGTGGCTTCATCTATCCCTCAATGAGAGAGCGTGGCTTCATCTATCCCTCAATGAGAGAGTGTGGCTTCATCTATCCCTCAATGAGAAAGTGTGGCTTCATCCATCCCTCAATGAGAGAGTGTGGCTTCATCTATCCCTCAATGACAGAGTGTAGCTTCATCTATCCCTCAATGAGAGAGCGTGGCTTCATCTATCCCTCAATGAGAGAGTGTGGCTTCATCTATCCCTCAATGACAGAGTGTGGCTTCATCCATTCCTCAGTGAGGGGGCGTGGCTTCATCTATCCCTCAATGAGAGACTGTGGCTTCATCTATCCCTCAATGACAGAGTGTGGCTTCATCTATCCCTCAATGAGAGAGTGTGGCTTCATCCATCCCTCAATGAGAGAGTGTGGCTTCATCTATCCCTCAATGATAGAGCGTGGCTTCATCTATCCCTCAATGAGAGAGCGTGGCTTCATCTATCCGTCAATGACAAAGTGTGGCTTCATCTATCCCTCAATGAAAGAGCGTGGCTTCATCTATCCCTCAATGAGAGAGTGTGGCTTCATCTATCCCTCAATGAGAGAGTGTGGCTTCATCTATCCCTCAATGAGAGAGCGTGGCTTCATCTATCACTCAATGAGGTGGCGTTGCTTCATCTATCCCTCAATGAGAAAGTGTGGCTTCATCCATCCCTCAATGAGAGAGTGTGGCTTCATCTATCCCTCAATGACAGAGTGTGGCTTCATCTATCCCTCAATGAGAGAGTGTGGCTTCATCTATCCCTCAATGAGAGAGCGTGGCTTCATCTATCCCTCAATGACAGAGTGTGGCTTCATCTATCCCTCAATGAGATAGCGTGGCTTCATCTATCCCTCAATGACAGAGTGTGGCTTCATCTATCCCTCAATGAGAGAGCGTGGCTTCATCTATCCCTCAATGATAGAGCGTGGCTTCATCTATCCCGCAATGAGAGAGTGTGGCTTCATCTATCCCTCAATGACAGAATGTGGCTTCATCTATCCCTCAATGAGAGAGCGTGGCTTCATCTATCCCTCAATGAGAGAGCGTGGCTTCATCTATCCCTCAATGACAGAGTGTGGCTTCATCTATCCCTCAATGACAGAGTGTGGCTTCATCCATCCCTCAATGAGAGAGCGTGGCTTCATCTATCCCTCAATGAGAGAGTGTAGCTTCATCTATCCCTCAATGAGAGAGCGTGGCTTCATCTATCCCTCAATGAGAGAGTGTGGCTTCATCTATCCCTCAATGAGAGAGCGTGGCTTCATCTATCCCTCAATGAGAGAGTGTGGCTTCATCTATCCCTCAATGACAGAGTGTGGCTTTATCCATCCCTCAATGAGAGAGCGTGGCTTCATCTATCCCTCAATGAGAGAGCGTGGCTTCATCTATCCCTCAATGACAGAGTGTGGCTTCATCTAAGCCTCAATGAGAGAGCGTGGCTTCATCTATCCCTCAATGACAGAGTGTGGCTTCATCTATCCCTCAATGACAGAGCGTGGCTTCATCTATCCCTCAATGAGAGAGCGTGGCTTCATCTATCCCTCAATGACAGAGTGTGGCTTCATCTATCCCTCAATGAGAGAGCGTGGCTTCATCTATCCCTCAATGAGGGGGCGTGGCTTCATCTATCCCTCAATGACAGAGCGTGGCTTCATCTATCCCTCAATGACAGAGTGTGGCTTCATCCATCCCTCAAAGAGAGAGTGTGGCTTCATCTATCCCTCAATGACAGAGTGTGGCTTCATCCATCCCTCAATGACAGAGTGTGGCTTCATCTATCCCTCAATGAGAGAGTGTGGCTTCATCCATCCCTCAATGAGAGAGTGTGGCTTCATCTATCCCTCAATGACAGAGTGTGGCTTCATCCATCCCTCAATGAGAGAGCGTGGCTTCATATATTCCTCAATGAGAGAGCGTGGCTTCATCTATCCGTCAATGACAGGGTGTGGCTTCATCTATCCCTCAATGAGAGAGCGTGGCTTCATCTATCCCTCAATGAGAGAGTGTGGCTTCATCTATCCCTCAATGACAGAGTGTGGCTTCATCCATTCCTCAGTGAGGGGGCGTGGCTTCATCTATCGCTCAATGAGAGACTGTGGCTTCATCTATCCCTCAATGACAGAGTGTGGCTTCATCTATCCCTCAATGAGAGAGTGTGGCTTCATCCATCCCTCAATGAGAGAGTGTGGCTTCATTTATCCCTCAATGAGAGAGCGTGGCTTCATCTATCCCTCAATGAGAGAGCGTGGCTTCATCTATCCGTCAATGACAGAGTGTGGCTTCATCTATCCCTCAATGAGAGAGCGTGGCTTCATCTATCCCTCAATGAGAGAGTGTGGCTTCATCTATCCCTCAATGAGAGAGTGTGGCTTCATCTATCCCTCAATGAGAGAGCGTGGCTTCATCTATCCCTCAATGAGAGAGTGTGGCTTCATCTATCCCTCAATGAGAAAGTGTGGCTTCATCCATCCCTCAATGAGAGAGTGTGGCTTCATCTATCCCTCAATGACAGAGTGTGGCTTCATCTATCCCTCAATGAGAGAGTGTGGCTTCATCTATCCCTCAATGAGAGAGCGTGGCTTCATCTATCCCTCAATGACAGAGTGTGGCTTCATCTATCCCTCAATGAGATAGCGTGGCTTCATCTATCCCTCAATAGCAGAGTGTGGCTTCATCTATCCCTCAATGAGAGAGCGTGGCTTCATCTATCCCTCAATGATAGAGCGTGGCTTCATCTATCCCGCAATGAGGGAGTGTGGCTTCATCTATCCCTCAATGACAGAATGTGGCTTCATCTATCCCTCAATGAGAGAGCGTGGCTTCATCTATCCCTCAATGAGAGAGCGTGGCTTCATCTATCCCTCAATGACAGAGTGTGGCTTCATCTATCCCTCAATGACAGGGTGTGGCTTCATCCATCCCTCAATGAGAGAGCGTGGCTTCATCTATCCCTCAATGAGAGAGTGTAGCTTCATCTATCCCTCAATGAGAGAGCGTGGCTTCATCTATCCCTCAATGAGAGAGTGTGGCTTCATCTATCCCTCAATGAGAGAGCGTGGCTTCATCTATCCCTCAATGAGAGAGTGTGGCTTCATCTATTCCTCAATGACAGAGTGTGGCTTTATCCATCCCTCAATGAGAGAGCGTGGCTTCATCTATCCCTCAATGAGAGAGCGTGGCTTCATCTATCCCTCAATGACAGAGTGTGGCTTCATCTATCCCTCAATGAGAGAGCGTGGCTTTATCTATCCCTCAATGACAGAGTGTGGCTTCATCTATCCCTCAATGAGAGAGCGTGGCTTCATCTATCCCTCAATGAGAGAGCGTGGCTTCATCTATCCCTCAATGACAGAGTGTGGCTTCATCTATCCCTCAATGAGAGAGCGTGGCTTCATCTATCCCTCAATGAGGGGGCGTGGCTTCATCTATCCCTCAATGACAGAGCGTGGCTTCATCTATCCCTCAATGACAGAGTGTGGCTTCATCTATCCCTCAATGAGAGAGTGTGGCTTCATCTATCCCTCAATGACAGAGTGTGGCTTCATCTATCCCTCAATGAGAGAGTGTGGCTTCATCTATCCCTCAATGAGAGAGCGTGGCTTCATCTATCCCTCAATGAGAGAGCGTGGCTTCATCTATCCCTCAATGAGAGAGCGTGGCTTCATCTATCCCTCAATGAGAGAGTGTGGCTCCATCTATCCCTCAATGAGAGAGTGTGGCTTCATCTATCCCTCAATGAGAGAGTGTGGCTTCATCCATCCCTCAATGAGAGAGTGTGGCTTCATCTATCCCTCAATGAGAGAGTGTGGCTTCATCTATCCCTCAATGAGAGAGCGTGGCTTCATCTATCCCTCAATGACAGAGTGTGGCTTCATCTATCCCTCAATGAGAGAGTGTGGCTTCATCTATCCCTCAATGAGAGAGTGTGGCTTCATCTATCCCTCAATGAGAGAGCGTGGCTTCATCTATCCCTCAATGAAAGAGCGAGGCTTCATCCATCCCTCAATGAGAGAGTGTGGCTTCATCCATCCCTCAATGAGAGAGTGTGGCTTCATCTATACCTCAATGAGAGAGCGTAGCTTCATCTATCTCTCAATGACAGAGTGTGGCTTCATCTATCCCTCAATGAGAGAGTGTGGCTTCATCCATCCCTCAATGAGAGAGTGTGGCTTCATCCATCCCTCAATGAGAGAGTGTGGCTTCATCTATCCCTCAATGAGAGAGCGTGGCTTCATCCATCCCTCAATGAGAGAGCGTGGCTTCATCCATCCCTCAATGAGAGAGTGTGGCTTCATCTATCCCTCAATGAGAGAGTGTGGCTTCATCCATCCCTCAATGAGAAAGCATGGCTTCATCCATCCCTCAATGAGAGAGTGTGGCTTCATCTATCCCTCAATGAGAGAGCGTGGCTTCATCTATCCCTCAATGAGAGAGCGTGGCTTCATCTATCCCTCAATGAGAGAGCGTGGCTTCATCTATCCCTCAATGAGAGAGCGTGGCTTCAACTATCCCTCAATGAGGGGGCGTGGCTTCATCTATCCCTCAATGACAGAGCGTGGCTTCATCTATCCCTCAATGACAGAGTGTGGCTTCATCTATCCCTCAATGAGAGAATGTGGCTTCATCTATCCCTCAATGAGAGAGTGTGGCTTCATCTATCCCTCAATGAGAGAGCGTGGCTTCATCTATCCCTCAATGAGAGAGCGTGGCTTCATCTATCCCTCAATGAGAGAGCGTGGCTTCATCTATCCCTCAATGAGAGAGTGTGGCTTCATCTATCCCTCAATGAGAGAGTGTGGCTTCATCTATCCCTCAATGAGAGAGTGTGGCTTCATCTATCCCTCAATGAGAGAGTGTGGCTTCATCCATCCCTCAATGAGAGAGTGTGGCTTCATCTATACCTCAATGAGAGAGTGTGGCTTCATCCATCCCTCAATGAGAGAGTGTGGCTTCATCTATCCCTCAATGACAGAGTGTGGCTTCATCTATACCTCAATGAGAGAGCGTGGCTTCATCCATCCCTCAATGAGAGAGCGTGGCTTCATCCATCCCTCAATGAGAGAGTGTGGCTTCATCTATCCCTCAATGAGAGAGTGTGGCTTCATCCATCCCTCAATGAGAAAGCGTGGCTTCATCCATCCCTCAATGAGAGAGTGTGGCTTCATCTATCCCTCAATGAGAGAGTGTGGCTTCATCTATCCCTCAATGAGGGTGTGTGGCTTCATCTATCCCTCAATTAGGGGGCGTGGCTTCATCTATCCCTCAATGAGGGTGTGTGGCTTCATCCATTCCTCAATGAGGGGGCGTGGCTTCATCTATCCCTCAACGAGGGGGCGTGGCTTCATCTATCCCTCAATGAGAGAGCATGGCTTCATCTATCCCTCAATGAGGGGGTGTGGCTTCATCTATCCCTCAATGAGGGTGTGTGACTTCATCTATCCCTCAATGAGGGTGTGTGGCTTCATCTATCCCTCAATGAGGGGGCGTGGCTTCATCTATCCCTCAATGAGGGTGTGTGGCTTCATCTATTCCTCAATGAGGGGGCGTGGCTTTCTTCTATCCCTCAATGAGGGGGCGTGGCTTCATCTATCCCTCAATGAGAGAGCGTGGCTTCATCTATCCCTCAATGAGAGAGTGTGGCTTCATCTATCCCTCAATGAAGGGGTGTGGCTTCATCTATCCCTCAATGAGGGGGCGTGGCTTCATCCATCCCTCAATGAGAGAGTGTGGCTTCATCCATCCCTCAATGAGAGAGTGTGGCTTCATCCATCCCTCAGTGAGGGTGTGTGGCTTCATCTATCCCTCAATGAGGGGGCGTGGCTTCATCTATCCCTCAATGAGGGTGTGTGTCTTCATCCATCCCTCAATGAGGGGGCATGGCTTCATCCATCCATCAATGAGGGGGCATGGCTTCATCCATCCATCAATGAGGGGGTGTGGCTTCATCCATCCCTCGATGAGGGGGCATGGCTTCATTCATCCATCAATGAGGGGGCGTGGCTTCATCCAACCCTCAATGAGGAGGCGTGGCTTCATCCATCCCTCAATGAGGAGGCGTAGTTTCATCTATCCCTCAATGAGGGGGTGTGGCTTCATTTACATATTGTCCCTCATTGAGGTGTAACATGCAGATCTGCAGCAATAAATGATTTATTTGCCTATTCAAAGTGTTTATATTGTTGTAACTGTTACAATTTATCTCCTATCCATCCCTCAATGATGGGGCGTGGCTTCATCTATCCCTCAATGAGGGAGCGTGGCTTCATCCATCCCTCAATGATGGGGCGTGGCTTCATCCATCCCTCAATGATGGAGCGTGGCTTTATTCATCTTTCATATTACATATTAATCCTCTTTGAGGTGTAACATGCAGATCTGCAGCAATAAACGATTCATTTGCCTATTCAAAGTGTTTTAACTGTTATAACCTGTCCCCTGTCCATCCTCCAATGAGGGGGTGTAGCGATAACCCTTATCGCCGGAGGGCTTCACCGCCCGAGACGTCCTTTCCCAATGGTAAGAGGTGCTGCTGGAATCCCAGAATCGTCCGTGAGGAACCAGGAACAGCCCTTACAAGGGCTAGTGAATTGTAATATAGCGTTTCCCCCAATAAGAGACAGAACTTCAGTATTGAGGGTGAAGGTGAAGTGTCCTTTATTAGTGCCACACTGTGCCTTATATGCAAGGCTCCATGCAAGGGGACCTCCCCCGTGGACCTGATGGAGGACTGCATGACAAATACACGGACCAATGGGAGCAGGGCACACAATCCCTCAACTCTGGCGGTGACGCAATAAGCAACACAATAGACGTCTGTAACACAATCAATCAGAACAATGGCAGTCTAACACAATCAATCAGAACAATGAATAACGTAATCAATCAACACAATGGCAGTCTGTAACATGCTTAAGAAAAGGAAAGTAATGAACCTGTGTAAAGTCCAAAGGGCAGAGAGTCTGTCACAATGCCCCCTTTTTGTGGAACACCCGGCAGACCCGGATTGACCCTGTTCGGGTTAACGTGGGGCTGTCCGGACTCTTGTTATGGGCAGAGTTCTGTTTGCTGGGATAATCCATCTGCATTACCGTTTTGTCTACCGGGCCTGTATTGGATTGTAAAATTATATGGCTGCAGGGCCAAGCTCCATCGCAATAGTCGTCCATTGTCCCCTGCGACCCAGTTCAGCCATACCAAGGGATTGTGGTCTGTGATCAAGGTGAATTCACGCCCATACAAATATGGAGTAAGTTTTTTCAAAGCCCATACCAACGCCAAACATTCTTTTTCCACGGCCGCATAGCTCACTTCCCGAGGTAACAGTTTCCTACTGATATATGCAACAGGGTGCTCCCCTCCATCTTCTCCCACTTGACTTAGAACTGCTCCCAGTCCGAACATGGAGGCATCTGGGTCTCCCCGACCAGTGGACTGGAGTCGGCAGCTCGGCCTTGGGCCCGAGTTGTAACAGGGTTGATGCTGGCTGGCCCAGAGGTAGCGTAGGTAGAAGTCATTGGTCCTAGATCATTTCCCAATAGTACTTCTGCTGGTAAGTTGTCCATAAGTCCCACCTGTACCCTGCCGGATCCAGCGCCCCAGTCAAGATATACTCGGGCGGTGGGGAGTCGAAACACCGCTCCTCCCGCCACCCTTACTGCAACGGTGTGTCCAGTGCGGTCTTTGTTCTTGACCAAATGAGGTTGGAGCAAGGTAAGTGTGGCTCCGGTGTCGCGTAATCCTTGCGCGGTGCGCCCATTGACTCGTACCTCCTGGCGATGGTGCTGTCGGTTGTCTGGAATGGCCGCTTGTACGGGATCAGCTTCATACAGTACCCCCAGATACTCTTCCGAACTGCTCTCAGCTTCCAAACAGTGTGCTGCAGGGGTACGGGAGGTGGAAGGTTGTTTTTGCCTCCACGTGTTTCGAGGAGGCTCTAGGGCGCAATCCCTGCGATAATGTCCCCATTGTTTGCAACCATGGCACTGAACTGTGGAGCGGTTCGGTTGCTGCGCTGGCCTATGTGGCCCAGAGTCACGAGTTGGCGCTGAAGCCACAGGTGCTTGAATTTTGATGGGAGGTTGTGGTTTCGGAGCGGACTGTTCTGTCTGGCGAGCATCGTTGTACTCGTCGGCTAGACGAGCAGCCTCAGGTAGCGTTAGAGGCCTCCGGTCACGTACCCACTCTCTTAGCTCTGGTTGCAGGGCATTGAGAAAATGTTCTAGTAAAAACAACTGTAGTACATCCTCAGCGGTCGTGGCTTTGCATCCCGTGACCTAGTGTGATGCTGTACGATGGAGGCGACATGCCCACTCCGTGTAAGAATCCCCTCCCTTCTTTTGGGATTCCCGAAATCGTTGCCTGTAGGCCTCCGGGGTGACAGCGTACCGGGCTAACAAAGCCTCTTTTACCAGATGGTAGTGTGGTAAGTCCGCATCAGGGATGGCCCGGAAAGCATCGGAAGCTTTCCCAGATAGTTTCCCTGATAATATGGTGACCCATTCCTCCGTGGGTACCCGGTGTAAAGCGCACTGCCGTTCAAAATCGGCCAAAAATCCGTCAATCTCGCCGTCACTTTCCTGGAAGGACTTAAATGCTGCAAATGGAATCTTTCTCCCCCCAGTGTAACTGAGGCTGAGAGGCTGCTGGGTTGAAAGTCGCCGATCTTCCCTTCGCTTACTGGCCTCTGCCTCCGCTGCGGCAAAGACTCGGTCGATCAGTTCCTGTGATGGATTTGGGCCATAGACCGACAATCTGTTCCGAACCGCTTGAACAAGAGCAGCGTCTTCATCGATCTCTATATTGGTTTCGGTCCTCACTGCTGCACGATCCATTTCGATCAGCTCGGCTATCAGTTCCCGACGTGGGCGGTTGCTAGCTGACCTTCCCCGGCTCTCGAGTAGATCCTTCAGGGTCAGCCTTTTCAACTTGTCCTACTGACTCTCCATCAGGGTAGCACTCTCTCTGGGTAGAAAGGACCATCCCACCGCTGCCACCAATTGTAGCGATAACCCTTATCGCCGGAGGGCTTCACCGCCCGAGATGTCCTTTTCCCAATGGTTAGAGGTGCTGCTGGAATCTCAGAGTCATCCGTGAGGAAACAGGAACAGCCCTTACAAGGGCTAGTGAATTGTAATATAGCGTTTCCCCCAATAAGAGACAGAACTTCAGTATTGAGGGTGAAGGTGAAGTGTCCTTTATTAGTGCCACACTGTGCCTTATATGCAAGGCTCCATGCAAGGGGACCTCCCCCGTGGATCTGATGGAGGACTGCATGACAAATACACGGACCAATTGGAGCAGGGCACACAATCCCTCAACTCTGCCGGTGATGCAATAAGCAACACAATAGACGTTTGTAACACAATCAATCAGAACAATGGCAGTCTAACACAATCAATCAGAACAATAAATAATGTAATCAATCAACACAATGGCAGTCTGTAACATGCTTAAGAAAAGGAAAGTAATGAACCTGTGTAAAGTCCAAAGGGCAGAGAGTCTGTCACAGGGGGCGTGGCTTCACCCACCCCTCAGTGAGGGGGCGTGGCTTCATCCACCCCTCAATGAGGGGGCATGGCTTCATACATCCCTCAATGAGGGGGCGTGGTCTAATTTTACAAATGTCCCTCTTTCCCACCCTGAAAAGTTGGTAGGTATGATTTGCCATCTGCCAATCAAAGGAGTGGATCACTCACTAAGGTCAAACACAAACTTGTGAAGGCTCCAAAGAATGACTTGGGATTGTTCACCGAGAAGAATGAGGCTAGAGTTAATATTAAGCTCTATATCTTATATTTACTCATATACTTACCTCCAGTGGAAGACTGGTGACAAAAATCAGCCCTGGATTTAACCAGCCCCTGGCCAGGCCTGCCCAGGCGTGAGCCCCGGAGCCTTCATCACTTGCTCAGCAAGGGGGGCCTCCACCAACCTTTGGGTTATGGTCCGGTCCATGAGGCTTTTCAGTCTTTGGTCTGACGGGCCGGCAGCAAAGCTTTGGGCGGGAGTGGGGGTGCGCCTGGGCAGCCAAAGCCACCACAGGGCAGGGCGGAGAGTCTAGAGTAGCAAAGCCGCCGCCAGCGCCTCTAAATTGTTCATTCATTCACTATATACGCAATGATATAAATTATACCGTAGTGCCTTACAAGGCTCGTTAGGCCTTGCGGTAGTTTCCAGGGGGAAACCATGGCAAGCTGCTGACTTCATGTAGTAAAACTCACCATGACGTGCTGAAGTCACCGGTTCATTTCAAGTTGACAAGCTTTCCGCCCGAACGCGCGACGAAGCGCGAAAATAAATTAGAATGATTAAATCCAGCAGTTGGTTGGGTTTGGAATTCATTTGGAATCATTAAAATAAATAAGCTTCACTGGTTCTACTTTACTGGATCTATCTCCTCTACTAAAGCGATAGCTTTATAATTAATGCTTTCCATCAATTAATATTTCTGCAATAGTAGAAAAAAATTGCAAGGGAGCTTTATGGGAATATACTTAAAGGACAACTTCAGTAACAACTCAATGTGAATTTTGGCTCCATCCTGTTTATTAGATGCACATGTATACAATAACCAGGAGGGAGCCAAAAGATTTTGTGCCCAGGGGCCTTCACCAGACCATAACCCAAAGGTTGGTGGAGGTCCGCTTTGCAGACAAGTGGTGGAGGCCCCGGGACACGCATCCCTTGCGCCCCTCCACATAATACGGCCATTGAGGCTGATACGGCCAATGAGCACAGAGATATATATATATATTGGTCCGAGGCTGATACGGCCAATGAGCCCAGAGATATATATATTGGTCCAAGGCTGATACGGCCAATGATCCCAGAGATATATATATATATTGGTCCAAGGCTGATACGGCCAATGAGCCCAGAGATATATATATTGGTCCGAGGCTGATACAGCCAATGAGCCCAGAGATATATATATATATTGGTCCGAGGCTGATACAGCCAATGAGCCCAGAGATATATATATTGGTCCAAGGCTGATACGGCCAATGAGCCCAGAGATATATATATTGGTCCGAGGCTGATACAGCCAATGAGCCCAGAGATATATATATATATTGGTCCGAGGCTGATACAGCCAATGAGCCCAGAGATATATATATATTGGTCCAAGGCTGATACGACCAATGAGACCAGAGATATATATATATTGGTCAGAGGCTGATACGGCCAATGAGCCCAGAGATATATATATATATTGGTCAGAGGCTGATACGGCCAATGAGCCCAGATATATATATATATATATATATATATATATATATATATATATAATGGTCCAAGGCTGATACGGCCAATGAGCCCAGAGATATATATATATTGGTCCAAGGCTGATACGGCCAATGAGCCCAGAGATATATATATATTGGTCCGAGGCTGATACGGCCAATGAGCCCAGATATATATATATTGGTCCGAGGCTGATACGGCCAATGAGCCCAGAGATATATATATTGGTCCGAGGCTGATACGGCCAATGAGCCCAAATATATATATATTGGTCCGAGGCTGATACGGCCAATGAGCCCAGAGATATATATATTGGTCCAAGGCTGATACGGCCAATGAACCCAAAGATATATATATTGGTCCGAGGCTGATACGGCCAATGAGCCCAGAGATATATATATTGGTCCAAGGCTGATACGGCCAATGAGCCCAGAGATATATATATTGGTCTAGGCTGATACGGCAAATGAGCCTATATATATATATATATATATATATATATATATATATATATATATTAGTCCAAGGCTGATACGGCCAATGAGCCTAGAGATATATATATATTGGTCCAAGGCTGATACGGCCAATGAGCCTAGAGATATATATATATTGGTCAGAGGCTGATTCGGCCAATGAGCCCAGAGATATATATATTGGTCCAAGGCTGATACTGCCAATAAGCCCAGATATATATATATATATATATTGGTCCGAGGCTGATACGGCCAATGAGCCCAGAGATATATATATATTGGTCTGAGGCTGATACGGCCAATGAGCCCAGAGATATATATATTGGTCTAAGGCTGATACGGCCAATGGGCCCAGAGATATATATATATTGGTCCGAGGCTGATACGGCCAATGAGCCCAGAGATATATATATTGGTCTAGGCTGATACGGCCAATGAGCCCAGATATATATATATATATATATATATATATATATATATATATATATATATTGGTCCAAGGCTGATACGGCCAATGAGCCCAGAGATATATATATTGGTCTAGGCTGATACGGCCAATGAGCCCAGAGATATATATATATTGGTCCAAGGCTGATACGGCCAATGAGCCCAGAGATATATATATTGGTCTAGGCTGATACGGCCAATGAGCCCAGAGATATATATATATTGGTCCAAGGCTGATACGGCCAATGAGCCCAAAGATATATATATTGGTCCAAGGCTGATTCGGCCAATGAGACCAGAGATATATATATATATATTGGTCCAAGGCTGATACGGCCAATGAGCCCAGAGATATATATATTGGTCTAAGGCTGATACGGCCAATGAGCCCAGAGATATATATATATTGGTCCAAGGCTGATACGGCAAATGAGCCCAGATATATATATATATTGGTCCGAGGCTGATACGGCCAATGAGCCCAGAGATATATACATATCATTACACGGCAGATCTAGCTACTGTGACCACACAAAAGAAATCACGGCAGGCATTAAATAGGTGGTCTCGCTCATCAGAGGAAATCAGCCGTTGGTCATGGAGCTAATGGTAGATCTAAGACCCGTGAGTCATGGTCTCTATGTTATTTCCTCTGTAACTGACATGGGGATGAAAAAAATAAAAAGTACTTTCTATTATCGAAACCCTCCCTATTTGATCTCGGCGGAGCTGCGTTAAAGCTTCTCCTCGGCTCGGACTAATGCCATATGTTCAGCTTGCTTATTAAAGGGATAATAAAGCGTATCCATGAAAAGGAAATATACTTTTATAGGCATCTTCAAAGTGGCCATTGTCGAATGATGTGCCTGACTGGGAAAACACGAAATTATAGGGATAAGCAACAGGAAGTGTGGTGGTGGGGGGGGGGGGGGGGGGGGGTTGTCCTCCATGTCCTCTGCCAGGTCTATTACTAAGGTTGCTAGGATTTTATTTTTCCTCTTTTCTTTTCTCTCTGGCTTGTCTCGTTTTTTTTTTTCCCTAGAGGTTGGATCATCCCCTACTTGGTTCTGTCTGACCCTCTCCATTATATCCTACTGTTGTCTTTAAATTTTGGCAGTGATGGTCGGGGTCATGTTAAGGTTCAGCCGAACTGTGAACAAAAGTTTGGTTCAGGTCCCCGTACTTGACCCAAACCTGGTCCACATTGAAACCAATGGGGGGCCCCAAACTTTGGGGGTTATTCTGCCTCTAGGGGCAGAGTCCCACCTGTCAAGGGACCCTCCCAGAGGCAAATTCATAAATAAGAGTGTAGACAAAAACAATAGCGGTGGGGCTTTAAAGTAATGCAGAGTGAGCAGAAGGAAACGCATATCTCCCGAGTGTCCCTGATTTGGAAGGATTGTCCCTCTTTTGAGTCTGTGTCTCCCTGTCCCTCGTTGTTCTCATTTGCCCCTCTTTGGGGCTTAACATGCAGATCTGCAGCAATAAATGATTCATTTGCATATTCAAAGTGTTGTAACTGTTACATCCTATCTCCTATACATCCCTCAATGAGGGGGCGTGGATTCATCCATCCCTCAATGAGGGGGCGTGGCTTTATACATCCCTCAATGAGGGGGTGTGGCTTCACCCATTCCCCAATGAGGGGGCGTGGCTTCATACATCCCTTAATGAGGGAGTGGCTTCATCCATCTCTCAATGGGGAGGGTGTGGCTTAATTTACATATTGTCCTTCTTTTAGGTGTAACTAGCAGATCTGCGGCAATAAATAATTAATTTGCCTATTCAAAGTGTTTCTATTGTTGGAACTATTACAATGTATCGCCTATCCATCCCTCAATGAACAATTGTCCCTCTTTCCCACCCTGAAAAGTTGGAAGGTATGGGAAACGGCTGGACACTTACGTCAGCCAACGATCTGGTCCGCTGTCCGATTGTTAAATTGGCTACAGCTGGGGCTCCAGAAAGATGGCTGCCGCTCCGATTAGTGAGGACACTGGCAGCAGTACTAGTGCCAGCAGCCAGTGTCCTCACTCATGAGAGCAGCGGCCATCTCTATGAAGCCCTTGATGTAGCCAAATTGACACCGACCACGGACCGGACCGCCGGCTCACCTAGGTGCCCAGCCACTTCCTGCTGCTGCAACCCTCTGCATTTGGTTTCCTGGTTCTTGCCCAATGCCAAACTCAAACACGGACTTCCGGCTGAAGTCCATGTTCGGGTTTTGGCAACCAAACACGCAAAGCTTGGTACGAACCCGAGCATGACCCCCATCTTTCTATCCATCTTGCTCTTCCCTCTGCACTTGCTTACTCATGTATTCCAAGGCCAAGCTTGAGGTTCGTGTCATCGGTCAGGCAGGTGACCGCTCATAGAAAGTCAATACCTATACTCGCCAGTTGTTAAAAGCGTCAAAATTGAAGTTGGTCTAAAACCAAAAAAAGGGGGGAATGGCGAATTTTTAGAATCACTCTGATTAAATTTAATAGAAAGCAGAAACAAGACCGCACCAGCAATAATCTACACAAGTGTGCACATAAGAGGACAGAGGCACATTAGTGCACTATTCAATTAAACCACCAAAAAGGAGTCCCAACCCAGTCTGTGGTGCCCTGGAGAAGTGACGCGTGATGTCACGCAATGCGTTGGTGGCTAGTGAGCGCGAAGGGGATGCTGGCTGGCCGTGCTGATATGTGAGTCTATTCTTATTATATATGTGTTTGCATTGTCTCTCCCTGGCTGTCCTCTTTTAGATAGTTTTGCACTTTTTGCACTTAGCACTTAATAATAATTTGCACATAGCATTAGGGTTTTTATTATTGATTACACATAGAGGCAGATTCATTAATAGCGACATGTAGCGTCAGTTGAGCGACTGTAGCGGTATTTTCACAGCGCCCGCTAGTATTCGCTGTGCTTGGCCGTTGTTCAGTTGTTGACAGCGACTCAGTCGGTGTGGCGTAATATTGAATACAAGGTTACGAGTCTCTACATAGGTTCCGCGATGTATGGGTGCGCATGATAGCGACTGGTCAGAGCGACCGGCTTCCACCATATTCATCAAATAACCACGCTTAAAAAAATTCAAGCGCTGTGAAACGCATGTTTAAACCCCAGAGCGCTGGAGGCGATGTGTTAAAAGTAGTTTTTTAACCCCTAAACCACCATATTTTTGGAAACCAAAAAAAAAATTATTTTAAATAATTTAGTAATATGAATACATTAATATCAGACCTGTAATATCAATTCTGCACAATTTTTATTTATTTATTTTTTTTCCCTTAAAAAAATTAACTAACATGGCAGAAGTGGTCACAGAAGTTTTTTTACATTTAAAAAAAACATTAATATGAATTAATTATGAATATTTAAAGATTGTTCCATTGAAATGCATTGGAGAGCGCCAGGTAGCGAGAGGTCATACCTGTCGCTGTTCAAGGTCGCTCGCTGGCGCTGTGGGCTGAGGCTGGAATAATGATGAATGAGTCGCTATATGGCGCTATCTCAGTCGCTAAGCAGGATTGGCTTGATAAATGTGTGATTGTGGTGGGGAGCCGGCGTTCTCGTGGCGGGGCCCGTCATTACCGGCCGCTCACCAGTCGCTACCTGTCGCTATTCCTTCATAAATAAGGGCCTTATTGTTCTAGCACAGGATAGGTATAATCAGCCAGGTTTAGAGCACCAGCAACAATAGTGATGTAATATAATGAATAAATGCTCCAGTAGCAAGTGCCATCTGGGGGTCGTGCTTCCCCCCCCCCCCCCCCTTTCCTCTCCACAGGTGTATATATGTATTTTAATTGGTTTTAAAGTGTGTGTATATTTGTATATAACATTTTTTTGAATTAATAAAGAAGCATTTAATTATATCTTTATATTTAAGTGGTGCCATTGATTAATGAGGACAGATTGGGGAGTTGTAAGAACTTCTTTTTGGTGGTTTAATTAAATTTAATAGGAGTGCCATCACAGATATGAGACACAGTTTGCTTTTGGTGTTCTCTTCCCAAATCAGCCCATAACAGGCTGTTTGACAGACCCTTCCATCACTTCACAGCAAAAAAGGGTAAAAAGGTGGCCATAAAGCTCAATCTCTCTTGAGACAAAAACAATCAGCAAGTAATAGGGAAACAAAAAATAGAATAATTGTTTTTGCTTTTTAGGAAAAGGACATTTCCTACCCCAGAAATTCCCTTGACTAATGGCCTTTAACCTCATATTTAGAATACTGGGGTTATGTAAGAAGGGATAGGGGCAGGTAGCGCCTCGTAGCGGCATGCAGTGTCTGGTGAACGGCAAGCGATGTACGCGAAACTACATTTATGAAGGCGATTCTGGTGAGCGCCCCTAACAGCACCATGTAGCGTCACATGTATTATTACATATAACAGCGCCATGTAGCGTCACATGTATTATTACATATAACAGCGCCATGTAGCGTCACATGTATTATTACATATAACAGCACCATGTAGCGTCACATGTATTATTACATATAACAGCGCCATGTAGCGTCACATGTATTATTACATATAACAGCGCCATGTAGCGTCACATGTATTATTACATATAACAGCGTCATGTAGCGTCACTTGTATTATTACATATAACAGCGCCATGTAGCGTTGCATGCATTATTACATATAACAGCGCCATGTAGCGTCACATGTATTATTACATATAACAACGCCATGTAGCGTCACATGTATTATTACATATAACAGTGCCATGTAGTGTCACATGCATTATTACATATAACAGCGCCATTTAGCGTCACATGTATTATTACATATAACAGTGCCATGTAGTGTCACATGTATTATTACATATAACAGCGCCATGTAGTGTCACATGTATTATTACATATAACAGCGCCATGTAGCGTCACATGTATTATTACATATAACAGCGCCATGTAGCGTCACATGTATTATTACATATAACAGCGCCATGTAGCATAACATGTATTATTACATATAACAGCGCCATGTAGCATAACATGTATTATTACATATAACAGCGTCATGTAGCGTCACATGTATTATTACATATAACAGCGCCATGTAGTGTCACATGTATTATTACATATAACAGCGCCATGTAGTGTCACATGTATTATTACATATAACAGCGCCATGTAGCGTCACATGTATTATTACATATAACAGTGCCATGTAGTGTCACATGCATTATTACATATAACAGCGCCATGTAGCGTCACATGTATTATTACATATAACAGCGCCATGTAGCGTCACATGTATTATTACAGGCAGGTCAGTGTATAGCGCCGGCGCTCTAGGCTCAGCAGCACCATGTAGTACCTGTCGCTCAGTGTCGCTCTCCCATACATTTCAATGGCCGTTCATTAGTTGTGTATAAACAGCGAGTTTGACACTTTTTTTGTTTTTTTTGCTCCAATCATTGTGTGACGTCTCCTGGCTGCAAACAAACACTTTTATACATTTTTTGGGACTTTTTATATTTTTATGCAGAATTGTCATTACAGGTCTGGCACTAAAGTGTTAATGTCACAGTGTTATAACAATGTCATTCCATGTGTTTTCGCTTTGTTACCGGTGGATATGTGATCAGAAACACACAGCTTTAATCACACAGCGCCTGGTGCTCTCTGCTACAGCACCCAGCTTTAGAGCGCCCACGCTGTGTGTCTGTCTAGTGTTTTGTTATATATGGTGTGGAGCGGCGAATGCCGGACGCATTGAGCTGGCACTACCTCTCGCTCGCTGCAGCGCTGTACTGGTGTTACAGCGCCCAACATATATCACATTCATCAATGCCGGCCAGGTCACTACAGCGACAGAAGCGCTCTGTTACAGCGCCCGATACCCACTTACAGCGTCTACTAGCGGTCACTCTAAGCGCCGCTATACAGACGCTCATCTGCCGATACCTGGCGCTAGTAGTGAATCAGCCTCCACGTTAGGGACAATACAATTCATATAAAGGGCTGTTGGGTCTCTCACATCCATAGAGAGCTTCTACCTGCCAAGGACACCTGCAGATCATCCCGAACTTGCCAAGAACACATTGAACCGCCTCTCTCGAAGCAATTTCATCCCTTTCCTCTTCCAAACGATGAATTGAAACGCGGACGCTCGCTGTGTCAGTAAAGTGACCTTCTCCCAGTTCTTACACAGGTGATGAGGCTAATTGCAAAGGAAGCCTAATAAAAGGAGCCGCTGAGGCTTCCAGTGTGGAGATGGAAAAACTGGGATGAGGAGCCCGAGCCTTGCTGCTCCCAATACTGACAGTGCTGGCTTTCACCAGCAAAATGACCCCGTAAATTGAACCTAAACAACACACTCGTTTTATTGGTCGTGTTCTAATCAACAATCAAGGCTCTGAATCATGCGTAAGCCCAAACCAATAACGTAACTTTCCCGACATAATGGAATTTTTAAGATAAATATCCGACCATCGAAAGTGCGTATTCGCGTTAACGTAAACGCATATACGCATGGAGACAGTAACAAAAATTCCGACAAAGCCTGGAAAAACTCACAAAACTTATACAAACACATGCGAAAGTGCATGTGAAAGAGGCTCTGAATCACGCCTATTATTTAACTGTCTTCAGACTCATTGCCGTTAGTCCCAGATCCTGACATGAGGGTTGATTCAGAGCCCCTTTCTCGCAGTTTTTTTGAGGTCTTGCAACCGAAAGATCATACAAAAATGAAAACATTTCACACGAAAATTCTTGCAGAAAAAGGGCTCTGCTGAATCAGATGAAGGATAAAAATGGCCGAGAATGGAAATTTTCATGCAAAGAAATTTTCGAGAAAGGGGCTCTGAATCGAGCCTATGGTGTTAGAGTGCCCAACACACATCACATTCATCAATGCCGGCCAGGTTACTACAGCGACGCTCTGTTACAGTACCCGATAGCTGATCACAGCATCTACTAGCGGTCGCTCTAAGATGCTCATCTGCCGATACCTGGCGCTAGTAATGAATCAGCCTCTACGTTAGGGACAATTTAATTCATATATAGGGCTGTTAGTTCTGCTCTGTTGGGTCTCTCACATCCATAGAGAGCTTCTACCTGCCAAGGACACCTGCAGATCATCCCGAACTTGCCAAGAACACATTGAACCATCTCTTTCGAAGCTATTTCATCCCTTTCCTCTTCCAAACCATGAATTGAAACGCGGACGCTCGATGTGTCAGTAAAGTGACTGATGCAATGCAGACGAGGTTATTTTTATTTATGGCTGTATCCCGAATATCATCACAACCGCGGGAGAGATTTCTAGTTTCATCATCGGCAGATGTTACCTATAAAGTTTAATAATAACAAGATTAAGGCCGCTCTTTATGCTTCGCTGTCTAGGAGAGAATCAATGTGCCTGGGATATAACACAGTTCATTTGTGATATACCGTTGGCAGGACTATTAAAGGAATTATGGTCAGTGGTGAAAAGGCTTTCAGATAGGTCCGGGTCATAAGTGAAGGCTAGTTTCAAGGTTCTTCTGGGGTTTCTGTTCATTTCCTCTAGAAACTCAAATATATTGGCAAGTTAACTTAACAAAAGAGATGGAGAAGAAATCAAATCAATAGACTAACATAAGAGACAGGAAGGCCACCGCAATCAGAGACATGTTTAAACCGGACCTTCAACCTTAATAAGAACCTATCTTGTATATTTCCCCCCTGTACATACAGAGTGCTCACATTAATCCGGACCTTCACCCTGAATAAGAGCCTATCTTGTATATTCCCCCCCCCCGTACATACAGATTGCCCACATTAATCCAGACCTTCACCCTGAATAAGAACCTATCTTGCATGTTCCCCCCATGTACATACAGATTGTCCACATTAATCTGGATCTTCACCCTGAATAAGAGCCTGTCTTGTATGTTTCCTCCCCTGTATATTCAGATTGCCCACATTAATCCAGATCCTCAGCCTAAATAAGAGCCTATCTTGTATGCCCCCCCCCCCCCCCAGATTGTCCACATTTATCTGGACCCTCATTCAGAATAAGAGCCTATCTTGTATGTTTCCCCTTCCTGTACATACAGATTGCTACAGATTGCTGCTGCCCAGCCAAGAAATGGAGGAGACATCCGCCGCTTCTTCTGCTAGGCAGACAAACACTGAGGAGGAGAGTGGAGTGGGAGGTGGTGTGGCGAGTGTTCCATCTCCTGCAGCACACGCTGTTGTGGAAACCGAGGAGGACATCAGTGACGTACAGACACAAGTCGATGATGATGATGAGGAAGCCAATCGCACTTTGGAGCCCAGTGCAGAAGGGGCTTCATCATCATCAGGAGAAGAGGTTCCCAGGTTGCCCCAGAGTCAGAAGCTGAGGCAGCAAGGTGGTAGTAGGGTTGGCAGTCAGCATGGTGGCAGAATTGGGATGTCTGGAGCCACACGTGGCCGTGGGTGAGGTAGAACACCTGCTGTGTGGCAGGCTGCCTTCCCGGGAGGTAGTGGAGCAGGGGGTCCTGGAGTTGGCAGCAGTAGCAGTGAATTAGTGCGGACTGTAGGAGGGAAAATTAGCTACTCGGCAATGTGCCACTTTTTCATCAAGCATCCGCAGGAGGGTAACCTGGCCACATTCAAGATGTGTAGACAGAAGTTGAAGCGTGGCCAGGGCCCCAATGTTGGAACCACGGCCCTGCTGCAACACATGCAGCGTCACCATAAAGCGGCCTGGGAGAACCGAGGCTCCGAAGTGGGGGTCCAGCCTGCTGCGTCAGCCAGTGCCATGCCGCTTCCAATTTCACCCAGCCAAGGCTCCAGCACCTCAGCCGAAGGTAGCTGTGCGTCATACCCATCCTCTGCCGCTCCAGATGCACCTCCTACTAAAAGTCAGTCATCCCGCCAGCAATCTATCAGCGAAGCCATGTCCAACAGTATGGACATAGACAGAGACAGCAGTATGCGCCCACTCATCCTACGGCGCAGTAGCTAAATGTGCTCCTGTCCAAGTTGCTGGTGCTGCAGTCCCTCCCTTTTACGGTGGTGGACTCTGCACCTTTCAGAGAGCTGATGGCTTGTGCCGAGCCGAGGTGGAGAGTCCCAAGCCGTCATTTCTTTGCAAAGAAGGCAGTACCAGCCCTGCACAAATTTGTTGAGCAGAAGGTGGGCCAGTCCTTGAGCCTGTCGGTGTGCACCAAAGTGCACGGCAGCGCCGACATCTGGAGCTGTAACTACGGTCAGGGACAATACATGTTCTTTACGGCCCACTGGGTGAATGTGGTTCCTGCACAGCAACCTGGACAGGTCACACTGCTTTGACTACCATGCTCCCAGGCCGTTTTGCCTGTCACAGTGTGCGACTCCGCCTCCTCATCCTCTGCCATCTCCTCAGCCTCCACTGTACAGTCAATTCTCAATGCCCCTTCAGCCTACCATGTGTGCAGGGCACAGCGGTGTCACACTGTGCTTCACATGGTTTGCCTTGGCGAACTGAGTCACACAGGGGAGGAGCTCCTGAAATTCATTCATCAAGAAATCAAAACATGGCTTACTCCGCAAAAATTGGAAATGGGAACCATGGTGACTGACAATTGGAGTAACATCTTGTCTGCACTGCGACAAGGAAGCCTGAGCCATGCGCCCTGTATGGCATGCCTAGTTGTCAAGCGTTTTCTGAAGTCTTCCCCCCATCTGCAAGACATCCTAACAACGGGAAGCAAACTTTGTATGCACTTCAGCCACTCCTACACCGCCAAACACACCCTTCTTGAGCTACAGCGTCAGAACGGTTTCCCCCAACATAGTCTGATTTGCGATGTTTCCACCCGTTGGAACACCACCCTACATATGTTAGATTGATTATACGAACAGAGAAAAGCCATCAATGATTTCTTGATGATCCAAGCAGATAGGGGGACACCCCTGTGTAACTTTAATGTGAACCAGTGGCAGCTCATACGTGACACCTGCCATTTGCTCAGGCCCTTTGAGGAAGCCACTTTATTTGTCAGTCGGCAGGATTACGGGATGAACGACGTGATTCCACTGCTTCATGTAATACAACACATGTTGGAAACCATGGCTGGTCAGGGCACTGGAGACATGGCGCATACATTTCACGGCCACATAAACCCCATGGGAGCTGAGGAGGAGGAGGAGCACAGTGAAGCACAGTTTAGTTTTGGCGAAATGGGCAGTTTATCTAGTCATCTGACAGGAGAGGAGGAGCAGGAACAACCAGTGGAGCTAGAGGGTTGTGAGGAAGGTGAGACAGAGGACCCGAACACACCATGGCAGTATGCAGTAGAGATGGAGACAGCTAGTCCCTCCGAGTCACTTGCACAAATGGCAGGAAGCATGCTCACGTGCTTGCGTAGTGACCCCAGAATTGTTTCCATTTGTCGCCAGGATGACTTCTGGCTCTTCACCTTATTGGACCCTCACTACCGGCACAAAATGGGGGCATTTTTTACACCCACTGAGAGGGAGGACAAACTGACCTACTACAAAGACATTCTACGTAGTCAGTTGGCCGATGCCTATCTGCACCATGGTCCAAACTCTTGCAGGTCTGACTCGGGGGGACCTCTGCGCTCACTTTCTACTGCCATGGCTGCCGGGGGAGCGGGAGGGGGTGGCAGGAGCAACAGCAGCAGCTCCATCAGCAGCAGCCTCAGTCTTCAGTCGCTAATGAGTAGCTTTCTGCACCCGCATAGTGAGGCTACTCATGAGCAGCAGGAAGACCTGGAGCAGGGCCTGAATCAGCAGGTTGTGTCATACTTCGAAATGACCATGCCAACGCACCTTGAGGTTGCCCTGGGAAAGCCCTGCCTGGCCAGTAGCATGCCATCTGAGCAGGTCTTTAGTGCAGCGGGGGCCATAGTAACGCCAAGGAGAACTCGTCTATCCAGAGTGAAGATGAATCAGGCATGGATCAGCCAGGATTTCCACCCACCAATAGCTGATTCATGCGAGTAGCTGATGCATGGTAGCTCCTTCTGCTGCTGCCAACTCCAGGGTGTGTCTTTCAGGCAATATATGAGCTCCTTCTGCTGCTGTCAACTCCTGGGTTTTTCTTTCAGGCAATATATAAGCTTCTAATACTGCTGCCAACTCCAATGTGTTTTTCAGGCAATATATGAGCTCCTAATACTGCTTTAAATTCCAATGTGTTTTTCAGGCAATATATGGGCTCCCTATGCTGCTGTCAACTCCACTGTGTGTCTTTAAGGCAATAAATGGGCTCCTAATGCTGCTGCCAACTCCAGGGTGTGTCTTTCAGGCAATATATAGGCTCCTTATGCTGCTGCTGCCAACTCCAGGGTGTGTTTTTCAGGCATTATATGGGCTCCCTATGCTGCTGCCAACTCCAGGGTGTGTTTTTCAGGCAATATGTGGGCTTTTAATGCTGCTGCCAGCTCCAGAGTCTCTTTCAGGCAATATATGGGCTCCCTATGCTGCTGCCAACTCCAATGTGTTTTTCAGGCAATATATGAGTTCCTAATACTGCTGCCAACTCCAATGTGTTTTTGTAGGCAATATATGGGCTCCTTATGCTGCTGCTGTCAACTACAATGTGTTTTTCAGGCAATATATGGGCTCCTAATGCTGCTGCCAACTCCAGGGTGTGTTTTTCAGGCAATATATGGGCTCCCTATGCTGCTGCCAACTCCACTGTGTGTCTTTCAGGCAATATATGGGCTCCTAATGCTGCTGCCAACTCCTGGGTGTGTCTTTCAGGCAATATATGAGCTCCTAATACTGCTGCCAACTCCAGGGTGTCTCTTTCAATGTGTTTTTCAGGCAATATATGAGCTCCTAATGCTGCTACCAACTCCAGGGTGTCTCTTTCAGGCAATATACGGGCTCCTAATGCTGCTGACAACTCCTGGGTGTGTTTTTCAGGCAATATATGGGCTCCTAATGCTGCTGCCAACTCCAGAGTGTGTTTTTAAGGCAATATGTGCTCCTAATGCTGCTGCCAACTCCAGGGTGTGTTTTTCAGGCAATATATGGGCTCCCTATGCTGCTGCCAACTCCTGGGTTTGTCTTTCAGGCAATATATGGGCTCCTAATACTGCTGCCAACTCCAGGGTGTCTCTTTCAATGTGTTTTTCAGGCAATATATGAGCTCCTAATGCTGCTACCAACTCCAGGGTGTCTCTTTCAGGCAATATACGGGCTCCTAATGCTGCTGCCAACTCCTGGGTGTGTTTTTCAGGCAATATATGGGCTCCTAATGCTGCTGCCAACTCCAGAGTATGTTTTTCAGGCAATATATGTGCTCCTAATGCTGCTGCCAACTCCTGGGCGTGTTTTCAGGCAATATTTGGGCTCCTTATGCTGCTGCCTACTCCAGGATGTGTTTCTCAGGCAATATATGGGCTCCCGATGCTGCTGCCAAGTCCAGTGTGTGTCTTTTAGACATTATATGGGCTCCTAATGCTGCTGCCAACTCCAGGGTGTGTTTTTCAGCCATTATATGGGCTCCTAATGCTGCTGCCAACTCCTGGGTGTGTCTTTCAGGCAATATATAGGCTCCTAATGCTGCTGCCAACTCCAGGGTGTGTTTTTCAGGCAATATATGGGTTCCTTATGCTGCTGCCAACTCCAATGTGTTTTTCAGGCAATACATGGGCTCCCTATGCTGCTGCCAACTCCAGGGTGTGCTTTTCAGGCAATATATAGGCTCCCTATGCTGCTGCCAACTCCAGAGTGTGTGTTTTCAGGCAATATATGTGCTCCTAATGCTGCTGCCAACTCCTGGGTGTGTTTTCAGGCAATATATGGGCTCCCTATACTGCTGCCAACTCCAGGGTGTGTTTTCAGGCAATATATGGGCTCCCTATGCTGCTGCCAACTCCAGAGTGTGTGTTTTCAGGCAATATATGTGCTCCTAATGCTGCTGCCAACTCCTGGGTGTGTTTTCAGGCAATATATGGGCTCCCTATGCTGCTGCCAACTCCAGGGTGTGTTTTCAGGCAATATATGGGCTCCCTATGCTGCTGCCAACTCCAGAGTGTGTGCTCCTAATGCTGCTGCCAACTCCAGGGTGTGTTTTCAGGCAATATATGGGCTCCCTATGCTGCTGCCAACTCCAGAGTGTGTGCTCCTAATGCTGCTGCCAACTCCTGGGTGTGTTTTCAGGCAATATATGGGCTCCCTATGCTGCTGCCAACTTCAGGGTGTGCTTTTCAGGCAATATATGGGCTCCCTATGCTGCTGCCAAGTCCAGAGTGTGTTTTTCAGGCAATACATGGGCTCATTATGCTGATGCCACCTCAAGGCTCTCTAATTGTGCCGCTCTGCGTAAGCGAGTCTAATAGCGACGCCTCTGATCTGCATGTCATACTTCTTTACAAAAGTATTTCACTAACCCAGCATGCATCCTATGCAGCCAAGCAAAACGTTCTGCAACCCTATTGAGGCTCTCGGAAGCCCAGAAATAGCCGTTTTTAATAGCGATTCATCGCAAATAAATTTGGACCGAAAAACAAATTCCCCCCCCCCCCCCCCCCGTACATACAGATTAATCACATTAATCCGGACCTTCACCCTGAATAAAAGCCTATTTTGTATGTTTACCCCCTGTACATACAGATTGCTCACAGTAATCCGGACCCTCACCCTGAATAAGAGCCTTGTATGTTTCCCCCTGTACATACAGATTGCCCATATTAATCCGGACCCTCAACCTGAATAAGAGCCTATCTTGCATGTTTCCCCCCTGTACATACAGATTGCCCACATTAATCCGGACCTTCATCCTGAATAAGAGCCTATCTTATATGTTCCCCCCCCCCCCCCCCCCGTACATACAGATAGCCCACATCACAAAATCATCCTACTCTCACCTATTGTGTTGTTTTAGCCTTTAAACATCCAAGATGGTGGCCCATGGAGTTTCAGGCTTTCAGTTTCAGGCTTTCTACAGACAGGAAGTGTCTTCCGACTGTGTCGCTCTGCATTCTGGGATTGCTGACCTTTCCCTGACCCCAGCTCTGCTCTGTATGCGCAAAGCACAGCTATAACCCCACCCCTGTACTTTATCCCGCTCTCCTCTCCTCAGTATGTAATGCTTCTGAGCCAAGATGGCGGCGCCCATATCCTAGAGTCTAGTCTGTCTGTAATACTCTACTTTTTATTTTTATGGGTCTGAGCTACAGGGCCCGAGCCTGTGCTGAGACAAAAGAATCCCTTAATTATTATGATCAGTGTATCAATTGTTTCCCACGTTGTTGTTGCCCTTATCCACTTTAAAACGAAAAACACAAAGTCTGCGTCTATTAACATTCTTCGCTGGTTGCTTCACGAACCTCAAATAAATACGTTTGCCTAAAAGCGCGAGCTAAATATTTTCCCTGCTAATAAAAACTGGGCCGCGTCCTTAAAGAGTCATCCAAGTTTATTCACCAGGGTCCCATTAAGGGCCGTTATTTGCACCTGGCTCATTGAGACCTACAGCACAAACGTCCCTTTGGGGGTCTATGAAGCCGAAGATCTGAAACGCGTCGGTCCTGGCCCACACCACTAACATATAGCTCCGCCGCTCCAGGATGTTATTAAGATCAGTCAAGTGAAAACTCGGGAGATTAGGATTATTACTGTGAATTATTATTTCCATCAGGAGGCAAAAAGAGCCACATGATCTGTTTGGAAGTAACCGCTGGAGATGACTGCTGATGAGTGTTTACTTCCTAATGATAACTTGCCTATATCCCTTGTTCACCTGCTGCACCATAAAAAACAATACATTATCATACATCCCAAGTGTCCATGATTTGTCCCTCTTTTGAGTCCATGCCCCCCTGTCCCTTGTTCTTATTTGTCCTTCTTTGAGGTGTAACATGCAGATCTGCAGCAATAAATGATTCATTTGCCTTTTCAAAGTGTTTCTATTGTTGGAACTGTTACATCCTATCTGTTCTTCAAAGAGGGGCATGGCTTCATACATCCCTCAATGAGAGAGTGTGGCTTCATACATCCCTCAATGAGAGAGTGTGGCTTCATCTATCCCTCAATGAGAGAGTGTGGCTTCATCTATCCCTCAATGAGAGAGTGTGGCTTCATCCATCCCTCAATGAGAGAGTGTGGCTTCATCCATCCCTCAATGAGAGAGTGTGGCTTCATCTATCCCTCAATGAGAGAGTGTGGCTTCATCCATCCCTCAATGAGAGAGTGTGGCTTCATCCATCCCTCAATGAGGGGGCGTGGCTTCATACATCCCTCAATGAGAGAGTGTGGCTTCATCTATCCCTCAATGAGAGAGTGTGGCTTCATCCATCCCTCAATGAGAGAGTGTGGCTTCATCCATCCCTCAATGAGAGAGTGTGACTTCATCTATCCCTCAATGAGAGAGTGTGACTTCATCTATCCCTCAATGAGAGAGTGTGGCTTCATCTATCCCTCAATGAGGGGGCGTGGCTTCATACATCCCTCAATGAGGGGGCGTGACTTCATACATCCCTCAATTAGGGGGCGTGGCTTCATCCATCCATCAATGAGGGGGCGTGGCTTCATTTATATACTGTCCTTCTTTGAGGTGTAACATGCAGATCTGCACAATACGTTATTAATTTGTCTATTCAAAGTGTTTCTATTGTAACTGTTACAATGTATCTTCTATCCATCCCTCAATGAGGGGGCATGGCTTCATCCATCCCTCAATGAGGGGGGAGTGGCTTCATCCACGCCCCCTCATTGAGGGATGGATGAAGCCACACACCCTCATTGAGGGATGGATGAAGCCATGCCCCCTCATTGAGGGATGGATGAAGCCACGCTCCCTCATTGAGGGATGGATGAAGCCACACACCCTCATTGAGGGATGGATGAAGCCATGCCCCCTCATTGAGGGATGGATGAAGCCAGGCCCCCTCATTGAGGGATGGATGAAGCCACATCCCCTCATTGAGGGATGGATGAAGCCACGCCCCCTCATTGAGGGATGGTTGAAGTCACACACCCTCATTGAGGGATGGATGAAGCCACGCCCCCTCATTGAGGGATGAATGAAGCCACGCCCCCTCGCCGAGGGATGAATGAAGCCACGCCCCTAATTGAGGGATGTGTGAAGCCACGCCCCCTCATTGAGGGATGGATGAAGCCACACACCCTCATTGAGGGATGGATTAAGCCATGCCCCCTCTTTGAGGGATGGATGAAGCCCTCCGTGAAGGATGGATGAAGCCACCCCCCCTCATTGTGGGATGGATGAAGTCACGCCCCCTCATTGTGGGATGGATGAAGCCACGCCCCCTCATTGAGGGATGGATGAAGCCACACACCCTCATTGAGGGATGAATGAAGCCACGCTCCCTAATTGAGGGATGGATGAAGCCACACACCCTCATTGAGGGATGAATGAAGCCACACACCCTGATTGAGGGATAGATGAAGCCACGTCCCCTCATTGAGGGATGGATGAAGCCACGCCCCCTCATTGAGGGATGAATGAAGCCACGCCCCTTCATTGAGGGATGGATAGGAGATACATAATAGTTACAACAATAGAAACACTTTGAATAGGCAAATGAATAAGAGGGACAAAGAGGGACAAATGAGAACAACGAGGGACAGGGGGGACACAGACTCAAAAGCGGGACAGTCCCTCTAAATCAGGAACACTTGGGAGGTATCTCAGGTTTGGATGTCTATGCTGTGGATATGTCTCTGTAAAGTAAAAATGTTGGCCATAGATTCCCATCATATTAATACATATAATAGATAGAAGTGATTATAAGGTGATCCGGAGGCTTCCCATCATATTATATAATACACATATAATATAATACATACAAGTGATTATAAGGTGATCCGGAAAATTCCCATCATATTGTATAATAATACACATATAATTTAATACATACAAGTGATTATAAGGTAAACCGGAGGATTCCCATCATATTATATGATAATACACATATAATATAATACATACAAGTGATTATAAGGTGATCCGGAGGATTCCCATCATATTATATGATAATACACATATAATATAACACATACAAGTGGTTATAAGGTGGTTCGGAGGATTCCCATCATATTATATAATAATACAAATATAATATAATACATATAAGTGATTATAAGGTGATTAGGAGGATTCCCATCATATTATATAATAATACACATATAATATAATACATATAAGTGATTATAAGGTGATTCGTAGGAAACCTCACGTTCACCTATTTCTCCACCCTCCGAGCTCCCATTTTTTTTTTTTTTTTGTATTCCGAGGTCCTGAAGGATCCGCCTCTTGGGCGAAATTCAGGAACATAATTAATAAATTCAGGCTCATTCCTGCAGCCACCTTCGGGGATGAAATGAATTTTTCTGTATTCCACTGATGTTGTCAGATCTCTAACCGCATCGTTTCTAAATCCAACTCTTTGAATAACAATATAACATCTGCTGCTTCTCTTTTCCTCCGAGAGACAAGATTTGGCAGAAGACTCCTGAATAATATGTCTTCAAACCCACCCCCCCGTCCCCCCCTTTTCCAAGAACCCCCCCCCCCTTAGCGCCCATCCATCTGGAGTCAAAGGCTTTATATATCTTAAGACCCCCCAGGTAATCGCTGCTTCTGCTGCTGTACAAATATTTTCAGAGTGCAGTTTGGTTCCAATATTCTTTATATTTTTTTCATATGCTAATATTTTTGGAATTTATTCCGCTTCGGTTCCCAGTTTGCATACTAAACAGATTTGTTTTAGCTGGTGGTGAGGCCGTGTCAAGGCTGAGAGCGCTTCACATCCCGTATTCACACATTTAATTAACTTTAAAATATCTCCTCCAGCGCAGCGTTTCCCTAACTTTACGACTTGCAGCAGTTTAGGAAGCTGGGGTGGAAGTGCAAGATTGGGACAGCCAATCAGATTCTCTCTCTCTCTAACATTCAGTACAAAACATTCTTTAGAATCTGATTGGAACGATTAGATGGGAGACGGACCTCACACAACAGCTAATGTCAGACCAGTCCCTCTAACACTTAAAAAAGTCCAAAAGTATTAATAATTAAGAAGTTTGTTGAACGAGTGTTGACAATTGGAAGAAGTTGATAAGCACGAATGAGATGGTTAAAAGAATAACGCCATGTAATTCAATTCTCCTTCTGTAACACTTTATTATGCTGTACAATCAAGTTGTTATACAAAATGACAAAATTGAAACACAATCTGATTGGAACACTAGTCTATTCTCCCCAACTGCCGTGACTTCTGCAGGACAATCCTGCCTACGGGCGTTTGTCCTGGTGTACCGCGACACTTGGACATGTCCCACGCCATCGCCCGTTTCCATGAAAGCTGCCGTGGCCTCTCAGACTCTTGGCCCCGAGTGTGCACACTCAGACTGGCTGCTTTTTTTTTTCCTCTGTAAGTTAAAGAGGACCAAAACCCACCAAACTTCGGGTCAAATAATTTTGGCCGAAGCCCCTTCTTAGGGTGTAGAACCAGAAATGGATATTTTTGCTCAACAAATCGCCCTGGGACACTTTTTTAGCTCTCCCTCTCTGTAGGATGGCAGGTGATTATTCATTGCATTAGTGTGGCTATGACATCATTGCAACACACAACACTGGCAACGAAGGCCGGAGGCGGAGCTTTCTGATCCCATATTCACACATTAATTAAAATATCTCCTCCAGCGCAGTGTTTCCCAAACTTTACGACTTGCAACATTTTAGGAAGCTGGGGTGGAAGTGCGAGATTGGGGCAGCCAATCAGATTCTCTCAAACATTCAATACAAAACATTCTTTAGAATCTGTGTGAGGATATATAAAATATATGGCCAGATAAAAATATGACCAAAACTATGGTTGTTAAACGTACCTTGTCAACAGGAAGTAACCCATCAGAACCCCAGTAGACCCATCAGAGAGGCGGTGGTGATCCTTGGAGGTCATGGGCTGGTGGCAGGAACAAGGTGGTCATGATCCATGTCCTGGGCCGGAAGCAGGCGGGATTTTTGGCTGACGCGATTCGTGACAGCGGATGTGAGCTAGCGGCAAAAGCAACGTGGTCTTGATCAATAGCAAGAGGATGTAGGTTGGAGGCAGAAGGCTGGGCGAAGCCGAGATCCATGGCAAAGGTTATGGGCTGGTACAGGCAGAGCGTGGTTGAGATCTGTGATAGAGGTCGGCAACTGGGAAATAGAAGTCTTCAATGAACTGGATCAGCATGGCAACCTGGCAATCAGGGAGACCCGGGACAATGCCCGGTGGGCCGCATTGTATGGGGCCAGTTGGGCTGCTGCATTTTACACCCACTTTCAGTCCCTGTCCCCTTAGTCTCCCTCTCTGCCCCTTGTACCCAGCCCCACTGTACCCACAAGCCAAGGAACCCCAGCCCCCAAGGGTGAACTGGCCATAGGGAGACCGGGGACAATGCCTGGTGGGCCGCACTGCTTTGGAACCAGTTGGGCTGCTTCTTTTAACACCCACATTCAGTCCCTGCCCCTTAGTCCCCTTCTCAGCCCCCTGTACCCACAAGGCAAGGTGGCTAAAGTTATGGGCTGGTGCAGACAGAGCATGGTTGAGGAAGCCATTTACATATGACAGGACAGAATAACAAGCCACTTTACAGCCCTGCGCTAAATAGGCCTCCTGTCAGGTGACACCTCCCTATGTGGTAATTGACATCTACCTACTACAATACTACAAAGCAATGAATGAGACATTTGCTGCACACCTCTCTTCAAAAGAAAATCGACATTAAAGCATAACTTTTACAATGGCACTCCCCTGATACCTGATTGGCTACATCCAGCATGCTGCCCGCCCCTATAACCAGTTTAAAAATGAGAGAGGTGGGCACAGAGGACATGACAGGCCAGGGGATTGCTTCTAATAAGTAGGCTGTTATCATCACTTTCCGTGTACCCCTCACAGCAGGACATTGTATGAGAGAGATGGGCACAGATGACATGCCAGGGGATTGCTTATAATAAGTGGCTGTTATCATTACTTTCCGTGTACCCCTCACAGCAGGACATTATCTTCACAAGAGGTAAAGGATTTCTGTTTATTTCTCCCTTTTATTTTATAAGCATCTTGCCGTATATTGTATGTCTGTTATTTTTATTGTACATCTTTGTTTTACATGCACTGCCCCTTATGGGTGAATTAAATACTAAAGATTTATAAAGTGGTCTTCTGTGTGCTAACCCGCTAAACTTAAAGTGGACCAACACCCAGGATTTTGACTATCCTGGGTTTTGGTCCACTTCGGTGGGGCACCCCGATCGGGGGTGCCCCGCTGTGTGAAACCCCCCAGAAAGCCCCGAAAACTCACCTCTCCCCGCTCCCACGTGACCGCTGCAGCCAATCCCCGCCGGCGGACAAGCGAGAGGCAGCACCGGACAAGCAGAGCGCGTCCGCCGCTGCCTCCCGCGCGTCCCTCTTACAGGGAGCGCACCTGCGCCGGCCATTCACAAACGGCCGGCGTGGGAGTGCGCCCTGCTAGAGGGACGCGCGGGAGGAGGCGGCGGCGGATGCGCATGCACCGCTGGAACGTGGAAAAGGTAGGATTGTGGGCTTCCTGGGGGGTTTCACCCCGCGGGACATCCCGATTTCGGATGCCCCGTGGGGAGGGATCTGATCGACCTGGGAATCTTATAGATTGAGTGTTGGTCCACTTTATGGAGAGACATTGTATGTGTGCTAAATCTTGTGCCCTGTGTGCTTGCCTATCGCTGCTAGTGCCTGCCTGGGGGTGTGAGTTCACTTTACAATCAGTAAATTGAAGTGTGACTTTATAGCTGTATAAGTCGGGCCTAGGACCTTATGGTGTGATTGGATAATGCATAAGGTGAGATCTTAGCTTTAGATCTGTGTGTGTATGTAGTGTCTGGCTATTAGGGCCAGTGGTGGTGGCTTTTCCCAAAGACCGTGTGTGTGGGTAAGCGATTGTTTGCAGTACGATCGAAATCCAATCTGGATCAAGGCATAAAACCTCCTTGATTCATGACAATCTGATTGGAACGATCAGATGGGAGACGGACCTAAACCTGGTGAGGGACAGAAGGAGCTGGACAGATATTTGTGATGGGATCAACAAATGCTCTATAAACTGTCGCGACTTCTGTGGGACAATCCTGCCTACGGGCGTTTATCCCAGTGTACCGCGACGCTTGGACATGTCCCACGCCATCGCCCGTTTCCATGAAAGCTGCCGTGGCCTCTCAGACTCTTGGCCCCGAGTGTGCACACTCAGACTGGCTGCTTTTCTTTTCCTCTGTAAGTTAAAGAGGACCAAAACCTACCAAACTTGTCCAATAATTTTGGCCGAAGCCCCTTCTTAGGGTGTAGAACCAGAAATGGATATTTTTGCTCAACAAATCACCCTGGGACACTTTTTTAGCTCTCCCTCTCTGTAGGATGGCAGGTGATTAGTCATTGCATAGGTGTGGCTATGACATCATTGTGACACACAACACTGGCAATGAAGAGAGGAGGCAGAGCTTTCAGATCCCATATTAACACATTTAATTAACTTTAAAATATCTCCTCCAGCGGAGCGTTTCCCCAACTTTACGACTTGCAGCAGTTTAGGAAGTTGGGGTGGAAGTGTGAGGCAGCCAATCAGATTCTCTCTCTCAAACATTCAGTACAAAACATTCTTTAGAATCTGATTGGTATTGGGACACTAGTCCATTCCCCCCAACTGTCACTGCGTAATGGATGGTCCACACTCCTCTTCAATCAAACTTCACTTTTAATTATGCATTTAAAAGCATCTCCAAAGAATATAGAAAAGCCAATCTAAAACTAGTAATAAGCAAAGTCCTGGAAATCACACATGTAACATAGGTGACTTACGCGTTTCAGACTCCAGTCCTTAATCATAGTAACCTATGGTATGGGAAAATTACATTTATATGCAATAACAGTATGAATAAACCACTCACCTCACTGGACGCAGGCTGCAGTAATTTTCCAATTCAATAGGTTACTATGATTAAGGACTGGAGTCCGAAATGCGTAAGTCACCTATGTTACATGTGTGATTTCCAGGACTTTGCTTATTACTGGTTTTAGATTGGCTTTTCTATACACTGTGGAGATGCTTTTAAATGCATAATTAAAAGTGAAGTTTTATTGAAGAGGAGTGCGGACCATCCATTACACAGTGAATGTTTTCCAGTGGGTTTGGGAACTACCCACGGTTGTACACACTCGAAGGAAGGTGGTGAGCGGACAACCCATTTGTTTAGATCATTCCCCCCAACTGCCCCGACTTCTGCGCGACAATCCCGCCTACGGGCGTTTGTCTCAGTGTACACTTGGACATGTCCCACGCCATTGCCCGTTTCCATGAAAGCTGCCGTGGCCTCTAATTGGACTCTTGGCCACCGCCACCAGCTCCGAGTGTGCACACTCAGACCGGCCGCTTTTTTGATCTTGTGGGCTGGTGGCAGGCAGGAAATGCTCAAGAACCATGGCAGAGGGCAAAATATGGTGAAGACCCATCAGAGAGGTGGTGGTGATCCTTGGAGGTCATGGGCTGGTGGCAGGCAGGAAATGCTCAAGAACCATGGCAGAGGGCAAAAGATGGTGAAGACCCATCAGAGAGGTGGTGGTGATCCTTGGAGGTCATGGGCTGGTGGCAGGCAGGAAATGCTCAAGAACCGTGGCAGAGGGCAAAAGATGGTGAAGAACCATCAGAGAGGTGGTGGTGACCGTTGGAGGTCATGGGCTGGTGGCAGGAACAACGTGGTCATGATCCATGGCAGAAGGCAAAAGATGCTGAAGACCCATTAGAGAGGCGGTGGTGACCGTTGGAGGTCATGGGCTGGTGGCAGGAACAACGTGGTCATGATCCATGGCAGAAGGCAAAAGATGCTGAAGACCCATTAGAGAGGCGGTGGTGATCCTTGGAGGTCATGGGTTGGTGGCAGGAACAACGTGGTCATGATCCATGGCAGAGGGCAAAAGATGGTGAAGACCCATCAGAGAGGCGGTGGTGATCCTTGGAGGTCATGGGCTGGTGGCAGGCAGGAAATGCTCAAGAACCATGGCAGAGGGCAAAAGATGGTGAAGACCCATCAGAGAGGCGGTGGTGATCCTTGGAGGTCATGGGCTGGTGGCAGGCAGGAAATGCTCAAGAACCATGGCAGAGGGCAAAAGATGGTGAAGACCCATCAGAGAGGTGATGGTGATCCTTGGAGGTCATGGGCTGGTGGCAGGAACAACGTGGTCATGATCCATGTCCTGGGCTGGAAGCAGGCGGGATTTTTGGCTGACGCGATTCGTGACAGCAGATGTGAGCTAGCGGCAAAAGCAACGTGGTCTTGATCAATAGCAAGAGGATGTAGGTTGGTGGCACAAGGCTGTGCGAAGCCGAGATCCGTGGCAAAGGTTATGGGCTGGTATAGGCATAGCGCGGTTGAGATCTGTGATAGAGGTCGGCAACTGGGAAATAGAAGTCTTCAATGAACTGGATCAGCATGGCAACCTGGCAATCAGGGGGACCCGGGACAATGCCCGGTGGGCCGCACTGCATGGGGCCAGTTGGGCTGCTGCATTTTACACCCACTTTCAGTCCCTGTCCCCTTAGTCTCCCTCTCAGCCCCTTGTACCCAGCCCCACTGTACCCACAAGCCAAGGAACCTCAGCCCCCAAGGGTGAACTGGCCATAGGGAGACCGGGGACAATGCCTGGTGGGCCGCACTGCTTTGGAGCCAGTTGGGCTGCTTCTTTTAACACCCACATTCATTCCATGAGCCTTCCATGACCCCCTGCTCAGCCCCCTGTACCCACAAGGCAAGGTGGCTAAGGTTATGGGCTGGTGCAGGCAGAGCATGGTTGAGATCTGTGATAGAGGTCGGCAACTGGGAAACCCAGTGTCCCATTGTCCTTCTTTTGGGTCCATGTCCCCCTGTCCCTCGTTGTTGTTGTTTGTCCCTCTTAGAGGTGTAACATGCAGATCTGCAGCAATAAATGATTCATTTGCCTATTCAAAGTGTTTCTATTGTTGTAACTGTTACAATCCTATGCATCATTTAATAAGGGGGCGTGGCTTCATACATCCCTCAATGAGGGGGCGTGGCTTCATACATCCCTCAATGAGGGGGCGTGGCTTCATCCATCCCTCGTTGAGGGTGCGTGGCCTATTTTAACAAACATCCCTCTTTTCCAACCTGAAAAGTTGGTAGGTATGTGGAGTATAAGTTATGTCCACGGTGAACCTGGAACACGTGTGGACACAATTCACCAGTGTTAAAGTTGAGTGTTAAAGTGCACCAAAACCCAGGATTTTGTATTGGTCCTTTCCCCTTGGGGCACCTCAATCGGGGATGCCCTGCTCTGTGAAACCCCCCCCCAGATCGCCAAGCTCACCTCTTCCTGGTTCTACGGCGCATGCGCGGTCGCTCGTCCAATCAGCGCGCTCAGAGCCGCTGACGCCTTAAGGGCAGTGGCTCCAAGTGCGCTGACGGCCGCATCCCCCGCTTCCCTCTAACAGCGTCAGCCATTCACAAAGGCCTGGTAGACAGATAGCGGGGATGCGACTGTGGCTGGCAAGATAACAAGATAAGTGTATGGGGCGACCTGGGGCGTTTCACACAGCGGGACTTCCCGATTTCGGATGCCCAGGGGGGAGGGAATCTTATAAATCCCCGGCCGATCGTCGTGGGTTTTGGTCCACTTTAAAGTAGTCTGCATCTGTATGTATACTGTATATACTGTGTCATCATCCTGAATGATTCCAATTTACTCATATACACATATATTGTACCATGTGCCTGGCAGAAGGTGTAATAACTGGGACTGGCCACCAGAGTGCAGCAGAGTCATGCCCTGAATCACTGTTTGCTATGTTGGCCATGCACATCATTTCTCAATATAATTATCTTGGTCATTAGCATAGAGGCTACGAAGACTGTAAAACCTTTGCAGCGCCAACTGATTCATTAATATCACATGATACTATGTAACGCTGAGGAAGCCAAGAGAACCTGTCACTTATCAGCTAAATTGATTCTTACATATCACCATCTGTCCTATGTTTAGGTGATATATAAAAAAAAATTCTCGATTTTATTTCCTCCCTCCCCCCCCCCCCCATCCGGAGGATTCCATGGCTAAACAGAACACGCTGCATGCAAATGCTCAGCATGCGAGTCGGGCGGTATGGAGCATGCTGCTCAACGCTTGGCAACGGCAATCTTTTATTTCTGTTTGAGAAAAAAGGTGTACTTCCTATTTATATACAATATATATATATATATACATATATATATATATATATATATATAGAGAGAGAGAGAGAGAGAGAGAGAGAGAGAGAGAGAGAGAGAGAGAGAGACAGAGAGAGAGAGATAGAGTTAAGGGTGGCCCAGACACCCCGTATTGGCCGGTGATAAAACGCACCACTATATAGGACTAAATTAAATTAATTGTATTAGGCAAAACACTCATAAACTTACATAGACAATTCAAGACCAAGTAAATAACACGAAACGCACATAAACTTACATAGACAATTCAAGACCAAGTAAATAACATGAAACGCACATAAACTTACATAGACAATTCAAGACCAAGTAAATAACACGAAACGCACATAAACTTACATAGACGATTTAAAACCAAGTAAAAAATACAATAACACATAAACTTAAACAGACAATTTAAGACCAAGTAAATAACACGAAACGCACGTAAATTTACATAGACAATTCAAAACCAAGTAAATAACACACCCCATATTGGCCAGTGATAAAACGCACCACTATATAGGACTAAATTAAATTAATTTTATTAGGCAAAACACACATAAATTTACATAGACAATTCAAAACCAAGTAAAAAACACGAAACGCACATAAACTTGCATAGACAATTCAAAACTAAGTAAATAACACGAAACCCACGTAAACTTACATAGACAATTCAAGACCAAGTAAATATCACGAAACACACGTAAACTGACATAGACAATTCAAAACCAAGTAAATAACATGAAACACACGTAAACTTACATAGACAATTCAAAACCAAGTAAATAACATGAAACACACGTAAACTTACATAGACAATTCAAAACCAAGTAAAAAATACAATAACTCATAAACTTAAATAGACAATTTAAGACCAAGTAAATAACACGAAACGCACGTAAATTTACATAGACAATTCAAAACCAAGTAAATAACATGAAACACACGTAACCTTACATAGACAATTCAAAACCAAGTAAATAACACACCCCATATTGGCCGGTGATAAAACGCACCACTATATAGGACTAAATTAAATTAATTTTATTAGGCAAAACACACATACATTTACATAGACAATTCAAAACTAAGTAAATAACACGAAACCCACATAAATTTACATGGACAATTCAAAACCAAGTAAATATCACGAAACACACGTAAACTTACATAGACAATTCAAAACCAAGTAAATAACATGAAACACACGTAAACTTACATAGACAATTCAAAACCAAGTAAAAAATACAATAACTCATAAACTTAGACAATTTAAGACCAAGTAAATAACAGGAAACGCACGTAACCTTACATAGACAATTCAAAACCAAGTAAATAACACACCCCATATTGGTCAGTGATAAAACGCATCACTATATAGGACTAAATTAAATTAATTTTATTAGGCAAAACACACGTAAAATTACATAGACATTTTAAAACCAAGTAAAAAACACAAAACACACATAAACTTACATAGACAATTTAAAACCAAGTAAATAACACAAAACACACATACATTTACATTTAGGGGTACCTAGACTCTGAGTGGGCAGATGGAGGTGGAGTGCCACTTAGGGGGAGCTGGATAAAGTATAGCAATGGGGATGCTATTTGGTGCAGATCTGCATGTTACACCTCGAATGAGAGACAATATGTAAATGAAGCCACGCCCCCTCATTGAAGGATGAATGAAGCCATGCCCCTTCATTGAGGGATGTATGACGCCACGCCCCCTCATTGAGGGATGGATAGGAGATACATTGTAACAGTTACAACAATAGAAACACTTTGAATAGGCAAATGAATCATTTATTGCTGCAGATCTGCATGTTACATCTCAAAGAGGGACAACTGAGAACAACAAGGGACAGGGGGACGTGGACTCCAAAGAGGGACAATCCCTCCAAATCAGGGACACTTTGGAGGTATGTTATTATTAACGTTTATTAATAAATTGCCGATATCTTCCATGGCGCTGTACAATGTCAAAATTACAAACAAGCTAAAACAACTAACTTACGATACCTGACAAGAAAAGTACAAATACATAGTCATACTGAAATACACTAGGAGAGATGGCCCCGCCCCTTACTGGACACAAAAGGTAGGTAACAACTACTATATAGTTATTGTGAGGGTAAGTGATCTTTAGACTGTCAGCTCCTCAGGGACGGGGCTATCGCTCCTATTGTATCTTGTATTCAGAATATTCATTGTAAACTCTGTAACACTGCACAGACAGAGCAGAGCTGGGGTCAGGGAAAGGTCAGCAATCCCAGAATGCAAAGCGGCACAGTCAGAAGACACTTCCTGTTTGCAGGCTGCCTGATGCTCCATGAGCCGCCATCTTGGATGTTTAAAGGCTCATAACATACAGTAGATGCAGGTAGGATGATTTTTAATGTGGGAAATCTGTATGTACAGGGCGTAGGAAACATATAAGATAGGCTCTTATTCAGGGTGAAGGTCCGGATTAATGTGGGCAATCTGTATGTACAGGGTGTGTGAAACATACAAGATAGGCTCTTATTCAGGGTGAGGGTCTGGATTAATGTGGGCAATCTGTATGTACAGGGGGTAAACATACAAGATAGGCTCTTATTCAGGGTGAAGGTCTGGATTAATGTGGGCAATCTGTATGTACAGGGGGGGAAACATATAAGATAGGCTCTTATTCAGGGTGAAGGTCTGGATTAATGTGGGCAATCTGTATGCACAGGCTGTGGGAAGCATACAAGATAGGCTCTTATTCAGGGTGAAGGTCCGTATTAATGTGGGCAATCTGTATAACCCCCTACCTATTATGTAGAAAATGGGCGCAGAGCTACTTTAATTAGTCTCCCCAAAGCTTCTATGTGACAGTGAAGAAGAAAGACCAAGACTACTGAATGGCCTCGTCTCCTGGAAAGTTCCATTACCTTCCATTATGGCGGAGGACAATGTAAGACGTTGCTGCTCAGTGTAATGAGAGAACTCGCCCGGCGTCTCAATACTTTTGGCCCGGTAATGATATTAAGCTGAACTCGCATATTATTTATAGATAATATCTTTTTAATGCGACGTCCTCTTTAGCCGGACTGTAGGTCCTATGAAAGTTCAGCGGCTCGCGTCGAGCCAATTAGACGCGATTTGCGGTAAATCACTTTCGTAATTCGCCCTCTTACTTTTCAATAGGCTCTCGGATTATGGAATCATCATCCGTCGCCCCCTTAATCTTCACCGCCTGACCTTTCGTTTCGGCAACTTTATCCATAATAGATGTTCTTTGTTCCTTCCTGGGATTCTGTCATCGTCATAAAACACCCTTATGAAGAAGGAGCGAAAATCCCGGGGCCTTATACATGAAGCTCTAGCGCCAGGTAGCGCCTGTACAGCGGCAGGTGAACGCCGGACAGGGCAGCAACTACACATTTATGAAGCCGAATCTGGTGAGCGACTGGAACAGCGCCATGTAGCGTCCGATTCATCATTATCCCAGGCTCAGCGTACAGCGCCGGCGTTCAGCCTTGCAGAGCGCCGCGTCTAACCTGTCGCTACCTGGCGCTTTCCCATACATTTCTATGGACGATCCTTAAATCACTTTCCTGATCTCAATTTTTTTTTTCCTAAAAAAACCCCATAAACCTTCTGAGATGTTTCCTGGGCAAGAAAATGAAATTTTTTAAAACTTTTGGATTAATAATATTTAGTACTGCGACTCACACATCATATTCATCAATGCCGGCCAGCGACTGAGGCGCTCTGAAACAAGGATCCATGGCCGAGCACAGCGACTACTAGCGGGAGCTCTGAAATCCGCTCTACAGACGCTCATCTGACACTACCTGGCGCTAGCAATGAATCAGCCTGCCCGTGTGATTCGTTACATGTGGTTTGGTGAATGAGGCTCATCCCAGACTTAATTATATGTTGTAGTATGTGCTGGGTTCTGGGATTAGGCCCTGCCAGAAGAATTTATTTTGGCCTTTACACATGACCACACCTGCTTGGTTTATTTTAAAATCGCATACATTTTATTGGTTACATTACTTAAAAACATCTTATTGTTCAATTCCTCACAATCTCTATACAACTATTCTGTAGTTGAAGGGTGAAATGCTCAGCCTAATGGCGGCCATGTTAAAAAGAAGATTCCATTTCATATTCTATACTCTGATATTAAACTTAGTTATATAGATATACATGTGATATGTTAAGTTCTGCACATAAAGCCAGCAGACGTTTTAGTGTGTAGGAATGTCCTTCTCTCAGTGATTTATCTCGATGTAGGTCACGGGAAACCCTCGAACTCCATTATCAGTAGACATATAGGAAAATAGTTCACGTAAGAACCACAAGATTTATTGCCAGCTTTATGAGTGAAGGTTTTTAGTTACGTCACAAAGGTCGGGGGCTAAGTGCTCCTTTTTTGTGTGTGACATTCTGTATAAATATGCAATGATTTCTGAATAAACTTAGATCAGTCTTTGAACCGTACCTAGTGTACACATTCGTGGTTCTTAATATATGATCTCAAGCAGCTGCTGACAGAACGCTGACAGACCTCGGCCAGACAACCCTTAGAAACCCCAACAGTAGTATGATAGATTCACAATCAAATTTCAGTCTCTTTCCTCCTGTTTCAGGGCAGACATGTTTCGCCATAACGGGCTTTCTCAATGCCCTGTGTATAGAGATATACATTGTATTTGTTAGGGCGAGCGCTGCGCGCCCATCTCGCAGCACTTTACTTACCTTCATGGCTGCATCCAGCCGTCATCCATCTCACAGCACTTCCCTCACCTCCATGGCTGCTCCCAGCCGTCTCCCTTCCCCCCATGCTTCCTCCTCGCATGGTCAGGTGCGCGCACGTCTCCGTCCACTAGAGGGAGCGCGCACTGGATTCCTGAGATTTAAAGGGCCTGTACACCACTGATTGGTGTCTGGTCATCCAATGCTGCATCCACTTCCCCTATTTAAAGGGGCATTTCCTTTCCATTAGTGCAAGATTTTGGTCTTTCCATGCCAGTTGTAAATAAGTTGCTTTTGGATTGCTCACCCGTGTACCGACCTCTGCCTGTCCCCGGCTCTGAACCTTTGCTGCATGCCCCGACCTTGGCTACTCACCCTTACCACGAACCTATGCTGCCAGCCCTGACCTCTGCCTGCACTCACTACATCTTTTTCCTGTGCCTGTGCACCACGCTGAACCTCGGCTAACTGTGGAACTGGGCCGCTGTTGGGGGGTAGCGACCTGGGGGTCACTCGCCGCTACAAGACCAACCTGCCTTGCGGTGGGCTCTGGTGAATACCGGTGGCCTCTTAGACTCCGCTCCCCTGACATGGCACTCGCCATCAGTTCCACAGTCAGCGGATCCACATCCAAGTCCACTCCACCCAGTCCGTGACAGTATTGCATATATGAATAAATGAATATACAGATATATAGACAAGCATTTCATAATTTCAATATCTTTTTTTGTATATTCACCTGACTGTGCCATTTACCTTTAAATTGAGATCCTGCATTGACAATTATATAGTCATCCCAGAAGGAAGAATGGTGGAGTGTCCCAAGTTTTATTTTCTAATTCCCCGGCCTTTAAAGTGCGGCCTAGTGGCCTATGGCTTGTGTTCTTTCACCAGCCCTTTTTGGGGGTTCCACATTGATAAATTGCAAACAATGGTTTTATATTGTTAAGAGCTTTGCAAATAGCAATTTGTGCGTAATCTATATGGACTTACTCAGTTTGTACCTTAAGCGAGTGTAGATAGAAAGAAAGATGGGTTGCAGCTGTTTACTAGATATATTCCCTACACATTCCCTACACATACTAACACTAAATTTGACCCCTCATATAAAGGGTGATAATTGATCGCTGTCACTATTATTCATAAAGGCTCACCAGAGCTGAAACAACACAAACCTCCACAAATTAATGGTAATTATACAAAGCGGGACATAAGCCACGGCTGCAACCCTTCTTTCTTTCTATCTACACTCGCTTAAAGGAGCAGTATCGCGTTTTTTTCTTCGTGACTTATATTTAAATGGTACTTTGAATGTAGGTAAGTGTTGGAGTAAGAATTACAAATTTAGAAAAAAATGATGTGTGTGTTGAGCAGCTGGAGACTAATAGCTCATGTTTATGTCTGCTGAGTGTCGGAGCCCGACACTCTGGCCTGTTCCATGCTGAGGAGAGGGGGAAACAATGTATCAAATTATCAGCTGTTCAGTGCTGGCAGCCGTCCAGCATAAGATAACAACATTGCAACATTGCCTGGCCAGAACTTATATATCTAAAACAGAGAGAAAAGCTCTAGAAGTCATTTAGCTGATTTTGACAGTTTTCCCTTCATGTTGGCTCTGCTGCAGAATCTTTCAGTTTACCATTTTCTCTTTCATATTCTTACAGCACATTTTTCCATATGATCTTTATTTCAGCTTTGTGTGTTTTGAGCAAAGCCCAACCCAGGATTTTCACTTTCACAAGTTTTTTTTTTGTGCCCCTAGGGGCATCCTGACTTGGGATGCTCTGATATGTGAAATCCCCAAGTTCGCCTGTGAAAACGTACCTTTCCCTGTCCCACAGCGCATGCGCGGGCTCTCATCCAATCAGCTCTGTTTGCACGCAGATGGGGACCATGAGCAGTAACCTTCCTGGCCGCCCGGCCTGTCTAAATGACTATCTGCGTGAGCGCGCCAGGAAAATGGGGGGATCTGTGGTTATCCAGGGGTCGTTTCACACAGTGGGGCATCCCGATTTAGGATGCCCAAGGGGGAAGGTCAATGGCTGACTTTAGGGTCGGCCACTCAGGGTTTTGTTCCACTTTAATACCTTTAGATTTTCCTGCACAGTTATTCAAAGAAGAATTTCAGTCATTTTCAGTCAGTTTAGTTTATTTTGTATAGATTTTACAATTTGAGTCACCTGGTCTCACCTCACACACACACAGCCGTTACCACTGATTACAGTGTCAGCCTCTGAGGTAAAGTGTTGCTAGGAGACCAGTGGGCTAAATGAAGCAGCTCACTAAATACAACCCAGCAGATCCCCCTATTCAGCAAATGGACTGAGCCATTGTCATTATACCATTTAAAAGAAAGGCAGATATTTTTTTCCTTTTTCTATCGCCAGATTATTTATACACGTTAGAAGCTATTGTGTGGCTATTTAATTATTTATCTTTTTTAATGCAAATTTCGCGATACTGCTCCTTTAAGGTACAAACTAAATAAATCCATATAGATTTGCAATTTATCGATGTGGAACCCCCAAAAAGGGCCGTTGAAAGAACACAAGCCATAGGCCACTAGGCCGCACTTTAAAGGCTGGTGAATTGGAAAATAAATAATTGCGGCCGCTTGGTCCTTGGACCTTGATTGGCCGCTTGGTCCGGAGCCTGATAGGCAGACGCGGCTTCCCCGGCTGACCGCGGCGTCACCTTTAGCACCCGGGTTGCCGTTTTCGCTCGTGCTCGTTATTGACACCTCCGCGACATCAGGGGTGAGTCTTCTCGCTCCTGATTGGTTTGCAGGGCCGGCTCCTGGTTGGATGGTGCAGCCGCCCGATGACGTCACTCCCCCTTCGTGCTCGGGGCTCCCAACGGCGAGAGGGAACATGGAGCTACAGGGTAAGTTTTACTTTCTTTCTTTACTATGAAAGAGTTATTAATGTGCAGATCCTTATCTATGATTAAGGGACGATAGCGTCGAAACGCGTCGGAGGACTGCACCATTCAAAACCAAGGGCTTTGGGCTGACAAGCCCACTCCACCCTAACCACAGGAGCACCAAGAATCAACAAAGGTATATAGGTAAATTCCCTCTGTTTGGAGGTTGGAGGACTGCACCATCATGCTGGTCTGGGTCTGGGAATCATGTTTTTATGGCTTTAGCACAACGTTTATTGAATGAAGATGTTTTTAACGTTTATTTATAAAGCATTGGACTTTTAAGGAGTGCGGACCCACTACCTCTATTCTAACTATTTGAGGGATAACAATGAGGGACCGCCCTGGGTCAAACACCCTGACAATTTGTTACCAGTGTGCATTAACCTTCCTCTATATTTGAATTGGAAAATAAAACTTGGGACACACCACCATTCTTCCTTCTGGGATGACTATAGAATTGTCAATGCATGATTTCAATTTAAAGGTAAATGGCACAGTCAGGTGTATATACCAAAAAAGATATTGAAATGAGGAAATGCTTGTCTATATATCTGTACATTCATTCATTCATATATGCAATACAATGCATATCTCTATACACAGGGCATTGAGAAAGCCCATTATGGCGAAACATGTCTGCCCTGAAACAGAAGGAAAGAGACTGAAATTTGATGGTGAATCTATCATACTACAAAATAGAGTTTAGAGATTGTGAGGAATTGAACAATAAGATGTTTTTAAGTAATGTAACCAATAAAATGTATGTGTTTTTAAACTAAACCAAGCAGGTGTGGTCATGTGTAAAGGCCACAATAATTTCTCTGGGATCCCAGAACCCAGCACATATTTCAATGAGCCTACACATGAACCAACCAGAATAGATAGAGAAAACGGCCATTTGACCGATTAGATATCACAGACAGGTTCAAAAAGAAAGGGTCACATACTAGGAGGGAATCTATGATAAACCTCCATAAGTATACTAATATGTTGTAGTATTGTATTTTTCGTCCTATAAAACGCACCTAGTATTTGACGGAGCAAATTAAGAATGTTGTGTTAAAACACCATTCCCCCAAGAACCTAATAATGGGCAAGGTGCAAAATCCCCCCATTAGAGGCAGAGTGGCATTCTCCCCCACATTCACCACTATAGGCAGTGTGGCACCCTCCCCCCCGATTCTCTATTACAGGCAGTGTGACATTCTTCCTCCTTCCATTCCCTATTATATCCCTTATATTCTATTAATCCCTTATTAGAACCAGTGCGGGGCATCCCTCATTACAGCCAATGAGGGCCATTCTTCAATACAACCAGTAAGGGGCACCCCTCCGATCCAGCCAGTAAGGATCATCCCTCATTACAGCCAGTGAGGGGCATACCTCATTACAGCCAGTGAGGGGCATCCCTTCATTATAGTCAGTGAGGGGCATCCCTTCATTATAGCCAGTGAGGGGCATCTCTCATTACAACCAGTGAGGGGCATCCCTCATTCCAGCCAGTGAGGGGCATCCCTTCATTGCAGCAAGTGAGGGGCATCCCACCGTTACAGCCAGTGAGGGGCATCCCTCATTACAACCAGTGAGGGGCATCCCTCATTACAACCAGTGAGATGCATCCCTCATTACAACCAGTGAGGAGCACCCCACCTCCCCCAGAATCCCCACACCCACCAACACCAACACACACACCTTCTCAGCTGAATGGAATGTTCCTCTCAGCGGTGCCATGGGGCAAAGATGGAGACTTAGAGGGCAAGGATGTAATGTGGGTGTTAAAAGCAGCAGCTCAACTTGCCCCCAAAGCAGTGAGGCCCACTGGGAATTCTATAACCAGTCCGCCCCTGGGTGTCCCCATCATCGTTGTTTCTCCACCTTATTTATCAGATTTGTGCTCACTTGGCACCATTTAGAGAAAGGAAGCAGCTTATATCTCTGCTGTTTTTTAGTCTTTAGTTGTCTAGCTGCATCCAATTAAAATACAGAAGACAAAGATTACTGTATAAGCAGTTAAAGGGCCCAAATTAACATTCACACCAGGACTCCGCCACATTTAGTTACGTCACTGAAGCTGACAAAACCAAAGCTCATTAAAAGAAGGTCGTGCGATCTATTTTTGCGGAGATTGAACCCCTCTGCGCCCCGAGTGCTGCAGGTCCGGGGGCGCCAAAGGAGGACCTGAGCACAGGTGGGGGCGCCATTTCCAATCTCTGCCCCCGGGTGTCAGAAAGCCTAGTTACGCCTCTGTACTTGGCCGCAATTCTTATGACTGTAACGATTACATCAATCACCATCAGCCCTTCCTGTACTTTGACCAAGTTTCGAAATGAATCTTTAAATGTTAGCTAAGCATTTTATCTAGAAAAGAGTAAATATTTTTACAGTTTTATATATTTATATCTGTGGATACAAAGTATTTGCGCTCCATAAGACTCACAAAAGCTTAGGAATGTCTGTGAGTCTTATGTAGTGAATGCAATTCACTCAACTTAATGGCACTCCCGCACCACTGATTGTCCTGCATCTGATCGTCCACCTTCAGCCCTGGTCCCCTGCAGGACATAGAGGCGTAGAAATGTTCATAGGGTGAGGGGACAAGGCAGACGGGGATTACAATGAAAAAAATAATAATTTCCTTGGATGAGGTGACAACAAGCACAGAAGCTGCCAGACTAACCTGAATGGCTTCTATGAGGAGGTGAGTAGCAGCCTGGACAGAGGGGTGGCTGTAGATCTGGGGTCTCTGGGTGGTGTAGTGTGACACTGTCCCCCATAGAAGCTTATTGGGGAAATTGAGATCTTCAGGATTAGAAAATACAGTTTGTAACTGGATTGGAAACTGGCTGAAGGATCATGTGCAGGGAGTTGTGGTAAATGATCCCTATTCTGAATGGTTCCCGGGTGTACCTCAGGGTTCAGTACTGGACCCCACTATTATTCAGCTGGTTTATGAATGACATAGAAGATGGAATTAATGGCACTGTCTGTATTTTTGCAACTGATATGATATGTACCGCAGTGCAGTCTATTGAAGATGGTCACAAGCTTCAGGAGCATAGTGCCTATGTGTCTATTGAAGATGGTCACAAGCTTCAGGAGCACAGTGCCTATGTGTCTATTGAAGATGGTCACAAGCTTCAGGAGCACAGTGCCTATGTGTCTATTGAAGACGGTCACAAGCTTCAGGAGCACAGTGCCTATGTGTCTATTGAAGACGGTCACAAGCTTCAGGAGCACAGTGCCTATGTGTCTATTGAAGATGGTCACAAGCTTCAGGAGCACAGTGCCTATGTGTTTATTGAAGATGGTCACAAGCTTCAGGAGCACAGTGCCTATGTGTCTATTGAAGATGGTCACAAGCTTCAGGAGCACAGTGCCTATGTGTCTATTGAAGATGGTCACAAGCTTCAGGAGCACAGTGCCTATGTGTCTATTGAAGATGGTCACAAGCTTCAGGAGCACAGTGCCTATGTGTCTATTGAAGATGGTCACAAGCTTCAGGAGCACAGTGCCTATGTGTCTATTGAAGATGGTCACAAGCTTCAGGAGCACAGTGCCTATGTGTCTATTGAAGATGGCCACAAGCTTCAGGAGCACAGTGCCTATGTGTCTATTGAAGATGGTCACAAGCTTCAGGAGCACAATGCCTATGTGTCTACTGAAGACGGTCACAAGCTTCAGGAGCACAGTGCCTATGTGTCTATTGAAGATGGTCACAAGCTTCAGGAGCACAGTGCCTATGTGTCTATTGAAGACGGTCACAAGCTTCAGGAGCACAGTGCCTATGTGTCTATTGAAGATGGCCACAAGCTTCAGGAGCACAGTGCCTATGTGTCTATTGAAGATGGTCACAAGCTTCAGGAGCACAGTGCCTATGTGTCTATTGAAGACGGTCACAAGCTTCAGGAGCACAATGCCTATGTGTCTACTGAAGACGGTCACAAGCTTCAGGAGCACAGTGCCTATGTGTCTATTGAAGATGGTCACAAGCTTCAGGAGCACAATGCCTATGTGTCTACTGAAGACGGTCACAAGCTTCAGGAGCACAGTGCCTATGTGTCTATTGAAGATGGTCACAAGCTTCAGGAGCACAGTGCCTATGTGTCTATTGAAGACGGTCACAAGCTTCAGGAGCACAGTGCCTATGTGTCTATTGAAGATGGCCACAAGCTTCAGGAGCACAGTGCCTATGTGTCTATTGAAGATGGTCACAAGCTTCAGGAGCACAGTGCCTATGTGTCTATTGAAGACGGTCACAAGCTTCAGGAGCACAATGCCTATGTGTCTACTGAAGACGGTCACAAGCTTCAGGAGCACAGTGCCTATGTGTCTATTGAAGATGGTCACAAGCTTCAGGAGCACAGTGCCTATGTGTCTATTGAAGATGGCCACAAGCTTCAGGAGCACAGTGCCTATGTGTCTATTGAAGATGGTCACAAGCTTCAGGAGCACAGTGCCTATGTGTCTATTGAAGACGGTCACAAGCTTCAGGAGCACAATGCCTATGTGTCTACTGAAGACGGTCACAAGCTTCAGGAGCACAGTGCCTATGTGTCTATTGAAGATGGTCACAAGCTTCAGGAGCACGGTGCCTATGTGTCTATTGAAGATGGTCACAAGCTTCAGGAGCACAGTGCCTATGTGTCTATTGAAGATGGTCACAAGCTTCAGGAGCACAGTGCCTATGTGTTTATTGAAGATGGTCACAAGCTTCAGGAGCACAATGCCTATGTGTCTATTGAAGATGGTCACAAGCTTCAGGAGCACAATGCCTATGTGTCTATTGAAGATGGTCACAAGCTTCAGGAGCACAGTGCCTATGTGTCTATTGAAGATGGTCACAAGCTTCAGTAGCACAGTGCCTATGTGTCTATTGAAGATGGTCACAAGCTTCAGGAGCACGGTGCCTATGTGTCTATTGAAGATGGTCACAAGCTTCAGGAGCACAGTGCCTATGTGTCTATTGAAGATGGTCACAAGCTTCAGGAGCACAATGCCTATGTGTCTATTGAAGATGGTCACAAGCTTCAGGAGCACAGTGCCTATGTGTCTATTGAAGATGGTCACAAGCTTCAGGAGCACAGTGCCTATGTGTCTATTGAAGATGGTCACAAGCTTCAGGAGCACAGTGCCTATGTGTCTATTGAAGATGGTCACAAGCTTCAGGAGCACAGTGCCTATGTGTCTATTGAAGATGGTCACAAGCTTCAGGAGCACAGTGCCTATGTGTCTATTGAAGATGGTCACAAGCTTCAGGAGCACAGTGCCTATGTGTCTATTGAAGATGGTCACAAGCTTCAGGAGCACAATGCCTATGTGTCTATTGAAGATGGTCACAAGCTTCAGGAGCACAGTGCCTATGTGTCTATTGAAGATGGTCACAAGCTTCAGGAGCACAGTGCCTATGTGTCTATTGAAGATGGTCACAAGCTTCAGGAGCACAGTGCCTATGTGTCTATTGAAGATGGTTGGAAGCTTCAGGAGCACAATGCCTATGTGTCTATTGAAGATGGTCACAAGCTTCAAGAGCACAATGCCTATTTGTCTATTAAAGATGGTCACAAGCTTCAGGAGCACAGCGCCTATGTGTCTATTGAAGATGGTTACAAGCTTCAGGAGCACAATGCCTATGTGTCTATTGAAGATGGTCACAAGCTTCAGGAGCACAGTTCCTATGTGTCTATTGAAGATGGTCACAAGCTTCAGGAGCACAATGCCTATGTGTCTATTGAAGATGGTCACAAGCTTCAGGAGCACGGCGCCTATGTGTCTATTGAAGATGGTCACAAGCTTCAGGAGCACGGCGCCTATGTGTCTATTGAAGATGGTCACAAGCTTCAGGAGCACAATGCCTATGTGTCTATTGAAGATGGTCACAAGCTTCAGGAGCACAGTGCCTATGTGTCTATTGAAGATGGTCACAAGCTTCAGGAGCACAGTGTCTATGTGTCTATTGAAGATGGTCACAAGCTTCAGGCTGACTTGGACACTTTGAGTGTCTGGGCCTCCACTTGGCAAATGAAGGTCAATGTGGGGAAATGTAAAGTCCTGCACTTGGGGTCTAATAACCTGGAGGCCACATATGTCCTCGGGGGAGTAATGCCGGGCGAGTTACTCACTGAGAAGGATCTGGAGGTACTGGTAGATCACAGACTAAATAACAGCATGCAATGCCAAGCAGCTGCTTCCAAGGCCACCAAGATATTATCCTGCATTAATAGAGGCCTGGAATCACGGGATAGGTGAGTAATTTTGCCTCCTTACAAGGCACTGGTGCGCCCTCACCTGGAATATGCCGTCCAGTTCTGGGCACCCGTTCATAGAAAGGACGCTCTGACTATGGAAAGGGAGCAGAGGAGCCACCAAACTAATAAGACGAATGAAGGATCTTAGTTATGAGGAAAGATTACGAGAATAAAATCTGGGGACGACCGAGGGGCGACATGAGTAACTTGTATAAATATATAAATGGCCCATACAAAAAAATATGGGAGAACGCTATTTCAGGTAAAATCCTCTCTTTTGGTGCGCATTCCCCTGTTGAAGGGACATTGGGCGCCCCGAAACGTTGGATGAGGACTATATAGATAAGGACTGTATGGACTATATATGCACGCTGTTTGTACTTTCCTTTTGGACTTATTGGATTATTCAGTAAATTCTGGAGCGCAGGCTGTTGTTTCATTTTGGTTGATGCGGCGCCACTGCTGGCGACAGCACCATATATAATTGGTGCTGTCTTAAGGTCTGGTTTAACACTTAAACCAGACCTTCACACTGAGTAAGAGCCTATCTTGTATGTCCCCCCCCCCTGTACATACAGATTGCCCACATTAATCCGGAACTTCACCCTGAATAAGAGCCTATCTTATATGTTCCCCCTGTACATACAGATTGCTCAAATTAATCCAGACCTTCACCCTGAATAAGAGCCTATCTTATATGTTCCCCCTGTACATACAGATTGCTCAAATTAATCCAGACCTTCACCCTGAATAAGAGCCTATCTTATATGTTCCCCCTGTACATACAGATTGCCCACATTAATCCGGACCTTCACCCTGAATAAGAGCCTATCTTATATGTTTCCCACACCCTGTACATACAGATTGCCCACATTAATCCAGACCTTCACCCTAAATAAGAGTCTATCTTATATGTTTCTCACACACTCTACATACAGATTGCCCACATTAATCTGGACCCTCACCCTGAATAAGAGCCTATCTTATATGTTTCCCACACCCTCAACATACAGATTGCTCACATTAATCCGGACCTTCACCCTGAATAAGAGCCTATCTTATATGTTTCCCACACCCTGTACATACAGATTGCTCACATTAATCCGGACCTTCACCCTAAATAAGAGCCTATTTTATATGTTTCCCACACCCTGTACATACAGACTGCTCACATTAATCCGGACCTTCACCCTAAATAAGAGTCTATCTTATATGTTTCCCCCCTGTACATACAGATTGCCCACATTAATCCGGACCCTCACCCTGAATAAGAGCCTATCTTATATGTTTCCCACACCATGTACATACAGATTGCTCACATTAATCCGGACCCTCACCCTGAATAAGAGCCTATCTTATATGTTTCCCACACCCTGTACATACAGATTGCCCACATTAATCCGGACCCTCACCCTGAATAAGAGTCTATCTTCTATGTTTCCCACACCCTGTACATACAGATTGCCCACATTTAAAATCATCCTACCTGCATCTATTGCATTTTCTGAGACTTTAAACATCCAAGAAGGCGGCCCATGGAGTGTCAGGCTGCCTGCAAACAGGAAGTGTCTTTTGACTGTGCCACTCTGCATTCTGGGATTGCTGACCTTTTCCTGACCCCAGCTCTACTTTGTCTGTGCAAAGCACAGCTATAACCCCGTCCCCCGCACTTGACCCCTCTCCTCTCCTCAGTATGTGATGCTCCTGAGGCAAGATGGCGGCGCCCGTATCCTAGAGTCCTGAACAGAGTTGCAGCCCAGCAGGGGAGAGAATAATAAGTAAGTTACTAAAAACGTTAGATATATTCATTTTTGATGCTGGGAAATAGTTTTTTAAGTGTTTGGGCTTTTCATTAAATCATGGTGAAGGTCCGCTTTAAGGTAAGAGTGCTTCTGTGATATCAATCCTAAAGACAAGGGGGCGCTCCCTCCAACTCCGCAACCCTACTCATAATCTATAATGAGATGACTGGGCCCCAGAGGAGCATGCACTTGTGTTATAGATTAGCGACACACAAGAGTCACATGACCACGGCAAATAAGGGGAAGAGGATCAGGCCCATTGCGCCCTCTCCTCTATATATATATATATATATATATACCTTCCGACTTCTCAGGGTGGGCAAGAGGGGCAATTCTTAAATGAAGCCACACCCCTCATCCAGGAATGGAAGAAGCCACGCCCCTTCATTGAGGGATGGATGAAGCCACGCCCCTTCATTGAGGGATGGATAGGAGATACATTGTAACTGTTACAACAATAGAAACAAATGAATCATTTATTGCTGCAGATCTGCATGTTACACCTCAAAGAGGAACAATATGTAAATTAAGCCACACCCCCTCATTAAGGGATGATGGAGCCACGCCCCCTCATTGAGGGATGGATGAAGCCACGCCCCTCATTGACGGATGAATGAAGCCACGCCCCCTCATTGAGGGATGATGGAGCCACGCCCCCTCATTGAGGGATGGATGAAGCCACGCCCCTCATTGGCGGATGAATGAAGCCACGCCCCCTCATTGAGGGATGTATAGGAGATACATTGTAACAGTTACAACAATAGAAACACTTTGAAAAGGAAATGAATCATTTATTGCTGCAGATCTGCATGTTACACCTCAAAGAGGGACAAAATGCAAATTAAGCCACACCCCCTCATTGAAGGATGGATGAAGCCATGCCCCCTCATTGAGGGATGGATGAAGCCACGCCCCCTCATTGAAGGATGGGTGAAGCCACGCCCCTCATTGAGGGATGGGTGAAGCCACGCCCCCTCATTGAGGGATGGATGAAGCCACGCCCCCTTATTGAGGGATAGATAGGAGATACATTGTAACAGTTACAACAATAGAAACATTTGGGCAAATGAATCATTTATTGCTGCAGATCTGCATGTTACACCTCAAAGAGGGACAATATGTAAATTAAGCCACACCTGCTCATTGAGGGATGGATGAAGCCACGCCCCCTCGTTGAAGGATGGATGAAGCCACGCCCCTCATTGAGGGATGGATGAAGCGACGCCCCCTCGTTGAGGGATGAATAGGAGATACATTGTGACAGTTACAACAATAGAAACACTTTGAATAGGCAAATGAATCATTTATTGCTGCAGATCTGCATGTTACACCCCAAAGAGGGACAAATGAGAACAACGAGGGACAGGAGGAAACTGACTCAAAAGAGGGACAGTCCCTCCAAACCAGGGACACTTGGGAGGTATAATAATACACACACGCACCGCAGGGAGCATTTGTAACGACGCATTAACATGCCAATAACTTTTGTTTTTCCAATAGCAGTAACGTCAGCGCCCCCCCTGCAGGTGGTCACCCTAGGCACAGGCCTAGGTTTGCCTAATGTTAATTACAGCCCTGATTATAAAAAACACAATATCAGAATCCATGTGACATCTCGCGGTCCCCTGTCGTGCGCGGTTTCTCAATTCACTTACGGATTCCATGCTGGCACCTGACAATTACATAGAAGAGAAATTCACCGCCGGGGAGCCAGAGAATTAAGGCCGTCACTTCTCTCTCCCCCCCTTGTGCGAGCTGCTGTCGCTCCCGCCGGCGCGGTCGGCGTGGCCTTCAACGAGCCGCGCTGCTTTTATAGGTGACGCAGGCTTTTGGCTGACATTAAACAGACGATGGTGTGTCGTAGCTCAGATTAATATCATAATTAGTCCAGACATTGATGTGTGCTGAGACGGAGGGGGGCTCGCATGAATGCGCCGCTACCAGCGGGGAGGGGGTTAGTCAGAGAACAGATTAAAAAAAAAAAAACACATCTGCAAGTGAAAGGAAGGATTAAGAAAAAATGTATGGCGTTAAAGCAGACCTACAGTCAAAAATGAAAAGTGGACCAAAACCCACCGCAATATGCCCAGGAATCTATAAGCTATAGCCACCAATCATCCTCCAGTCCTTATTGCCTTCCCTATAGCCACCAATCACCCTCCAGTCCTTATTCCCTTCCCTATAGCCACCAATCACCCTCCAGTCCTTATTACCTTCCCTATAGCCACCAATCATCCTTCAGTACTTATTGTATTCCCTATAGCCACCAATCACCCTCCAGTCCTTATTGCCGTCCCTATAGTCACCAATCACCCTCCAGCCCTTATTGCCTTCCCTATAGCCACCAATCACCCTCCAGTCCTTATTGCCTTCCCTATAGCCACCAATCATCCTCCAGTTCTTATTGCCTTCCCTATAGCCACCAATCACCCTCCAGTCCTTATTGCCTTCCCTATAGCCACCAATCATCCTCCAGTCCTTATTGTCTTCCCTATAGCCACCAATCGCCCTCCAGTCCTTATTGCCTTCCTTATAGCCACCAATCGCCCTCCAGTCCTTATTGCCTTCCCTATAGCCACCAATCATCCTCCAGTTCTTATTGCCTTCCCTATAGCCACCAAACACCCTCCAGCCCTTATTGCCTTCCCTATAGTCACCAATCATCCTCCAGTCCTTATTACCTTCCCTATAGCCACCAATCACCCTCCAGTCCTTATTACCTTCCCTATAGCCACCAATCACCCTCCAGTCCTTGTTGCCTTCCCTATAGCCACCAATCATCCTCCAGTACTTATTGTATTCCCTATAGCCACCAATCATCCTCCAGTCCTTATTGCCTTCCCTATAGCCACCAATCACCCTCCAGTCCTTATTGCCGTCCCTATAGCCACCAATCACCCTCCAGTTCTTATTGCCTTCCCTATAGCCACCAATCACCTTCCAGTCCTTATTGCCTTCCCTATAGCCACCAATCACCCTCCCGTCCATATTGCCTTCCCTATATTCACCAATCATCCTCCAATCCTTATTGCCTTCCCTATAGCCACCAATCACCCTCCCGCCCTTATTGCCTTCCCTATAGTCACCAATCATCCTCCAGTCCTAATTGCCTTCCCTATAGCCACCAATCACCCTCCCGTCCATATTGCCTTCCCTATAGTCACCAATCATCCTCCAGTCCTAATTGCTTTCCCTATAGCCACCAATCACCCTCCAGCCCTTATTGCCTTCCCTATAGCCACCAATCACCCTCCAGTCCTTATTGCCTTCCCTATAGCCACCAATCACCCTCCCGCCCTTATTGCCTTCCCTATAGTCACCAATCATCCTCCAGTCCTAATTGCCTTCCCTATAGCCACCAATCACCCTCCCGTCCATATTGCCTTCCCTATAGTCACCAATCATCCTCCAGTCCTAATTGCTTTCCCTATAGCCACCAATCACCCTCCAGCCCTTATTGCCTTCCCTATAGCCACCAATCACCCTCCAGTCCTTATTGCCTTCCCTATAGTCACCAATCATCCTCCAGTCCTAATTGCCTTCCCTATAGCCACCAATCACCCTCCCGTCCATATTGCCTTCCCTATAGTCACCAATCATCCTCCAGTCCTAATTGCTTTCCCTATAGCCACCAATCATCCTCCAGCCCTTATTGCCTTCCCTATAGCCACCAATCACCCTCCAGTCCTTATTGCCTTCCCTATAACCACCAATCACCCTCCAGTCCTTGTTGCCTTCCCTATAGCCACCAATCACCCTCCAGTCTTTATTGCCTTCCCTATAGTCACCAATCACCCTCCAGTCCTTATTACCTTCCCTATAGCCACCAATCACCCTCCAGTCCTTATTGCCTTCCCTATAGCCACCAATCGCCCTCCAGTCCTTATTGCCTTCCCTTTAGCCACCAATCACCCTCCAGTCCATATTGCCTTCCCTATAGCCACCAATCGCCCTCCAGTCCTTATTGCCTTCCCTATAGCCACCAATCACCCCCTAGTCCTTATTGCCTTCCCTATAGCCACCAATCACCCTCCAGTCCTTATTGCCTTCCCTATAGCCACCAATCGCCCTTCAGTCCTTATTGCCTTCCCTATAGCCACCAATCGCCCTTCAGTCCTTATTGCCTTCCCTATAGCCACCAATCACCCTCCAGTCCTTGTTGCCTTCCCTATAGCCACCAATCACCCTCCAGTCCTTGTTGCCTTCCCTATAGCCACCAATCACCCTCCAGTCCTTGTTGCCTTCCCTATAGCCGCCAATCATCCTCCAGTTTTTATTGCCTTCCCTATAGCCACCAATCATCCTCCAGTCCTCATTGCCTTCTCTATAGTCACCAATCATCCTACAGTCCTTATTGCCTTCCCTATAGCCACCAATCACCCTCCAGTCCTTATTACCTTCCCTATAGCCACCAATCACCCTCCAATCCTTATTGCCTTCCCTATAGCCACCAATCGTCCTCCAGTCCTTGTTGCCTTCCCTATAGTCACCAATCATCCTACAGTCCTTATTGCCTTCCCTATAGCCACCAATCACCCTCCAGTCCTTATTGCCTTCCCTATAGCCACCAATCACCCTCCAGTCCTTGTTGCCTTCTCTATAGCCACCAATCACCCTCCAGTCCTTGTTGCCTTCTCTATAGTCACCAATCACACTCCAGTCCTTCTTGCCTTCCCTATAGCCACCAATCACCCTCCAGTCCTTGTTGCCTTCCCAATAGTCACCAATCACTCTCCAGTCCTTGTTGCCTTCCCTATAGCCACCAATCAGCCTCCAGTCCTTATTGCCTTCCCTATAGCCACCAATTGCCCTCCAGTCCTTATTGCCTTCCCTATAGCAACCAATCACCCTCCAGTCCTTATTGCCTTCCCTATAGCCACCAATCACCCTCCAGTCCTTATTGCCTTCCCTATAGCCACCAATCCCCCTCCAGTCCTTATTGCCTTCCCTATAGCCACCAATCACCCTCCAGTCCTTATTGCCTTCCCTATAGCCACCAATCACCCTCCAGTCCTTATTGCCTTCCCTATAGCCACCAATCACCCTCTAATCCTTATTGCCTTCTCTATAGTCACCAATCACCCTCCAATCCTTATTGCCTTCCCTATAGCCACCAATCACCCTCTAATCCTTATTGCCTTCTCTATAGTCACCAATCACCCTCCAATCCTTATTGCCTTCCCTATAGCCACCAATCACCCTCCAGTCCTTGTTGCCTTCCCTATAGTCACCAATTACCCTCCAGTCCTTATTGCCTTCCCTATAGTCACCAATCACCCTCCAGTCCTTGTTGCCTTCCCTATAGTCACCAATCGCCCTCCAGTCCTTCTTGCTCCGCTTCCACTGCCATTAGAGACTTCATCATTGCTGTCAGTTGTCACCTGGTTCGTGCCATCTTCTGAGCTTTCATCAATTGCCCTCCATTCCAGGCCACCTTCTCCATTGTTATTGACCATCCCCTGTTGTCAGCCATGAGCAGGTCTGCGCATAGCACCCGGCATTCAGTGGTTCAGGTCCACTGTAAATTAATTAGGTACACATAAGGAGAGGAAGATTGTACACCCAAGAGGTGCAACTGCATGTCATAAGAATGGATTTTTTAATGCCATAAACAAACAGGGTTACAGGTACAAGGTGTATATACAAAATCTTATAGCAGCATATTCAACACATAGACCGCTTGGAATGTGTACATCTGGTATCTTACAGGGCATGGTGAGATAGTCATGGCTAGCTTGATTAAATAGAGTTGCGGGAAAAAATCACACGATACACAGGTATGAGTTAAAAAAAAACCATAGTAAATCTCAAACCATCCTCAAGGAAATACAGTGCGAATCAAGATAATCAAAAATAAGTAGAATCAGAGCAGGCTTACAGGTTATAGACACCAAGTCACAAAACCCACAACGTTTCGGCTAACTCAGAGCCTTCGTCAGTAGGAGCGGTAATCTATGTCTGGTAAGTGTGTGCTTATATAGGAAGGGCCTCCAGCAAGTGCAAGAATGGCGCCAATCACGGGGGGCGCACATGTTGGCGCTGCGTGATAACGTCATTTCCAGGTACCGCGTCCCACCCCGAATTTGTCTTCGGATTGAGCGTCGCCATTTTGTCGCTTCCCACCGCATCTCCTGGCTTACTTCACGCCGCACTGTGTGCGCAGCACAGAAACAGGATCCCTTTCTCATCATTATACCGGTATTGTGCCCCACCCCGTGCGCCGACCCTGATCACGGATGGCAGTCCTGCCACTCGGATCTCGGACGGTCAGGGTGGGACACGAGTGTCCCTTCAACCAATAATTAATAGTTCCACTGTAAAATAATCCCCCGAAGACGCCATGGGCCCCTGGCAATTGCCCAGGTTTGCCCTGTGCTGGCGACAGCCCTGTTGCTGATGCTTTGTACTTGGTACCCAGTTGAGTCTATTACCTCCTGGCACATATTGCCGGGCTTTGGCAGCTTCCTCTGCATATGGCATCGCCTCCTCCTCGCTCACACTGCATATGGCTGCCAGGCAGCTGTACGGCATTAAAGGACCCCTGCGAAACCCAGCGACGGAGCAACATACGAACGGAGCTCTTGTTAATGATTATTTATTAGATTGTTATTAATTACAGCGACAGATGAGTGGAAAGACTTCAGGGGGACGCTATCCGCCATCCATCATCCCCTCCGCCAGGCTGCATATGCCCCAACCCAATCCCGAGCTGTCAAGTGTCAGACGTGGCGTCTGATCCGCTCGCATTGTGCATTAGGCTCACGCGCGCATGCAAATCCGGGAACGTGAAACTTCTGCTGTAGAGGTGCCCACTCGCCGACGAGCCGGCCACCCAGGATCCCCCCGAACTAGAACGCAGAAAGATTGGCTTTAATGCGATATCGCTCAGCGAAATGCCACCTACACAGGGACCACCGGAGATAAGGAGGATCATCAATAATATCAAAATTAAATTGCTTTCCCGGGTCTGACAGAATCTCATTGCGCATCGGTAGACGGCGGATTCGCCAAAGCAGAATGGAAGGATTTTCAAGGGATGGAAGAAATAAAAAGACAAGTGTCGAGTTTGAATTTAAAGGCTCAGTCGGTCCCAAAAGAGTAATTCTGACTCCATGGAAGAGGCTGAGAGGTTAAGCTGCGTTACTGCACTTCGGTGCTTAGGTTTTGCACTTGGGCTCCGAGGTGTTTAAACTTTTCTGTTCGGAAGTCTTAACTTTTCATCTTAAAGCGTCATTCAATAAAAAGCCCAAACTGAGCTGGTAACTTTAGCCTATAGACATCTATGTAGCTGGTTACTTTAGCCTGTAGACTTCTATAGAGCTGGACACTTCAGCCATTCTTTATCCCGCCTGGGCAGTGTGGCATTCCCCCCATCCCCTTCCCGATAGGCAGTCTGGCATTCCCATTCCCCATAGGCAGTGTGACATTCCCCCTCCCATTCCCCATATATGCAGTATGGCATTCCCCCCTCCCATTCCCCATATAAGCAGTATGGCATTCCCCCTCCCATTCCCCATATAGGCAGTGTGGCAATCCCCCCTCCCATTCCCCATATATGCAGTGTGGCATTCCCCCCTCCCATTCCCCATATAAGCAGTATGGCATTCCCCCTCCCATTCCCCATATAGGCAGTGTGGCATTCCCCCCTCCCATTCCCCATATAGGCAGCGTGACATTCCCCCTCCCATTCCCCATATAAGCAGTGTGGCATTCCCCCTCACATTCCCCATATAGGCAGTGTGACATTCCCCCCTCCCATTCCCCATATAGGCAGTGTGGCATTCCCCCTCCCATTCCCCATATAGGCAGTGTGGCATTCCCCCCTCCCATTCCCCATATAAGCAGTGTGACATTCCCCCCTCCCATTCCCCATATAGGCAGTGTGGCATTCCCCCCTCCCATTCCCCATATATGCAGTATGGCATTCCCCCTCCCATTCCCCATATAAGCAGTGTGGCATTCCCCCCTCCCCTTCACCATAGGTAGTGTGGCATTCCCCCTCCCATTCCCCATATAGGCAGTGTGGCATTCCCCCCTCCCATTCCCCATATAGGCAATGTGGCATTCCCCCTCCCATTCCCCATAGGCAGTGTGGCATTCCCCTCTCCCATTCCCCATATAGGCTGTGTGACATTCCCCCCTCCCATTCCCCATATAGGCAGTGTGGCATTCCCCCTCCCATTCCCCATATAGGCAGTGTGACATTCCCCCCTCCCATTCCCCGTATAGGCAGTGTGGCATTCCCCCTCCCATTCCCCATATAGGCAGTGTGGCATTCCCCCTCCCATTCCCCGTATAGGCAGTGTGGCATTCCCCCTCCCATTCCCCATATAGGCAGTGTGACATTCCCCCCTCCCATTCCCCGTATAGGCAGTGTGGCATTCCCCCTCCCATTCCCCATATAGGCAGTGTGACATTCCCCCCTCCCATTCCCCATATAGGCAGTGTGGCATTCCCCCTCCCATTCCCCGTATAGGCAGTGTGGCATTCCCCCTCCCATTCCCCATATAGGCAGTGTGACATTCCCCCCTCCCATTCCCCATACAGGCAGTGTGACATTCCCCCTCCCATTCACCATATAGGCATTGTGGCATTCCCCCCTCCCATTCCCCATATAGGCAGTGTGACATTCCCCCTCCCATTCCCCATATAGGCAGTGTGGCATTCTCCCCTCCCCTTCCCCATAGGTAGTGTGGCATTCCCCCTCCCATTCCCCATATAGGCAGTGTGGCATTCCCCCCTCCCATTCCACATATAGGCAGTGTGGCATTCCCCCTCCCATTCCCCATATAAGCAGTGTGGCATTCTCCCCTCCCCTTCCCCATAGGTAGTGTAGCATTCCCCCTCCCATTCCCCATATAGGCAGTGTGGCATTCCCCCCTCCCATTCCCCATATAGGCAGTGTGACCTCCCCCCTCCCATTCCCCATATAGGCAGTGTGGCATTCCCCCCTCCCATTCCCCATATAAGCCGTGTGGCATTCCCCCCTCCCCTTCCCCATACAGGCAGTGTGGCATTCCCCCCTCCCATTCCCCATATAGGCAGTGTGACCTCCCCCCTCCCATTCCCCATATAGGCAGTGTGGCATTCCCCCCTCCCATTCCCCATATAAGCAGTGTGGCATTCCCCCCTCCCATTCCCCATACAGGCAGTGTGGCATTCCCCCCTCCCATTCCCCATATAAGCAGTGTGGCATTCCCCCCTCCCCTTCCCCATAGGTAGTGTGGCATTCCCCCTCCCATTCCCCATATAGGCAGTGTGGCATTCCCCCTCCCATTCCCCATTAGCAGTGTGGCATTCCCCCCTCCCATTCCCCTTATAGGCAGTGTGGCATTCCCCCCTCCCCTTCCCCATAGGCAGTGTGGCATTCCCCCCTCCCATTCCCCTTATAGGCAGTGTGGCATTCCCCCCTCCCCTTCCCCATAGGCAGTGTGGCATTCCCCCCTCCCCTTCCCCATAGGCAGTGTGGCATTCCCCCCTCCCATTCCCCATATAGGCAGTGTGGCATTCCCCCTCCCATTCCCCATATAGGCAGTGTGGCATTCCCCCTCCCATTCCCCATTAGCAGTGTGACATTCCCCCTCCCATTCCCCATAGGCAGTGTGGCATTCCTCCTCCCATTCCCCATAGGCAGTGTGGCATTCCCCCCTCCCATTCCCCTTATAGGCAGTGTGGCATTCCCCCCTCCCCTTCCCCATAGGCTGTGTGGCATTCCCCCTCTCATTCCCCATATAGGCAGTGTGGCATTCCCCCCTCCCATTCCCCATATATGCAGTATGGAATTCCCCCCTCCCATTCCCCATACAGGCAGTGTGGCATTCCCCCTCCCATTCCCCATATAAGCAGTGGGGCATTCCCCCCCTCCCATTCCCCATATAAGCAGTGTGACATTCCCCCCTCCCATTCCCCATATAGGCAGTGTGGCATTCCCCCCTCCCATTCCCCATATATGCAGTATGGCATTCCCCCCTCCCATTCCCCATATAAGCAGTGTAGCATTCCCCCCTCCCCTTCCCCATAGGTAGTGTGGCATTCCCCCCTCCCATTCCCCATATAGGCAGTGTGGCATTCCCCCTCCCATTCCCCATATAGGCAGTGTGGCATTCCCCCTCCCATTCCCCATATAGGCAGTGTGGCATTCCCCCTCCCATTCCCCATTAGCAGTGTGACATTCCCCCTCCCATTCCCCATAGGCAGTGTGGCATTCCCCCTCCCATTCCCCATAGGCAGTGTGGCATTCCCCCCTCCCATTCCCCTTATAGGCAGTGTGGCATTCCCCCCTCCCCTTCCCCATAGGCAGTGTGGCATTCCCCCTCTCATTCCCCATATAGGCAGTGTGGCATTCCCCCCTCCCATTCCCCATACAGGCAGTGTGGCATTCCTCCTCCCATTCCCCATACAGGCAGTGTGGCATTCCTCCTCCCATTCCCCATATAGGCATTTGCCAATTCAAAGTGTTTCAATTGTTGTAACTGTTACAATGTATCTCCTAACCATCCCACGATGGGGAGTGTCTTAATCCATTCCTTAATGATAGCGCGTGGCTTCATCCATCCCTCAATGAGGGGGCGTGGCTTCATCCATCCCTCAATGAGGAGGCGTGGCTTCACTTATATATTGTCCCTCTTTGAGGTGTAACATGCAGATCTACATCAAGAAATGATTAATTTTCCTATTCAAAATGTCCTTCTCTTTACTCCTTACTTACTTTTAACCTTATAAAACAACCATCCCTTTGGGTTAGGGGAAGCCCTCCCGCCACATAATCTGCAGGGACGGACTTATAAATTATGGGACCCCATGCAAAGTTGTGCCTGGAGCCCTAATCAAAGGCATTTTTATATAACAAAATATAGTATTAAAGAGGAACAAATGATGGAGAGAAGCAGCTTTCTTTCTCATGTAGCCACGGCACTAACGGCATCACCAGTATTACATGCCAGCCGCTTCCAGTGTTCATTCAGTTAAGTTCTGGGGAACCCCTGAGAGGTGGGGGCCCCAAGAAATTGGACGGGTGGCAAGGTGGCAAAGCTGGCCACAGATAATTTGTAGTAATAATTTGAGGCAGATGGAGTTAGCGATATTATTCTTGAAGGCGTTTTGCTGGTTGCCTGGCTCACTGTCTCGGGTCCGGCTCCCTCTGCTCAGCTGTAAGACTATTCTCAATACCTTTGGAGAGAGCTGGGTGTGAACTGGTGTCGATGGGTGGGACATTGGGTGTGGTTAGGGTTGTAGTTGGGGGCGTGGCTTAATTGCAATAAAAACATTGTACATAACGTGCCTATCTCATTTTCCCTCTTCTCCATCTTGAAAAGTTGAGGTGTCTAACCTATGTGACCAACTGAAACAGCCAATTGAAACCTAAGATGTTGGTCCAAAGCTGGGATACCTAGTCCCAATTCACCTTTTTTTATTTACTAGACTATACAATCATACTTTGCAGGTACAGATCATCCCTACCTGGAGCATCACCTGTTGGATGTAAAACTTGAGGCTAACCCATACCTACTTCAGTTCTTCTGCTCGCCACCTCTAGGACATCCCTGCTTCGGATGCTCAACGCTGTGTAAACCTCCCTGGAGCCTGATATGGGGTTTGTAATGTCCCACGTTTTGTGTTTCATTTTATCCATAGTAAAGGTTTGATATCGTGTTTATTTACATAGGCTGAGCAGTGTGCATTTAACTGCTTTTATCCCTTTCTGGCTCCCTTAACCTAGCTGTGATGCAAGCAGCTCCTCCCTTCTTCCTCTCTCCTCCAGCCATTTTCTAGTTTGCATCCAAGCAGTGCACACCTGCTGCTCCCTCCTGCAATCTACAGTCTTTTTACCTGCTGCTGTTATGGGTTATATCACAAGTTTCCTGCTATGTTGAACGTACATTGAAAGATTCCTTCTGTAAGAAGTGTTTATTTCAAGATTCTGTACTGAAATACATTTTCTGAAACGTATCTACGTATCTTCATGACCAGCCGAGTAAGCTATCTGCCAAGCCTTATGGAGTAAGAACACATCCGTCACAGCCACATGCACAGACAAGGTGAAGCTGTCTTCAGGATTCACATTACTGCCATCTGCTGAGTCTGTTTATTCATGTCATAGAATTCCCATATTGGGATTCCCAGGATGGGAAAATTTTAAAGGACAAACCTGTACAGCGAAGAATCCGTTTAATGAATGATTTTAGGTGACAGTGATAGAAAATAAAATACAGACTCAGGAGAACGGAACGGGGTGAAAACAGCAATGGGTCCCGGGTGTTGAATTTAGGAAAAGGCAGGTAATTAAAGTTCAGAAGGCAAAAGTCCTTGCAGAGACCAGAAATAGGCAGATATCAAAAGTTCCCCAGACTGCCTCTATCCAGCAGCTCCAAATGACAGTTGCACACGCACCTGGGCTGAGGGCTGGCCAGCTATTAAAGGCCCAGCCTTCTCAAGCCTAGGTGCTAGCTAATGACCCCAGGCTCTGGATAATCCTGCTGGTAGACTGGAGAATGGCCAGCAGGGACAGCTGCTAGTGGCAAGGAGTAACGCAGGAAATACAGCGAGAGCCACCAGCAGGTGAACAAGGGGAGCTGTGAGGCTCGGGGTAAGGAGGAAGCCCAGATCTAACAATTAAACTGCTAAGATTGTCCAGCAGCCCTCAAGCGCATCAGCGTATGTGCGTGTGTAACTGCAGCCATTATAGAAGCAAGCCTAGTTCTTCCTCTACATCCAGCATGTGTGTGTTATTACAGCTTGATAAGCGTCAGCACAGCTATCTGTCTCATAGCAGCTCATATCAAAATTACTTACATTTACAGTGTGCCTCTGAGAGATTATTGTGTACATTTATATAAGTACATTTGTGGATAAGTGATTTGCTCAGATCATCAGCGTTTTTTTTATAAGAAAGTGAAGCTGATTCATTTCTGCCTTATTAGCTCTCTCCCCTGTGCTCATGAACGACAAGCCAGTATCATCAATGTATCAATTTTCATGAGTCATAATTAAACTTCTCCCTAGTCTGAGCTTTACAGAATTGTTACATTTGCAGGGGCTTTCTGGACAACCTGTCAACTCACAAGTTGTTACTTTTTCTGCAAAACATCTCTTCAACCCAGAGACTTATGCTGTCAGTACAGAATACAGACCTGCAGCCCAGTTATAGAATAAAACACTGTGTGTGTTAGATCCAAGCATTTACCTGTCCGCACTCCTCACAGCATCCAAACATCCTTGCGGAAACACAGTCTGACACGCTTAGGTGCTCACTGTGGTCAGCTAAGCTTAAGGTCCATTTAAGGGTTAACTCAGAGGTTCTGTCTGGCTCACTAGGATTAGTGTGTAAATTAAGCAACTGCTGTGCAGCCCCAGCCTTCAAACCTTCCATTGGTCAGTAGTCACATAAAGCTGCCTCTGACTGTGATAGTGTCTAGCTTGTGGTGTTACTCTGCTTGTTTATTTCCTGCTGACCTGATTAGTTTGCTCTGCATCCCCACTACGCTTTTGCCTGACCCTTTGGATAATGCTACTCCCTGATTTACGGCTTCAACCCATGGCTTTCCCCGGACTTCGGCTTTGTTTACTCCTTCTGTCAAGATACTGGTAGGACTGATAATCTGTTGCAGACCCAGCTATCTCTGACTTCCCCTGTGTATTGTTACAGTTTTGCCCAGTTGTACATCGGCCTTTGCAGCCTCAGATGCAGTCTTTGTGCCCTTAAGTCCTGGGGGCAATCATGTTCGGACAGGCGTGTTATGTCTTCCGACAAATGGGGGCTTGACTATAGGTGAAGACAGCTGTGTTAGTTGGAATCTGAACAAGGGCTGGTGATCAGCTGGGCATTACAGTGTGAAACCTACTTTAAAAGTGAAGGAGAATCTTCAGAACACGAGTTAAGAACTGTTTTCCAAAACCACCCAACAATGGGAGACTATATTAACCCATCCAGTTAGAAACATAGAAACAAAGAAGGTTGACGGCAGAAGGAGACCATACGGTCCATTTAGTCTGCTCTTATGTGTATACTGTATGTTCTCTATATCTTAGGATAAATATGTGCTTATCCCAGGCATGTTTAAATTCACTTACTGTCGATTTTTCACCTCTGCTGGAAGTTTGTTCCAAGCATCTACTTCTATTTCTGTAAAATAATACTTTCTAACATTGCTTCTGATCTTTCCTCCGACTAGCTTCAGGTTGTGCCCCCCTTGTTCTATCATTAAGTTTCTTCTTAAAAGCACTTTCCTCTTACACAGACTGCTAATGATGTGGCATTACTAGAGGCTGCTCTAAAACAACTTTCCACACTTTATGAGAATTATATGCAGTTAAGTCAGAAGTATATTGCCACTTTAGAGAGAGTTTATTCAGACCATTCATTAAAAGAGCTGGAAAGCTTTCAGCAACTTAACTCGGAAAGAGACTGTTTTATAAATAAACTTAAAGCCAATTCTCAAGCAAAAATTGCCCAACTCCAGGAAACTAATTTCTCACATTTCTAAGGTCACTAGTCATTCTAAAAGTTCAAAACAACCTTACAAATCACGATCATCTAAATATTCAACTATCAGCCAATGAGTGGCAGCTACTAAAATCCAAGCAATGTTTGCACACCGGAAGGCTGATATGGAGGCAGAGGTGGCCATTGAGGAGTCAGAGGCAGCTCAACAGCGGGCAGAAATGGAGGCAGAGGCTGCCATCAAGGAGTCAGAGGCAGCTTGTCAGCGGGCAGAGATAGAGGCTCCCCTATAGAAGCAGAAGCAACACAGAAAAGAGCAGAAATAGAGGCTCTGGAGAAATAGCCACAGCTATGGCAAGACTGCAGGTTCTAGAGCAAGCCATCAGTGGTAGTGAAAGTTTAATTGAAGTGTCAGCAGAGCTCCTTTGGAGCACACAAGGGACAATGTGCTAAATCAAAATAGTGCGCCCCTGATTGCTACAGATGTTCCTGATATTAGACATTTCTCCACAGTGGCAGGAGACAGATTCTTTGGCAGTACCAAGGTCAGTACAATGCACAATGCCTTGAGAAAACTACTAGCCCTGAAATGTTGGAAACTTCCAGCGATCCACCCTTTAGAGATACGGGTATACTCTCTTGTTTTCAATGCTGTGATTTCATCATGTAATTGTGTCCACTGTACTGTACCATTGCATGTCAAGGCGAGTTACAAGTGGTGTGCCGCAAGGCTCTGTCCTGGGCCCCATTCTTTTTAATATATTTGTAAGTGACATAGGAGAAGGCTTGGTAGGAAAAGTTTGTCTGTTTGCTGATGATACAAAGGTTAGTAATAGGGTGGATATTCCTGGAGGTGTCTGCAACATGGAAAATGATTTAGCTTTACTGGATAGATGGTCAAAACTGTGGAAACTAGAGTTTAATGTCTCTAAATGTAAAATCATGCACTTGGGTAGAAGGAATCCCGGCTCTGAGTACCGTATGGGCAGTACTGTGTTAGCCAGGACCTCGGAGGAGAGAGATTTAGGGATACTGATTACTGAAAGCTGCAAGATGATTGGACAGTGTAGCCAGGCAGTGGGAAAAGCAAGCAGGATGCTCGGCTGCATAGCTCGAGGCATCACCAGTAGGGAGAGGGAGGTTGTGATGCCGCTGTATAGAGCCCTGGTGAGGCCGCAGCTAGAATACTGTGTGCAGTTCTGGAGACCTTACCTGCAAAAAGACATTATTCAAATAGAATGGGTCCAAAGGCCGGCAACAAAAATGGTGGAAGGACTTAAACTTAAAACTTATCAGGAGAGACTTAAAGAACTTAATTTGTACAGTCTGGAGGAAAGAAGGGAGAGGGGGACATGATGGAGACTTTTAAATATGTGAAAGGATTGAATAAGGTTCAGGAGGGAAGTGTTTTTAAGAAGAAGCTTAATGATAGAACAAGGGGCACAACCTGAAGCTAGTCGGAGGAAGATCAGGAGCAATGTTAGAAAATATTATTTTACAGAAAGAGTAGTAGATGCTTGGAACAAACTTCCAGCAGAGGTAGTTGAAAAATCAGCAGTCACTGAATTTAAACATGCCTGGGATAAGCACACATCTATCCTAAGATAAAGAGAACATACAGTATACACATAAGGGCAGAGACTAGATGGACCGTATGGTCTCCTTCTGCCGTCAACCTTCTATGTTTCTATGTTTCTATGTCATTTAATATGTAGCAGGCTATCCTATGCACTGATTGCAGGGTTCATTGATCTTTATTGCTCAGAATTAAGCATACTACTATGCTCCTGATTGCTATTAAACCTTAACTTTATGTAAACAGCCAGCCGCTATGAATAACCCTCAGGAGGACCTAAAGCAACACCTCTTTTGCTTTCACATACATGGTAATTGTTAATTACCTAGCTATAGAACATATTACTACTTTATATGGTTATACTTTTTTTCTCCTAGCCCATGAGGTTTACTAGTTTCCTGAGGATTATGGATCACAATTACTCCAATGGATTTGGCCACTTTGTATCCTTTTGTTTGTGAAAATCGCTATTGAATATATTTTTATATTACACTTGATAATTGCAATTTCAACCAGTTTTGTGTGGTGTGCATCCTTTCAAATCTTGTGCATCCCAGTACAATGCACCACCCACTTATCTCTTTCCTCCTCACACGTTCCTGGGCGCTAGGTCCCTGTACCTCAGTGAGTTCTTTTCAAAGACACTCCTGTTCAAGCCAATGCCCCAACACGGTACCAACCTCCTCACCGCCACACGACTCCAGTTGAATGCAGCATCAAGCCTAGCCCCTTACCTACCCACGCCTGTCACTTCTCAGCCAGCAATTCCCTGCCTAAAGACAGAGAAATCAGAGTTCACCAGATACATGGTTCGCCGAGAACTCACAAAGACCAGTCTCACAAGGTTTGATGACCAACCTGAGAACTACAGAGCCTGAATATGTGCATTTAATGCAACACGCAGTGAGCTTGGCATTACAGCAGCTGAGGAGCTTGACCTACTTGTAGAATAGAGTTCACTTTAATCCAATGCGTTCTCATTCTTAGCTTCTCCTGCCTACGTCACCCACTGGTGATTCCTTAGTATGTCACATGGAGACATTAAAGTGATACTAAAGGCAAGCTCCCGATTGTTGTCCCATTTTCTCGGGCTACATGTTGTGCTCTCGCAAACTTCAATCTTCAGACCCTGTAGTAACTAAGTTATTAGTAAAAGTATTAGAGCATTGGAGATGCAGTGAAGCATTGAGGAGAAACAGTGGGTGTGGCAAAATTCTATTGTTTCTTTTGTTGTAATTGTTACACCCTATCTCCTATCCATCAATAAATGAGGGGCATGGCTTCATCCATCCCTCAATGTGGGGGTGTGTGGCTTCATCCATCCCTCAATGAGGGGCGTGGCTTTATCCATCTCTCAATGTGGGGTGTGTGGCTTCATCCATCCCTCAATGAGGGGCGTGGCTTTATCCATCTCTCAATGTGGGGTGTGTGGCTTCATTTACATATTGTCTCTCTTTGAGGTGTAGCACGCAGATCTGCAGAAATAAATAATTAATTTGCCTATTCAAAGTGTTTCTATTGTTGTAACTGTTACATCCTATTTCCTATCCTTCCCTCAATGAGGGGGCGTGGCTTCACCCATTCCTCAATGAGGGGGCGTGGTCTAATTTAAGGTATGGTGTAGGTACTGTAGGAGGGATCAGCCGGAGAGCTCCAGACATTCTGGTCACATGTCGCCAGCAGTCTGAGATGCTCTACAGATCATCATCAAATACTAAACTGAGAGGTGGGAATTATATTGCTAGGTTTTCAATTATTCAGCATCGCACCTGGATAACAGTAACATTTTGCTCAAAGAAATGTAATTATCTGACTTGTGTATCTAAATGTATATCAGTCATTGTTACCAGGAAAAAAGAATTTCTAGCAGTAGAACATTACAGGATGCAGGAGACTTGGAGAGGAACACCACTGTGCTGAAGATCATGTTTAAAGAGGAACAAAACCCGGGAATTTGTTCCTTGCCCCCGGGCAGGGGCGGACCGGCCATAGGGAGACCCGGGAAAATACACGGTGGGCCGAACAGCTTTGGGGCCAGTTGGGCTGCTGCTTTTAAAGTGGACCAAAACCCACCGCGATCGGCCCGGGAATCTATAAGATTCACAGGCCAATCGATTGCCTCCCTCCGGGGCATCCAAGATTGGGATGCTACACTGTGTGAAAGCCTCCAGGTCACCCCATACACTTGCCTTGTTTCCCGGTCCAACGATGCTTAAGCAAGCCACGGCCGCATTCCCGCTATCCCTCTAACAGGGCTGCGAGGGATGCGACCGCCAGTGAGCTCGGAGCCGCTAGCCTTAGACGAAGGCGAGACATGCATAAGAGGTGAGTTTGCAGCGGTGATCTGGGGAGTTTCACGCAGTGGGGGCAAGGACCAAAACCCAGAATAGTCCTGGGTTTTGGTCCAATTTAACACCCACATTGAATCCCTGCCCCCTTAGTCTCAGCCCCCTGTACCCACAAGCCCAGCTCCCAGTGCTATAGCCCCAGCATCATGGTTGGAGGGCCTCAGCAGGGATGTCTTGGGCCGGCCAGGGGCTGGTAAAATCCAGGGCTGATATTTGGCCCCAGTTGGCCACTGCCCCGGGGGCATCCAGATTCGCTGTGTAAAACCCTATAGGAATCCCAAAAAAACTCACCTCTCCAATGATGCATGTGCGGGATCTCGTCCAATGAGAGCCGCCAGCTATGACAATGTCATTCGGCAGACGGCTCTCATTCTAATCAATGTGGAGTGTGCACTGCCAGATCCCCGGCATCCCTAGCCGTGCACGGCCTGAGATGCAGGGGATGCGGCATGGCACGCTCATTTGTAAACCTGCCACCTGCCAAATAATGTTGTCAAAGCAGGCGGATCTCACTTGGACGGAGTATAACGGGCGCCTAGGCTGGTTCTACATGGACAGAGGGGACCCCACACAATTTTTAAAAAGGGTTTAATCCTTAGAAACATAGAAACATAGCAGGTTGACGGCAGAAGGAGACCATACGGTCCATCTAGTCTGCCCTTATGTGTATACTGTATGTTCTCTGTATCTTATGTATATACTGTATGTTCTCTGTATCTTATGTATATACTGTATGTTCTCTGTATCTTATGTGTATACTGTATGTTCTCTCTATCTTATGTATATACTGTATGTACTCTGTATCTTATGTATATACTGTATGTACTCTGTATCTTATGTATATACTGTATGTTCTCTGTATCTTATGTATATACTGTATGTTCTCTGTATCTTATGTATATACTGTATGTTCTCTGTATCTTATGTGTATACTGTATGTTCTCTTTATCTTATGTATATACTGTATGTTCTCTGTATCTTATGTGTATATACTGTATGTTCTCTGTATCTTATGTGTATACTGTATGTTCTCTGTATCTTATGTATATACTGTATGTTCTCTGTATCTTATGTGTATATACTGTATGTTCTCTGTATCTTATGTATATACTGTATGTTCTCTGTATCTTATGTATATACTGTATGTACTCTGTATCTTATGTGTATACTGTATGTTCTCTGTATCTTATGTGTATACTGTATGTTCTCTATCTTATGTATATACTGTATGTACTCTGTATCTTATGTATATACTGTATGTTCTCTGTATCTTATGTATATACTGTATGTACTCTGTATCTTATGTATATACTGTATGTTCTCTGTATCTTATGTATATACTGTATGTTCTCTGTATCTTATGTATATACTGTATGTTCTCTGTATCTTATGTGTATACTGTATGTTCTCTGTATCTTATGTATATACTGTATGTTCTCTGTATCTTATGTATATACTGTATGTTCTCTGTATCTTATGTGTATACTGTATGTTCTCTTTATCTTAGGATAGATGTGTGCTTATCCCAGACATGTTTAAATTCAGTGACTGTTGATTTTTCAACTACCTCTGCTGGAAGTTTGTTCCAAGCATCTACTACTCTTTCTGTAAAATAATATTTTCTAACATTGCTCCTGATCTTCCTCCGACTAGCTTCAGGTTGGCCCCCTTGTTCTATCATTAAGTTTCTTCTTAAAAACACTTCCCTCCTGAACCTTATTCAATCCTTTCACATATATAAAGGTCTCCATCATGTCCCCCCTCTCCCTTCTTTCCTCCAGACTGTACAGATTAAGTTATTTAAGTCCTTCCACCATTTTCGTTGCCCGCCTTTGGACCCGTTCTATTTGAATAATGTCTTTTTGCAGGGGAGGTCTCCAGAACTGCACACAGTATTCCAGCTGTGGCCTCACCAGGGCTCTATACAGCGGCATCACAACCTCCCTCTTCCTACTGGTGATGCCTCGAGCTATGCAGCCGAGCATCCTGCTTGCTTTTCCCACTGCCTGGCTACACTGTCCACTCATCTTGCAGCTATCAGTAATCAGTATCCCTAAATCTCTCTACTCCGAGGTCCTGGATAACACAGTGCTGCCCATACGGTGCTCAGAGCCGGGATTCCTTCTACCCAAGTGCAGGATTTTACATTTAGAGACATTAAACTCTAGTTTCCACAGTTTTGACCATCTATCCAGTAAAGCTAAATCATTTTCCATGTTGCAGACACCTCCAGGAATATCCACCCTATTACTAACCTTTGTATCATCAGCAAACAGACAAACTTTTCCTACCAAGCCTTCTCCTATGTCACTTACAAATATATTAAAAAGAATGGGGCCCAGGACAGAGCCTTGCGGCACACCACTTGTAACTCACCTTTGTCCAGATTGCTCGCCATTTACAACAACGCTCTGATACCGATCCCTCAGCCAACTGGAAATCCACTGAACTATCCAGGGATTGAGTCCTACCTTCAATAACTTATCTATGATCCTTATGTGGTACAGTGTCAAAGGCTTTGCTAAAATCCAGATAGGCGATATCCACAGCACCACCTTCATCTAACACTTTAGTGACATTGTCAAAGAAATCAATAAGATTGGTCTGACATGATCTGCCCTCAGTAAAGCCGTGCTGTTTTGGGTCCAATAGGTCATTAATTTTTAGATGGGAAATTATCTGTTTTTTTAAGAGTGTTTCCATTAATTTGACCACTATAGATGTTAAACTAACTGGCCTGTAATTACTGGCTTCTTCTCTACTCCCCTTTTTATGGATTGGTACGACATTGGCCATTCTCCAATCATCTGGAACCTCACCAGTTGAAAGGGAATGGTTAAGTAAATCAGTCAGAGGGGCTGCAATCACAAACCTAAGTTCCCTTAGAACTCTGGGGTGGATTCCATCTGGACCCATTGCCTTACTTACCTTTAGATGTGCAGCTCGGCTAAGACATCAGCCTCCAGAAACTCCGGAGCTGTGCCCTCCCAGCTGGATGCTGTGCTATGGCCATGCCTGCTACTATCTGAAAATACCGAACAAAAGTAGCTATTCAGATGGTCAGCCACAGCCTTATCTCCGTCAATATATTTATTTTCCCTATTTCTAATCTTTGAGACTGCATTGCTTTTCTTCTTTCTGTCACCAATATATCGGAAAAAGGATTTATCTCCCCTCTTCATAGATTTGGCCATTTCTTCCTCCTTTTGCCCTTTAGCAGTCCTTATAATCAGTTTTGCTTCCCTCTGTTTAATTTTATACGCCTCTCTGTCAGCTACACTTCCACTTACTTTATACTTCTTATAGGCAGACTTCTAATCTTTTATGATAGTGCTGACTTCCCTAGTAAACCATAATGGGTTCTTTTTCCTTTTTATTCTTGCTAGTTTGTTTCACATATTGCTTAGTTGCCTTTAAGATGGCCATTTTTAATAGTGACCACTGGGCACTCACTTCTGCTACTCTGTTCCACTCACCTAATTTTCTTTCTACATACTCCGCCATTTTCTTTAAAAATTAAAAAAAAAACTTTTATTTTTTTTTTCCCCTACTTACCCCGGTGCTAACTGGTGTCCCGCGCCGCCCGCCGCTGCTTCTGACAGTGAGTATAAAAGCCCCCCCTGCAGCGGGGAGCTAGAAGCTGAGAGCCCAGCCAGGCCCACCCGCCATCCAGCATATATGGATTTTTATCATTGGGCAATTTTTGGAGATAATGCTCCTTTAAAGTGGACCAAAACCCAGGATTTTGACTATCCTGGCTTTTGGTCCTTTCCGCCGGGGCACCCCGATCGGGGATGTCCCACTGTCTGAAACCCCCCCAAATCGGGGGAACTCACCTCTTCCCGGTCCTACGTTGCATGCACGACCATCAAAGCCTTTGTCTAAGGCCAGCGTCTCCGAGCGCGCTGGTGGCCGCACCTCCTGCTTCCCTCTAACAGAGAGCGTGCCTATTCACAAATGGCTGGCGCGGGCACACGCCCTGCTAGAGGGATAGTGGGGATGCGGCCACGGCTTGTGCATGCACCTTTGGACCGGAGAGCAAGGTAAGTGTATGGGGTGACTTGGTGGGTTTCACATAGAGGGGCATCACCATTTTATAGGTTCCCCGGCCGATGGTTTTTGGTCCACTTTAAGGATTTCGGGGATATTGGTCCACTTTAAGGATTTCAGGGATTTTGGTCCACTTTAGGAATTTCAGGGAAAAATTTGGTCGCTGCGAATCACAAGAAAATTTTGATTGCTGCCGAATCAGATTTTTTCCCGATATGTGGACCGAACTCAGGTTGTCATAGTTCGGTTGGCTCATCTCTAGTTGTTGACTTACAGTTCTGGGGTCCGTGTTGCCGTTATGGGTCCAAAAGCTGCTCAAATGGTGCTCAGCCACACCGCAAAGTATGAATAAGGCAGGAGCATACCTACTATAGAGGCAGTGCCCTCCGGGGCCCGTGGAACCAGGGGGCCCCGGCGCAACCTACTTGCACCACAACTTTAGAAATGACACCTGGGGCCAGCATCATACTCACCTGCCCAGGCATGTGCCTCATCTATTCAGCAGCGCGTCTCCCTGGCCTCCGCCGCCTCCGAGCACTGGCGCATGCCTCCCAGGGCCCGCCGTGCGCACGCTGCTCACCTGCCCAGTAAGTGTCTGCCGCAAGGGGGAGGAAGTTAGTCGTGCTAATGATGGGTCTGTGATAGGGGCCCCGCTATGGTGCCCCATGTACGCCCCTGGAATGGGGCACTGAGCTCTTGATGAAAGCCCTATTACGTGAGCCCGTAATGTAGCGTAATATTACGCTACATTTGCGTTAATAAGCTACGCCCCCTCATTGAGGGATGGATGAAGCCACGCCCCCTCATTGAGGGATGGATGAAGCCACGCCCCCTCATTGGGGGATGGATGAAGCCACGCCCCCTCATTGAGGGATGGGTGAAGCCACACCCTCTCATTGAGGGATGGATGAAGCCACGCCCCCTCATTGAGAGATGGATAGGAGATACATTGTAACAGTTACAACAATAGAAACACTTTGAATAGGCAAATTAATCATTTATTGCTGCAGATCTTCATGCATGTTACACCTCAAAGAGGGACAATATGTAAATGAGGCCAAGCCCCCTCATTGGGGGGATGGATGAAGCCACGCCCCCTCATTGAGGGATGACTAAGAGATACATTGTAACAGTTACAACAATAGAAACACTTTGAATAGGGAAATGAATCATTTATTGCTGCAGATCTGCATGTTACACCTCAAAGAGGGACAATATGTAAATGAAGCCAAGCCCCCTCATTGGGGGGATGGATGAAGCCACACCCCCTCATTGAGGGATGGATAGGAGATACATTGTAACAGTTACAACAATAGAAACACTTTGAATAGGGAAATGAATCATTTATTGCTGCAGATCTGCATGTTACACCTCAAAGAGGGACAAATGGGGACAACGAGGGACAGGGGGACAGTCCCGCCAAATCAGGGACATTTGGAAGGTATGAATAACGGCACTCAATGGGTGGGCTGCGACGAGTGAGGGGTGCCGTTTAACCCAATGCCGGCTGCTGCAAAATCAGTGCACACAGCTTATTTCAGTGATGCAACGTTCTGTGACATCACACCACATGACATCACAGCAGTTAGTGAGCGCTCACCGCTAGCCTGGGGGTGGTCAAGGGCCGGCTACAGGTTTGTTGGGGCCCTTGGGCAAGTCTTAGTGGACCTTAAAGTAGGGAGTCACATGATGTCCCCCCTTTCAGCTCCGTTGCCACAAATGAGTCATTTCCTGCTGCTGATCGCCCTCCAGTCCTTATCAGTTGTCACCTGGTTCTCGCCACCTTCTGCGCTTCCATCAATTGTCGCCCATTCCAGACCTCCTCCATTGTTGCTGACCATCCCCTGTCGCTGAGGCCGGCCATGAGCAGCTCTGCACACAGCATCCGGCATTCGGTGGTTCGGATCCACTGTAAATTAATCCCATGGTCAAGTGTGATCCTGAGGGGGACCCTGAAGATGCCGGGGGCCCTGGCAATCGCCCAGGTTTACCCTGTGCTGGCGCCGGCCCTGGCCCCGGGTATGTGTCTAGCTAAATATATAGAAAAGCCGTGACCTGCGCATGCATCATTGGAACGCGGATAGGTAAGTGGGTGCAGCAATTTAATGGGGTGTCACACAGTGGGGCGTCCTAGTTTGGGATGCCACAGGGCAGTGGGAATTGGATGGTCCTATGGACAATTCCCTATACCTTGGAGCACGGGTATCAAACTCACTCCTGAAAGGCCAGCAACAGGACTAATGTCATACCTCCCAATTGTCCCTGATTTGGAGAGACTGTCCCTCTTTTGAATCCATGTCCCTCTGTCCCTCGTTCTCAGTTGTCCCTTTTTCAGTTGTGACCTGCAGATCTGCAGCAATACATGATTCAAAGTGTTTCTATTGTTAACTGTTACAATGTATCTCCTATCCATCACTCAATGAGGGGGTGTGGCTTCATTTATCCATCAACGATGGGCGTGGCTTCACCCATCCCCCAACGAGGGGCGTGGCTTCATCCAACCCTCAATTAGGGGGTGTGGCTTAATTTACATATTGTCTCTTTTTAAGATGTAACATACATATCTACATCAATAAATGATGAATTCTCCGATTCAAACTGTTTCTATTGTTGCGACTGTTACAATGTATTCTCTATCCTTCCCTCAATGAGGGGGCGTGGCTTAATTTACATACTGCCCCTCTTTGAGGTGTAACATGCAGATCTGCAGCAATAAATGATTCATTTGCCTATTCAAACCCCTCGATTCAAAGAGCAAAAGTTAATTGATTTCGGATCGAGAATGGTAAGTTTGGGTGGGTGTTAGTCATTTTTTCCTGTTTTTCCGACTCGCACGAGCCTACGTACGAATGCGTATATGCTCTTACGATCATCGGAAGTTCGTTCCTAAATTTTAGGATCAAAACGTAACACTTAAGATAATCGGATGTGTTTCCGTGTGATTCAGAAAACAGTTTTCCAACCTCTAAAGACGTTTTAAAAGAAAGCCACTGGCGACACCTTTTAGCAGTCGGATTGCTGTTCTTGAACAGGTTTTTGGCTATGTGGAGGAGTCTGCGCGTCTTGAGCTCCAATGAACTGCATGTATCAGCATGGCCGAGGCCATAAATTGTATGGCAATGCATACCTGATTCATGTATGCCTTATAAAAGCATTTTAATGTGGACCTTAATTAGTCCTTTGCATGTAAACCTTTATTTTGCAATACATCCATATATTTGCGTTAATTAAAGAAACGTATGTCCTTTGTTATTTATTTTTAAATTGATGTACTAGAACAATATTTTTAGATTGAATTTATTGGTGTAGTTTTTACCTTTGCTTTGTTTAATTATTTAAGCACATCTTTGGTCAGATGCATCACACTTACTGAGGAGAGGAGAGCGGGATAAAGTGCAGGATGTGGGTTACTGCTGTATTTTGCACAGACACAGCAGAGCTGGGGGCACGGAAAGGTCAGAAATCAAAGAATGCAGAGCAACACAGTCACAAGGCCCTTTCTGTTTGCAGGCTGCCCGATAATACCTGAGCCGCCATCTTGGCAGTTTCTAGGCTCATAACATGCAGAAGTTGCTGGGTGTTTTTTTATATTTGAGAGCAATCTGTATGTAGAGGGTGTGGGTAACCACACACAAAATTTTAAGTTGTACCATTTGAAGCCAAAATATTAAAATTAAATCCACAAGTAAAAAATGCAAGTTAACTAAAAATTAAACAAAGTAAGATTTACTTATGCAAATGCATTCATTAATGGTTGGTTACTACAAAATGAATGAAATAAAGAAAAAAAAAAACCAAATATTTAGAATGCACTTTAATGAGGTAAGTTTGTAGTGCGGAGCCGCAAGATCAGAAGGATTTACGTCCAGACAAAAAAGGAAAAAGGGCAAAACCAATGTTGCAACCTGAGAAATGAAACGGAAAATTCAGGATGGAAACTGACATAGGTCTGATTCCCGAACTGCCATACGAACGGACGGACATTTTAGGATAGAAACGTATTTGCTTATAGAATCACTCGCAAGTTCATACGAACGCACGAGCGTACGGGAAAAATAGGATGATCTGCACCAAAATCCAAGCTGTTACATGTTTCTTTGAATCGACCCCAAAGTGTTTCTATTGTTTTATCTGTTACAATGTATCTCCTATCCATCCCTCAATGAGGGGGCGTGGCTTCATCCATCCCTCAACGAGGGGGTGTGGCTTCATCCATCCCTCAATGAGGAGGCGTGGCTTCATCCATCCCCCAATGAGGGGGCGTGGCTTCATTTACATACTGTCCCTCTTTGAGGTGTAACATGCAGATCTGCAGCAATAAATGATTCATTTGCCTATTCAAAGTGTTTCTATTGTTGTAACTGTTACAATGTATCTCCTATCTTTCCCTCAATGAGGGGGCGTGGCTTCATATATTCCTCAATGAGGGGGTGTGGCTTCATCCATCCCTCATTGAGGAGGCGTGGCTTCATCCATCCCTCAATGAGGGGGTGCGGCTTCATTTACATACTGTCCCTCTTTGATGTATAACATGCAGATCTGCAGCAATAAATGATTCATTCGCCTATTCAAAGTGTTTCTATTGTTGTAACTGCTACAATGTATCTCCTATCCATCCCTCAATGAGGGGGCGTGGCTTCATCTATTCCTCAATGAGGAGGTGTGGCTTCATCCATCCCTCATTGAGGAGGCGTGGCTTAATTTACATATTGTCCCTCTTTGAGGTGTAACATGCAGATCTGCAGCAATAAATGATTCATTCGCCTATTCAAAGTGTTTCTATTGTTGTAACTGTTACAATGTATCTCCTATCCATCCCTCAATGAGGGGGCGTGGCTTCATCCATCCTTTAATGAGGGGGGGTGGCCTAATTTAGCAACCATCCCTTTTTCTCACCCTGACACGTTGGTAGCTATGCTAATGTGTCCATTCATTGTAGCTATGTTCTATCAACCTGGAGGTTTATGATTATTAGGAAGCTCCAGACGTATTAAGAAGCAGAATGAAACGTAAAGACCGTTGGTGATTTGTATTAATATATACGAAACAGGATGAAATATAAATTATCGGCGGCGCCTGTGGGGGTTTCGTATTTGCAAGCGCTGTTTAAATCAGACTTAATGGAAAGATCCGGGGATTTGTAATGGAGGAGAGGAGCTCGGGAAATGACAGAGCGATGTTTATGGCTCAATTTACTGCCCGAATGTGAATTAGCACATGTGTATTAAATGGCGCTTTCTTCTCGCCCATCTGCATTGGTCTATTTATTAAAGTCAGGGTCTCCCAATTAGTCATAGGAAAAAAAATCAATTTTAGCAGCCAGGAAAATAGGTTAAAGAACAACCCTGAAGTCTGGTGATTACCGCACCATTTCTAAGCCTCCGTTTTTTTATCTCTGGGAGGTTATGAATTGTTTATAAGTCTGATTTATTTTTATTTTGCCAAGCTATAAAGATTCCGTGTTACACGTGGATATAAATTATACCCTTACGGGAGGCACGCATGCATTTATTCATTCTAATGCTCCGGATCCTTCTTAGGACAAGCAAGTGACGTCCTGTGGCTGCATTTCACGGGAAAGACTTGGGTTTAATATTGGTTTTGCTCTCTGTGACCCCCCATTATGAGGGCAGCTTTTCATTAGAGGGGCAAGATGGCAGGAAGAGGTGGCATTAATGGAGCAAGAGGTGACATCAGTGGGGCAAAAGGTGACATTAGTGGGGCAAGAGGGACATTAGTGGGGCAAGATGGCAGGAAGAGGTGGCATTAATGGGGCAAAAGGTGACATCAGTGGGGCAAGATGGCCGAGGAGTGGACATAAGTGGAGCAAATTAGCAAGAAGAGGTGATGATAGTGGGGCAAGAGGTGACATAAGTGGGGCAAGAGGTGATATTGGTGGAGCAAAAGGTAACATTAGTAGCATAAGGGGGCAGAGGAGGTGACAGTGATGAGGCAAGAGGTGATATTAGTGGGGCAAGGTGGCTGGAAGACGTGACATTAGTGGGGCAAGGTGACAGGAAGATGTGACATTAGTGGGGCAAGGTGGCAGGAAGACGTGACAATAGTGGGGTAAGAGGTGACATTAGTGGGGAAAGAGGTGACATTAGTGGGGCAAGAGGGACGTTAGTGGGGAAAGAGGTGACAACAGTGGGGCAAAGTGACAGGAAGATGTGACATTAGTTGGGCAAGGTGTCAGAAAGAGGTGACAATAGTGGGGCAAGGTGGCAGGAAGACGTGACATTAGTGGAGCAAGAGGTGACAATAGTGGAGCAAGAGGTAACTTTAGTGGGGCAAGATGGCAGAGGAGGGGACATAAGTGAGGCAAATTGGCAGAAAGATGGGACAATAGTGGAGCAAGTGGTGACATTAGGGGGGCAATATGGCAGGAAGGAAAAAAAAGGAGCACTTAGCCCCCACATTTGTGACGTAACTAAAAACCTTTACACAGAAGGCTGTCAATAAATCTCATGGTTCCTGCAGGAGCAATTTTCCTATAAGTCTACTGATAACGGAGTTCAAGGGATTCCCGTGACTTACATCTAGTTAAATCACTGAGAGAAGGACATTCCTACACACTAAAACGTCTGTTGGGTTTATGCCCAGAACTTAACATATCACAGGTATATCTATATAACTAAGCTTAATATCAGAGTATAGAATATGAGATCGAGTATTCTTTTTAACATCACCGCCATTAGGCTAAGCTTTTCACCCTTCAATAACAACCAACCTTTTTTTTAATATATATCTTTATGTTAAACAAACTGAAACCCCAGTAGAAAGTACAGCCCTAACTCTCGGGAGAAAACGCCAGTCGAAAAACAGACACGATTCCTCGCAAAACATTCGTACTCTCAATACTTTCCATAATACTTCCCAGGAAGTGGGACAACTGTTATCCATTATCTTGTGCTCCCGGCACCACATCATTGATGGTGACAAATCGGCCTCTAATAAACTATCAACATACCACAGAAATAATTCCCAGCTCACTTTGTCGTCCAGCAAGACTCGAAAGTCATCCTCCAAAATAGAAACAGTATCGCCATACCTTCGTGAACGGCTGCCACGTCTGGACGCCAGGGATCTTCTGACCAGACCAAACAAGGCTCCTAAACGAGCGTCCAAAGCCAGGCCAGACTTTTCTCTCCCATTGGGGTGGCACCTCGAGCTAGAGTTATGAATCAATCGATTTGAAATCGAATTGACAATTACAGATGCCTGGAATAAGTTAAAAAAAACACACTGAACTTCAAGCAAGATAAGACTGACTAGTGCAATAATAAAACAACCAGCAAGGAAGATGATGTGGGACCATTCACCGCTGACACCACAGCCAAATTGTCTGTATGGAAGGTCACCGCTTAATTCCTCAGGTTGTCCACCGCAACTCCACTGCCACAACTATGGGGAAAACTTCGAGGAAGGCCAGGTTCTTAATCAGAGGAGAATGTGCCGATTTTTCACGGCCAGGCCTCAGCTTACCAGTGACCTTGCAAAATAAGCCCCGAACCCTGATGAGCCCGCTGCATCAATTTACAAGTCTAAGGGGGTTATGTAAGAAGGTCTAGCGCCAGGTAGCGCCTCGTATCGGCAGGCAGTGTCTGGTGAACGCCGGGCGCTGTACGCAAAACCTCATTTATGAAAGTGAATCTGGTGAGCGCCTCTAACAGCGCCATGTAGAGTCACATTAATGATTACAGGTGGCTCCGTTTATAGCAACGGTGCTCTAGCTTCCAGAGCACCAGGTATTACCTTTCGCTCAGTGTCGCTCTCCCATACATTTGAATGGGCGTACGTTTGCTTGTGTATAAAAAGTGTGTTTGACTTTTTTTTTTCTCCAATCATTGTGTGACGTCTCTTGGCTGCAAACAAACTTTTATACATTTTTTGGACTTTTTATATTTTTATGCAGAATTGTCATTACAGGTCTGGCACTAAAGTGTTAATGTCACAGTGTTATAACAATGTCATTCCATGTGTTTTCACTTTGTTACTGGTGGATATGTGATCAAAAAAAGACTTTAATCACACAGCATCTGGCGCTCTATGCTACAGCACCCAGCTTTAGAGGGCCATCGCTGTGTGTGTATCCTTTTTTGATAAATATGGTGTGGAGCGCCGAGAGTCGGTCGCACTGGGCTGGTGCTACCTCTCGCTCCCTGCAGGGCTGTACTGGTGTTACAGCCCCCAACATACATCACATTCATCATTGCCAGCCAGGTTACTACAGCGACTGAGGTGCTCTGTTACAGCGACTGATACCCGCTTAAAGCTTCTACTAGCGGTTGCTCTGAGCGCCGCTATATCGACGCTCATTTGCCGATACCTGGCGCTAGTAATGAAACAGCCTCCACGTCACCACTGAACCTAAATGGGTCCAGCCAATAGGGCAGCCCATCAAATGAATGTAAAAATGTCACCCACATCTTGATTCCCTCCTTCCGCTGTGCTGTCAGACTCTCATGGTGATGAGGCTCCCGTACCCCCATGGTTGCCAATGACAGACGTCTGAAGATAGACATCTTAAGAAGATCCATCTTGTCAGAGGCACCCTTTCAATTTACTCAACAACGACTGCAGGCGAACCAACTGTCAGGTCCCGTGGGACACCCGCCTTCTAAGTAAGTCCGCAACCCCCAATCACCACTGCTAGCTTCACCTATAGACAAGCCCCCGTCTGCCGGCATGCTTTATACGCCTCAGCGGGCACGGTTGCCCCCAGGACTTTGTAGCACAAAGGATGCAGACTTACGGGGAGGAAAGCGGATGAACCCGAAACTAGACTGGCCGAGGTCGGGAAAGCAGGGGTCATACACAAATGATCAGTCCAAACAAGCACAGCACCAAGGATGAGATGGAAGAGTAGTCAAAATCGAGCCAAGGGTCAAGCCGGGAGGTCACGGGTACACAGTACAAGGGAGCAGGCAAATCGTAGTCAGAAACAGGCAATAGCCAGTCCAGGCGGCAAACACAGCAAGATCAATAACAGGAAGTTCATATACAGTTAAACACACCCAGCAGCACGCTATCACGGGCATGGAAAAAGTGTGGGGGAAACACCTTTATTTGATGTAGGCAGACATCATTGGTGGGAGAGAGGGACATGATTGCCCCAATTCACACTATTGGGCATTCCGCCCAGAACAACTTATGGCTCATTGGCCCTTTAATCAAAGCCTCCGGCGGGAGCGCTGTCTGCAGGGCCGCCGGAGGTCATAAGATGCGCGCGCGAGCACGGGCTGTCAGGGAGGAGAGGCAGTGACGTCGGGCGGAGGCGAGGTCATAGGACAGCCGTGCTCATATGCGCGCGCGAGCGCGGGCTGTCAGGGAGGAGAGGCTGTGACATCGGGCAGAGGCGAGGTCATAAGACAGCCGTGCTTGCATGCGCGCAAGAGCACGGGCTGTCAGGGAGGAGAGGCTGTGACGTCGGGCGGAGGCGAGGTCATAAGACAGCCGCACTTGCATGCGCGCGCGAGCACGGGCTGTCAGGGAGGAGAGGCTGTGACGTCGGGCGGAGGCGAGGTCATAAGACAGCTGTGCTCGCATGCGCGCGCGAGCACGAGCTGTCAGGGAGTAGAGGCTGTGACGTTGGGGGCGGAGTCGAGGTCATAAGACAGCCGTGCTTGCATGTGCGCGCGAGCACGGGCTGTCAGGGAGGAGAGGCTGTGACGTCGGGCGGAGGCAAGGTCATAAGACAGCCAAGCTCACATGCGCGCGTGAGAACGGGCTGTCAGGGAAGAGAGGCTGTGACGTCGGGCGGAGGCGAGGTCATAAGACAGCCGTGCTCGCATGTGCACGTGAGCACGGGATGTCAGGGAGGAGAGGCTGTGACGTCGGGCGGAGGCGAGGTCATAAGACAGCCGTGCTCGCATGCGCTGTCAGGGAGGAGAGGCTGTGACGTCGGGCGGAGGCGGGCAGGCTCGCCCCCGCTCGCTCCGACACCGCCTACTGGAGACGTGGCTGCAGGGCGATCAGGGAGCCTGACAGCCGCCGAAGCCTGCTGCGCCTGCAGACGCTGCGGGACCGGCGAGAAGGTGAGTTGTCCATGACACCAACATAATCTTTTGCAACTTCAATGGCACCTCCATGGATTCCTAGAGATCCCCAATCTTTTCCAAGAGCAATCGACGCACCTTCCCTTGGGAATCAATCTCAAATCCCAAGAACTTGATCATCGTTGACCAGCTCACAGATCCTAGAACTAGCAGGTCCTACACATAAGAAATCGTCTAGGCATTGGCAAACGCTAGCGCGCAAATTGGCGCAAAAACAAATGCGCATTTCTACGACCATGAATCATGTGGAACCCCGAGCACGACTTGGCTCTCCAAATAGTGTGCACAAGTCACCTGTGCAACCACCATGAATCGATCCTATTGTGGGGAAATCGAGAAAGTAAAGGGGAATGTTAAGAAGTTACAGGTGATGGTTGATTAGTGTCGTTTTTCTCATCTGTTCTGCCTCAGTTGTCTCGCATTGTCTCTCAGATTTAAACAAAACCTATACTGTTACTAATAGTTGTTTTTCCCTCTGAAATGTTGATTAAATCTTTGCATCCAAAAACTCTTAGGTGTTTTGGTTGGTTTCTCATTGTACCACAGTTAATATGGAGTTTTCTACAATGTTCTAGAAAAGAGTCTGTTCTGCAAATAAGTGGCTGTCATTGCTGCCTCACCCCAGTATTTTTGTGGTAGTCCAGAATCTGTCACCATACATCTGATTATTTCAGTCAGAGTTCTGTTCTTTCTTTCAGCTATCCCATTTTGCTCCGGCGTGTATGGGACTGCCTTTTGATGCTCTATTACGTTCAGCTTTAAGTACTCTTGTACTTTGTGTCCTGTGAGTTCACCTTCATTGTCACTCCAAAGTATGAGAGGTTTCCTCTGAAAGGTGTTACTTTCCTTTACTACATAGTCCTGTTATTTGTCGAGAACTTCAATGAAGGGAATGCTGGAAAAAGAAACAAGAAGCAGGGAATGTAGAAAAGAGCAAATGAACAAGGGAATGTAGGAAAGAGATGACAATGAAGGGAATGCTGGAAAAGAGAACAGGAAGCATGAAATGAAGAAAAGAGAGAAAATAGAGAAGAATGTAGAAAAGAGAGAAAGATGAGAAGAATGTAGAAAAGAGAAAAAGATGAGGAGATGATGCTCTATTACGTTCAGCTTTAAGTACTCTTGTGCTTTGTGTCCTGTGAGTTCACCTTCATTGTCACTCCGAAGTATGAGAAGTTTCCTCTGAAATGTGTTACTTGCCTTTACTACATAGTCCTGTTATTTGTCGAGAACTTCAATGAAGGGAATGCTGGAAAAGGAAACAAGAAGCAGGGAATGTAGAAAAGAGAGAAAGATGAGCATAATGTAGAAAAGAGAGAATGATAAAGGGAATGCTGGAAAAGGAAACAAGAAGCAGATAATGTAGAAAAGAGCAAAGAAACGAGGGAATGTAGGAAAGATAGGTCAAAGAAGGGAATGCTGGAAAATAGAACAGGAAGCATGAAATGAAGAAAAGAGAGAAAAAAGAGAAGAATGTAGAAAAGAGAAAACGATGAGGAGAATGTAGAAAAGAGAAAAAGATGAGGAGATGATGCTCTATTACGTTCAGCTTTAAGTACTCTGGTGCTTTGTGTCCTGTGAGTTCACCTTCATTGTCACTTCGAAGTATGAGAGGCTTCCTCTGAAATGTGTTACTTGCCTTTACTACATAGTCCTGTTATTTGTCGAGAACTTCAATGAAGGGAATGCTGGAAAAGGAAACAAGAAGCAGGGAATGTAGAAAAGAGAGAAAGATGAGCATAATGTAGAAAAGAGAGAATAATAAAGGGAATGCTGGAAAAGGAAACAAGAAGCAGGTAATGTAGAAAAGAGCGAAGGGACGAGGGAATGTAGAAAGAAGAGAACAATGAAAGGAATGCTGGAAAAGAGAACAGGAAGCATGAAATGAAGAAAAGAGAGAAAGAAGGTTTAAGCCTAAAACTATGGGACGCCCTGCCTGAACAGCGAGAGGCTCTTGGCTGCATTAATAAATGAAGGCCCAGATTGCTGTGCGTTTCCAGAGGCGAGGGTTAGCGCGGCGGGGGCGCACAGACGAAGCCTTTTTGGCACGGGCTTCCCGTATCAGGCTTCGGCGGCGCGAGCAGATTGGTGAAGGATTAAAGGAAGACTCCGGGGAGAACGCGCCCCCGTCATGAATATGTGAGCGGAGATCGGCCACGCTCTGATTTCTCTATTAATTGGCTCTTTTAGGAATAAACAAAAAAAAATCCTCCTCCAGATTTTAGATTCATTGGAAGGAAATGAAGCAGATCAGCGACACCCGGGTATTTCCTGCGCGCCGCACCCGCCGCTCATGTCTGGCTTAAGAGCTCACAATCGTTTCATCCTTTAGGGCTGGGCCCTCAGCGTGTGCCCGCAGAGAGACATTCCCCCTTCTTTCTGTCTTTTATCCCTTTTATCTCTTTTCCGATTTCTCTCCTTCCTTCTCTCTTTTTCACATTCCCTCTTTCATTCCCTCCTTTCTGTATGCTCCTCTTTTCCTCTGTTCCACATTCCCTACTTCTCTCTCTCTTTTTCACTCTCTCTCCGTCTCTCTTTTTTTCCCAAATTCCCTCCTTTTCTTTCACTTTTCCACATTCCCTCCTTCTCTCCTTTTTTCTGTCTTATCTCTCTTCCACATTCCCTTCCGTCCCTCTCTTCCACCTTCTCTCCATTTTTCCTTTCTTTTTCTTGTACTTGTTTTCACATTTCCCTTTTCTTTCTTTTCCACATTCTCTTCCCTTGCTCTTTTCCACTTTCCCTTCTTTTCTCCTTCTCTCTCACTTTTCCACATTCCCTCCTTCTCTCTCACTTTTCCACATTCCCTCCCTCTCTCTCACTTTACCACATTCCCTCCTTCTCTCTCAGTTTTCCACATTCCCTCCTTCTCTATCACTTTACCACATTCCCTCCTTTTCTCTCAGTTTTCCACATTCCCTCCTTCTCTCTCACTTTACCACATTCCCTCCTTCTCTCTCACTTTTCCACATTCCCTCCCTCTCTCTCACTTTACCACATTCCCTCCTTCTCTCTCAGTTTTCCACATTCCCTCCTTCTCTCTCACTTTTCCACATTCCCTCCTTCTCTCCTTTTTTCCACTTTAATTTACACCTTCCCTCTCTCTTCTCCACTTTTCTGTCTTATCTCTCTTCCACATTCCCTTCCGTCCCTCTTTTCCACCTTCTCTCCCTTTTTTCCTTTCTTTTTCTTGTACTTGTTTTCACATTTCCCTTTTCTTTCTTTTTCACATTCTCTCCTTCTCTCTCTCTCTTTTCCACATTCCCTCTATCTTTCTCACTTATCATCATTCATTCCTTCTCTCCTTTTTTCCACATTCCCTCCCTCCTTCCCTCTCTCTCTTCCACCTTCTCTCCCTTTTTTCCTTTCTTTTTCTTGTACTTGTTTTCACATTTCCCTTTTCTTTCTTTTCCACATTCTCTCCTGCCCTTGCTCTTTTCCACTTTCCCTTCATTTCTCCTTCTCTCTCACTTTTCCACATTCCCTCCTTCTCTCTCACTTTTCCACATTCCCTTCCTCTCTCTCACTTTACCACATTCCCTCCTTCTCTCTCACTTTTCCACATTCCCTCCTTCTCTCTCACTTTTCCACATTCCCTCCTTCTCTCTCACTTTTCCACATTCCCTCCTTCTCTCTCACTTTTCCACATTCCCTCCTTCTCTCTCACTTTACCACTTTACCTCTTATCTTTTCATCATTCCCTTTTCTCTCTTTCTATCTCTCTCTCTGTCTCTTCCACGTCCCCTTCTTCTCTCTCCCTTTTCCACATTCCCTTCTTTCTCTCTCTTTTCCACTTTACCTCCTTCTGTTCATCTTTTCCACATTCCTCTCTCTCTTACACATTCTCTTCCTCGCACTCTCTCTTTTCCACATTTCCTCTTTCTCTCTCTTTCTCTCTTACACATTTCTTTCTTCTCTCTCTCTATCTTTTTCACATTCACTTTTTCTTAATCTTATTCAAATTGCTGCTTCTCACTCTCTGTTTTCTCTCTCTCCGCTCTCTCTTTCTCTTTTACACATTCCCTTCTTCTCTTTCTCTCTCTCTTTTCTACATTTCTCTCTCTTTTCCATAATCCCTTCTTCTCTCTCTCCCTCTCTGTTTCCTCATTCCTTCCTTCTTTCATTTTTTTCTACATTTCTCTCTCTCGATTCCACATTCCCTTCTTCTTCTCTTTCTCTCTCTCTTTTCCACATTCCCTCCTTCTTTTCCTTCTTCTCTTTCTCTCTCTCTTTTCCCCTTCCCCTCCTTCTTTCTCTATTTTCCACATTTCTCTATCTTCCACATTCCCTTCTCTCTTTCTTTTGCACATTCCTTTTTTTTCCTTTTTTCCACATTTACTCCTTCTTGATCTTATCCACTTTCCTGCTTCTAACTCTCTGTTTTCGCTCCTTCTTTCTCTCTTTTTCACATTTCTCTCTCTCTCTTCCTCATTCCCTCCTTCTCTCCATCTTTTTCACATTCCTCTTTCCCTCGCTCTCTTTCTGTCTTTTTCCGCATTCTCTCCTTCTTGCTCTCCCTTTTCCTCATTCCCTCCTTCTTTATCTCTTTTCCACATTTCTCTCTCTCTCTTTCACATTCCCTTCTTATCTTTCTCTCTCTCTTTTCCACATTCCCTCCTTCTTTATCTCTTTTCCTCATTCCCTCTATCTTTCTCTCTTTTCCTCATGCCCTCCTTCTTTTTCTCTTTTCCACATTCCCTCCTTCTCTCCATCTTTTTCACATTCCTCTTTATCTCGCTCTCTCACTCTGTTTGCCACATTCCCTTCTTCTTTTAATTGTTTCCACATTTCTCTCTCTTTTTCTCATTTCCTCGTTCTGTCTCTCTCTTCCCTTCGTCTCGCTCTTCCTTTTCCACATTTCCTCCTTCTTTCTCTCTTTTACACATTTATCTCTCTCTTCCACATTCCCTTCTTCTCTTTCTTTCTCTCCCTGTTTTCCACAACCCCCCTTCTCTCTCTCCCTGTTTTCCTCATTTCCTCCTTCTCTTTCTCTCTCTTCCACATTCCCTCCTTCTTTTACTTGTTTCCACATTTATCTCTCTCTTCCACATACTCGTCTTCTCTTTTTCACTGTCTCTTCCACATTCCCTTCTTCTCTTTCTCTCTCTCTTTTCCTCATTCCCTCCTTCTCTTTCTCTCTCTCTATAGGTAAAGTTGCCCCTCAGGCAGGACTCGCGTTTCGTCCGTTTCTTCATGAATCTGGAGTCAGACGCTTGTTACATCTCTGCAGTGTAAATAAAAGCCGCCGTCCGATTGGCTGTTGCTGCCAGGCGCCGCGTTTTCTCCACAGTTTGACTTTAACAGGTTTGTTCCATTTCCCGGGGGCATCCCGAACTGTAATATCTGCCCGGAATGCCGGAATTCACTCACCTTTACTGGGTCCATACTGTGCCATACCTACCAACTTCTCATTGAGGGATAGATGAAGCCACGCCCCCTCATTGAGGGAAGGATGAAGCCACGCCCCCTCATTGAGGGATGGATGAAGCCACGCCCCCTCATTGAGGGATAGATGAAGCCACGCCCCCTAATTGAGGGAAGGATGAAGCCACGCCCCCTCATTGAGGTATGGATGAAGCCACGCCCCCTCATTGAGGGATAGATGAAGCCCCACTCTCTCATTGAGGGATAGATGAAGCCACACCCCCTCATTGAGGGACAGATTAAGCTACGCCCCCTCATTGAGGGATAGATGAAGCCACGCCCCCTCATTGAGGGATAGATGAAGCCACACTCTCTCATTGAGGGATAGATGAAGCCACACTCTCCCATTGAGGGATAGATGAAGCCACGCCCCCTCATTGAGGGATAGATGAAGCCACACTCTCTCATTGAGGGATAAATGAAGCCACGCCCCCTCATTGAGGGAAGGATGAAGTCACACCCCCTCATTGAGGGATAGATGAAGCCACACTCTCTCATTGAGGGATAGATGAAGCCACACTCTCTCATTGAGGGATGGATGAAGCCACACTCTCTCATTGAGGGATAGATGAAGCCACGCCCCCTCATTGAGGGATAGATGAAGCCACGCTCTCTCATTGAGGGATAGATGAAGCCACGCCCCCTCGTTGGGGGATGGATGAAGCCACGCCCCCTCATTGAGGGATAGATGAAGCCACACCTTCTCATTGAGGGATAGATGAAGCCACACTCTCTCATTGAGGGATAGATGAAGCCACACTCTCTCATTGAGGGATGGATGAAGCCACACTCTCTCATTGAGGGATAGATGAAGCCACACCCCCTCATTGAGGGATAGATGAAGCCACGCTCGCTCAATGAGGGATAGATGAAGCCACGCCCCCTCATTGAGGGATGGATGAAGCCACGCTCTCTCATTGAGGAATAGATGAAGCCACGCCCCCTCATTGAGGGATAGATGAAGCCACGCTCGCTCAATGAGGGATAGATGAAGCCACGCCCCCTCATTGAGGGATAGATGAAGCCACACTCTCTCATTGAGGGATAGATGAAGCCACACTCTCTCATTGAGGGATAGATGAAGCCACGCCCCCTCATTGAGGGATAGATGAAGCCACACTCTCTCATTGAGGGATAGATGAAGCCACACTCTCTCATTGAGGGATAGATGAAGCCACACTCTCTCATTGAGGGATAGATGAAGCCACGCCCCCTCATTGAGGGATAGATGAAGCCACGCCCCCTCATTGAGGGATAGATGAAGCCACGCTCTCTCATTGAGGGATAGATGAAGCCACGCTCTCTCATTGAGGGATAGATGAAGCCACGCTCTCTCATTGAGGGATAGATGAAGCCACGCCCCCTCATTGAGGGATAGATGAAGCCACACTCTCTCATTGAGGGATAGATGAAGCCACACTCTCTCATTGAGGAATAGATGAAGCCACACCCCCTCATTGAGGAAAGGATGAAGCCACACCCCCTCATTGAGGGATAGATGAAGCCACACTCTCTCATTGAGGGATAGATGAAGCCACACTCTCTCATTGAGGGATAGATGAAGCCACACTCTCTCATTGAGGGATAGATGAAGCCACACCCCCTCATTGAGGGATGGATGAAGCCACACCCTCTCATTGAGGGATGGATGAAGCCACGCCCCCTCATTGAGGGATAGATGAAGCCACACTCTCTCATTGAGGGATAGATGAAGCCACGCTCTCTCATTGAGGGATGGATGAAGCCACACTCTCTCATTGAGGGATAGATGAAGCCACGCTCTCTCATTGAGGGATAGATGAAGCCACGCCCCCTCATTGAGGGATAGATGAAGCCACGCTCTCTCATTGAGGGATAGATGAAGCCACACTCTCTCATTGAGGGATAGATGAAGCAACGCTCTCTCATTGAGGGATAGATGAAGCCACGCTCTCTCATTGAGGGATAGATGAAGCCACGCTCTCTCATTGAGGGATAGATGAAGCCACGCCCCCTCATTGAGGGATAGATGAAGCCACGCTCTCTCATTGAGGGATAGATGAAGCCACACTCTCTCATTGAGGGATAGATGAAGCCACACTCTCTCATATAGGGATAGATGAAGCCACGCTCTCTCATTGAGGGATAGATGAAGCCACGCTCTCTCATTGAGGGATAGATGAAGCCACGCTCTCTCATTGAGGAATGGATGAAGCCACACTGTCTCATTGAGGGATAGATGAAGCCACGCTCTCTCATTGAGGGATGGATGAAGCCACACTCTCTCATTGAGGGATGGATGAAGCCACGCTCTCTCATTGAGGGATAGATGAAGCCACACTCTCTCATTAAGGGATAGATGAAGCCACACTCTCTCATTGAGGGATAGATGAAGCCACGTCCCCTCATTGAGGGATGGATGATGCCACGCTCTCTCATTGAGGGATAGATGAAGCCACGCCCCCTCATTGAGGGATGGATGAAGCCACGCCCCCTCATTGAGGGATGGATGAAGCCACACCCTCTCATTGAGGGATAGATGAAGCCACGCTCTCTCATTGAGGAATAGATGAAGCCACGCTCTCTCATTGAGGAATAGATGAAGCCACGCTCTCTCATTGAGGGATAGATGAAGCCACACACTCTCATTGAGGGATAGATGAAGCCACACTCTCTCACTGAGGGATAGATGAAGCCACGCCCCCTCATTGAGGGATAGATGAAGCCACGCTCTCTTATTGAGGGATAGATGAAGCCACACTCTCTCATTGAGGGATAGATGAAGACACGCTCTCTTATTGAGGGATAGATGAAGCCACGCTCTCTCATTGAGGGATAGATGAAGCCACGCTCTCTCATTGAGGGATGGATGAAGCCACACTCTCTCATTGAGGGATAGATGAAGCCACACCCCTCATTGAGGGATAGATGAAGCCACGCCCCCTCGTCGAGGAATGGGTGAAGCCACGCCCCCTCATTGAGGAATGGGTGAAGCCATGCCCCCTCATTGAGGGATAGATGAAGTCACGCCCCCTCATTGAGGGATAGATGAAGCCACACTCTCTCATTGAGGAATAGATGAAGCCACGCTCTCTCATTGAGGTAAAGATGAAGCCACGCTCTCTCATTGAGGGATGGATGAAGCCACACTCTCTCATTGAGGGATAGATGAAGCCACACACTCTCATTGAGGGATAGATGAAGCCACACTCTCTCATTGAGGGATAGATGAAGCCACACTCTCTCATTTAGGGATAGATGAAGCCACGCCCCCTCATTGAGGGATAGATGAAGCCGCACTCTCTCATTGAGGGATAGATGAAGCCACACTCTCTCATTGAGGGATAGATGAAGCCACACTCTCTCATTGAGGGATAGATGAAGCCATGCCCCCTCATTGAGGGATAGATGAAGCCACGCCCCCTCATTGAGGGATAGATGAAGCCACGCTCTCTCATTGAGGGATAGATGAAGCCACGCTCTCTCATTGAGGGATAGATGAAGCCACGCCCCCTCATTGAGGGATAGATGAAGCCACACTCTCTCATTGAGGGATAGATGAAGCCACACTCTCTCATTGAGGAATAGATGAAGCCACACCCCCTCATTGAGGAAAGGATGAAGCCACACCCCCTCATTGAGGGATAGATGAAGCCACACTCTCTCATTGAGGGATAGATGAAGCCACACTCTCTCATTGAGGGATAGATGAAGCCACACTCTCTCATTGAGGGATGGATGAAGCCACGCTCTCTCATTGAGGGATAGATGAAGCCACACTCTCTCATTGAGGGATGGATGAAGCCACGCTCTCTCATTGAGGGATAGATGAAGCCACACTCTCTCATTAAGGGATAGATGAAGCCACACTCTCTCATTGAGGGATAGATGAAGCCACGTCCCCTCATTGAGGGATGGATGATGCCACGCTCTCTCATTGAGGGATAGATGAAGCCACGCCCCCTCATTGAGGGATGGATGAAGCCACGCCCCCTCATTGAGGGATGGATGAAGCCACACCCTCTCATTGAGGGATAGATGAAGCCACGCTCTCTCATTGAGGAATAGATGAAGCCACGCTCTCTCATTGAGGAATAGATGAAGCCACGCTCTCTCATTGAGGGATAGATGAAGCCACACACTCTCATTGAGGGATAGATGAAGCCACACTCTCTCACTGAGGGATAGATGAAGCCACACCCCCTCATTGAGGGATAGATGAAGCCACGCTCTCTTATTGAGGGATAGATGAAGCCACACTCTCTCATTGAGGGATAGATGAAGACACGCTCTCTTATTGAGGGATAGATGAAGCCACGCTCTCTCATTGAGGGATAGATGAAGCCACGCTCTCTCATTGAGGGATGGATGAAGCCACACTCTCTCATTGAGGGATAGATGAAGCCACACCCCTCATTGAGGGATAGATGAAGCCACGCCCCCTCGTCGAGGAATGGGTTAAGCCACGCCCCCTCATTGAGGAATGGGTGAAGCCATGCCCCCTCATTGAGGGATAGATGAAGTCACGCCCCCTCATTGAGGGATAGATGAAGCCACACTCTCTCATTGAGGAATAGATGAAGCCACGCTTTCTCATTGAGGTAAAGATGAAGCCACGCTCTCTCATTGAGGGATGGATGAAGCCACACTCTCTCATTGAGGGATAGATGAAGCCACACACTCTCATTGAGGAATAGATGAAGCCACGCTCTCTCATTGAGGAATAGATGAAGCCACGCTCTCTCATTGAGAGATAGATGAAGCCACACACTCTCATTGAGGGATAGATGAAGCCACACTCTCTCACTGAGGGATAGATGAAGCCACGCCCCCTCATTGAGGGATAGATGAAGCCACGCTCTCTTATTGAGGGATAGATGAAGCCACACTCTCTCATTGAGGGATAGATGAAGCCACGCTCTCTTATTGAGGGATAGATGAAGCCACGCTCTCTTATTGAGGGATAGATGAAGCCACGCTCTCTCATTGAGGGATGGATGAAGCCACACTCTCTCATTGAGGGATAGATGAAGCCACACCCCTCATTGAGGGATAGATGAAGCCACGCCCCCTCGTCGAGGAATGGGTGAAGCCACGCCCCCTCATTGAGGAATGGGTGAAGCCATGCCCCCTCATTGAGGGATAGATGAAGTCACGCCCCCTCATTGAGGGATAGATGAAGCCACACTCTCTCATTGAGGAATAGATGAAGCCACGCTTTCTCATTGAGGTATAGATGAAGCCACGCTCTCTCATTGAGGGATGGATGAAGCCACACTCTCTCATTGAGGGATAGATGAAGCCACACACTCTCATTGAGGGATAGATGAAGCCACGCTCTCTCATTGAGGGATGGATGAAGCCACACTCTCTCATTGAGGGATAGATGAAGCCACACTCTCTCATTGAGGGATAGATGAAGCCACACTCTCTCATTGAGGAATAGATGAAGCCACACCCCCTCATTGAGGAAAGGATGAAGCCACACCCCCTCATTGAGGGATAGATGAAGCCACACTCTCTTATTGAGGGATAGATGAAGCCACACTCTCTCATTGAGGGATAGATGAAGCCACACTCTCTCATTGAGGGATAGATGAAGCCACAACCCCTCATTGAGGGATGGATGAAGCCACACCCTCTCATTGAGGGATGGATGAAGCCACGCCCCCTCATTGAGGGATAGATGAAGCCACACTCTCTCATTGAGGGATAGATGAAGCCACGCTCTCTCATTGAGGGATGGATGAAGCCACACTCTCTCATTGAGGGATAGATGAAGCCACGCTCTCTCATTGAGGGATGGATGAAGCCACGCTCTCTCATTGAGGGATGGATGAAGCCACACTCTCTCATTGAGGGATAGATGAAGCCACGTCCCCTCATTGAGGGATGGATGATGCCACGCTCTCTCATTGAGGGATAGATGAAGCCACGCCCCCTCATTGAGGGATGGATGAAGCCACGCCCCCTCATTGAGGGATGGATGAAGCCACACCCTCTCATTGAGGGATAGATGAAGCCACGCTCTCTCATTGAGGAATAGATGAAGCCACGCTCTCTCATTGAGGAATAGATGAAGCCACGCTCTCTCATTGAGAGATAGATGAAGCCACACACTCTCATTGAGGGATAGATGAAGCCACACTCTCTCACTGAGGGATAGATGAAGCCACGCCCCCTCATTGAGGGATAGATGAAGCCACGCTCTCTTATTGAGGGATAGATGAAGCCACACTCTCTCATTGAGGGATAGATGAAGCCACGCTCTCTTATTGAGGGATAGATGAAGCCACGCTCTCTCATTGAGGGATAGATGAAGCCACGCTCTCTCATTGAGGGATGGATGAAGCCACACTCTCTCATTGAGGGATAGATGAAGCCACACCCCTCATTGAGGGATAGATGAAGCCACGCCCCCTCGTCGAGGAATGGGTGAAGCCACGCCCCCTCATTGAGGAATGGGTGAAGCCATGCCCCCTCATTGAGGGATAGATGAAGTCACGCCCCCTCATTGAGGGATAGATGAAGCCACACTCTCTCATTGAGGAATAGATGAAGCCACGCTTTCTCATTGAGGTATAGATGAAGCCACGCTCTCTCATTGAGGGATGGATGAAGCCACACTCTCTCATTGAGGGATAGATGAAGCCACACACTCTCATTGAGGGATAGATGAAGCCACACTCTCTCATTGAGGGATAGATGAAGCAACGCCCCCTCATTGAGGGATAGATGAAGCCACGCTCTCTCATTGAGGGATAGATGAAGCCACGCCCCCTCATTGAGGGATAGATGAAGCCACGCTCTCTCATTGAGGGATAGATGAAGCCACACTCTCTCATTGAGGGATAGATGAAGCCACACTCTCTCATTGAGGGATAGATGAAGCCACGCTCTCTCATTGAGGGATAGATGAAGCCACGCTCTCTCATTGAGGGATGGATGAAGCCACACTCTCTCATTGAGGGATAGATGAAGCCACGCCCCCTCATTGAGGGATAGATGAAGCCACGCTCTCTCATTGAGGGATAGATGAAGCCACACTCTCTCATTGAGGGATAGATGAAGCCACACTCTCTCATTGAGGGATAGATGAAGCCACGCTCTCTCATTGAGGGATAGATGAAGCCACGCCCCCTCATTGAGGGATAGATGAAGCCACGCTCTCTTATTGAGGGATAGATGAAGCCACACTCTCTCATTGAGGGATAGATGAAGCCACGCTCTCTTATTGAGGGATAGATGAAGCCACGCTCTCTCATTGAGGGATAGATGAAGCCACACTCTCTCATTGAGGGATGGATGAAGCCACACTCTCTCATTGAGGGATAGATGAAGCCACACCCCCTCATTGAGGGATAGATGAAGCCACGCCCCCTCGCCGAGGAATGGTTGAAGCCACGCCCCCTCATTGAGGAATGGGTGAAGCCATGCCCCCTCATTGAGGGATAGATGAAGTCACGCCCCGTCATTGAGGGATAGATGAAGCCACACTCTCTCATTGAGGAATAGATGAAGCCACGCTCTCTCATTGAGGAATAGATGAAGCCACGCTCTCTCATTGAGGGATGGATGAAGCCACACTCTCTCATTGAGGGATAGATGAAGCCACACACTCTCATTGAGGGATAGATGAAGCCACACTCTCTCATTGAGGGATAGATGAAGCCACGCCCCCTCATTGAGGGATAGATGAAGCCACGCTCTCTCATTGAGGGATAGAGGAAGCCACACTCTCTCATTGAGGGATAGATGAAGCCACACTCTCTCATTGAGGGATAGATGAAGCCACGCTCTCTCATTGAGGGATAGATGAAGCCACGCTCTCTCATTGAGGGATGGATGAAGCCACACTCTCTCATTGAGGGATAGATGAAGCCACACTCTCTCATTGAGGGATAGATGAAGCCACACTCTCTCATTGAGGGATAGATGAAGCCACGCTCTCTCATTGAGGGATAGATGAAGCCACGCTCTCTCATTGAGGGATAGATGAAGCCACGCTCTCTCATTGAGGGATGGATGAAGCCACACTCTCTCATTGAGGGATAGATGAAGCCACGCTCTCTCATTGAGGGGTAGATGAAGCCACGCCCCCTCATTGAGGGATAGATGAAGCCACGCTCTCTCATTAAGGGATAGATGAAGCCACACTCTCTCATTGAGGGATAGAAGAAGTCACACTCTCTCATTGAGGGATAGATGAAGCCACGCTCTCTCATTGAGGGATAGATGAAGCCACGCTCTCTCATTGAGGGATAGATGAAGCCACGCTCTCTCATTGAGGGATGGATGAAGCCACACTGTCTCATTGAGGGATAGATGAAGCCACGCTCTCTCATTGAAGGATGGATGAAGCCACACTCTCTCATTGAGGGATGGATGAAGCCACGCTCTCTCATTGAGGGATAGATGAAGCCACACTCTCTCATTGAGGGATAGATGAAGCCACGTCCCCTCATTGAGGGATGGATGATGCCACGCTCTCTCATTCAGGGATAGATGAAGCCACGCCCCCTCATTGAGGGATGGATGAAGCCATGCCCCCTTATTGAGGGATGGATGAAGCCACACCCTCTCATTGAGGGATAGATGAAGCCACACTCTCTCATTGAGGAATAGATGAAGCCACGCTCTCTCATTGAGGGATGGATGAAGCCACACTCTCTCATTGAGGGATAGATGAAGCCACACACTCTCATTGAGGGATAGATGAAGCCACACTCTCTCATTGAGGGATAGATGAAGCCACACTCTCTCATTGAGGGATGGATGAAGCCACACTCTCTCATTGAGGGATAGATGAAGCCACGCCCCCTCATTGAGGGATAGATGAAGCCACGCTCTCTCATTGAGGGATAGATGAAGCCACGCCCCCTCGTTGGGGGATGGATGAAGCCACGCCCCCTCATTGAGGGATAGATGAAGCCACACCTTCTCATTGAGGGATAGATGAAGCCACACTCTCTCATTGAGGGATAGATGAAGCCACACTCTCTCATTGAGGGATGGATGAAGCCACACTCTCTCATTGAGGGATAGATGAAGCCACACCCCCTCATTGAGGGATAGATGAAGCCACGCTCGCTCAATGAGGGATAGATGAAGCCACGCCCCCTCATTGAGGGATAGATGAAGCCACGCTCTCTCATTGAGGAATAGATGAAGCCACGCCCCCTCATTGAGGGATAGATGAAGCCACGCTCGCTCAATGAGGGATAGATGAAGCCACGCCCCCTCATTGAGGGATAGATGAAGCCACACTCTCTCATTGAGGGATAGATGAAGCCACACTCTCTCATTGAGGGATAGATGAAGCCACGCCCCCTCATTGAGGGATAGATGAAGCCACACTCTCTCATTGAGGGATAGATGAAGCCACACTCTCTCATTGAGGGATAGATGAAGCCACACTCTCTCATTGAGGGATAGATGAAGCCACGCCCCCTCATTGAGGGATAGATGAAGCCACGCTCTCTCATTGAGGGATAGATGAAGCCACGCTCTCTCATTGAGGGATAGATGAAGCCACGCTCTCTCATTGAGGGATAGATGAAGCCACGCCCCCTCATTGAGGGATAGATGAAGCCACACTCTCTCATTGAGGGATAGATGAAGCCACACTCTCTCATTGAGGAATAGATGAAGCCACACCCCCTCATTGAGGAAAGGATGAAGCCACACCCCCTCATTGAGGGATAGATGAAGCCACACTCTCTCATTGAGGGATAGATGAAGCCACACTCTCTCATTGAGGGATAGATGAAGCCACACTCTCTCATTGAGGGATAGATGAAGCCACACCCCCTCATTGAGGGATGGATGAAGCCACACCCTCTCATTGAGGGATGGATGAAGCCACGCCCCTCATTGAGGGATAGATGAAGCCACACTCTCTCATTGAGGGATAGATGAAGCCACGCTCTCTCATTGAGGGATGGATGAAGCCACACTCTCTCATTGAGGGATAGATGAAGCCACGCTCTCTCATTGAGGGATAGATGAAGCCACGCCCCCTCATTGAGGGATAGATGAAGCCACGCTCTCTCATTGAGGGATAGATGAAGCCACACTCTCTCATTGAGGGATAGATGAAGCCACGCTCTCTCATTGAGGGATAGATGAAGCCACGCTCTCTCATTGAGGGATAGATGAAGCCACGCTCTCTCATTGAGGGATAGATGAAGCCACGCTCTCTCATTGAGGGATAGATGAAGCCACACTCTCTCATATAGGGATAGATGAAGCCACGCTCTCTCATTGAGGGATAGATGAAGCCACGCTCTCTCATTGAGGGATAGATGAAGCCACGCTCTCTCATTGAGGGATAGATGAAGCCACACTCTCTCATATAGGGATAGATGAAGCCACGCTCTCTCATTGAGGGATAGATGAAGCCACGCTCTCTCATTGAGGGATAGATGAAGCCACGCCCCCTCATTGAGGGATAGATGAAGCCACGCTCTCTCATTGAGGGATAGATGAAGCCACACTCTCTCATTGAGGGATAGATGAAGCCACGCTCTCTCATTGAGGGATAGATGAAGCCACGCTCTCTCATTGAGGGATAGATGAAGCCACGCTCTCTCATTGAGGGATAGATGAAGCCACGCTCTCTCATTGAGGGATAGATGAAGCCACACTCTCTCATATAGGGATAGATGAAGCCACGCTCTCTCATTGAGGGATAGATGAAGCCACGCTCTCTCATTGAGGGATAGATGAAGCCACGCTCTCTCATTGAGGGATAGATGAAGCCACACTCTCTCATATAGGGATAGATGAAGCCACGCTCTCTCATTGAGGGATAGATGAAGCCACGCTCTCTCATTGAGGGATAGATGAAGCCACGCTCTCTCATTGAGGAATGGATGAAGCCACACTGTCTCATTGAGGGATAGATGAAGCCACGCTCTCTCATTGAGGGATGGATGAAGCCACACTCTCTCATTGAGGGATGGATGAAGCCACGCTCTCTCATTGAGGGATAGATGAAGCCACACTCTCTCATTAAGGGATAGATGAAGCCACACTCTCTCATTGAGGGATAGATGAAGCCACGTCCCCTCATTGAGGGATGGATGATGCCACGCTCTCTCATTGAGGGATAGATGAAGCCACGCCCCCTCATTGAGGGATGGATGAAGCCACGCCCCCTCATTGAGGGATGGATGAAGCCACACCCTCTCATTGAGGGATAGATGAAGCCACGCTCTCTCATTGAGGAATAGATGAAGCCACGCTCTCTCATTGAGGAATAGATGAAGCCACGCTCTCTCATTGAGGGATAGATGAAGCCACACACTCTCATTGAGGGATAGATGAAGCCACACTCTCTCACTGAGGGATAGATGAAGCCACGCCCCCTCATTGAGGGATAGATGAAGCCACGCTCTCTTATTGAGGGATAGATGAAGCCACACTCTCTCATTGAGGGATAGATGAAGACACGCTCTCTTATTGAGGGATAGATGAAGCCACGCTCTCTCATTGAGGGATAGATGAAGCCACGCTCTCTCATTGAGGGATGGATGAAGCCACACTCTCTCATTGAGGGATAGATGAAGCCACACCCCTCATTGAGGGATAGATGAAGCCACGCCCCCTCGTCGAGGAATGGGTGAAGCCACGCCCCCTCATTGAGGAATGGGTGAAGCCATGCCCCCTCATTGAGGGATAGATGAAGTCACGCCCCCTCATTGAGGGATAGATGAAGCCACACTCTCTCATTGAGGAATAGATGAAGCCACGCTCTCTCATTGAGGTAAAGATGAAGCCACGCTCTCTCATTGAGGGATGGATGAAGCCACACTCTCTCATTGAGGGATAGATGAAGCCACACACTCTCATTGAGGGATAGATGAAGCCACACTCTCTCATTGAGGGATAGATGAAGCCACACTCTCTCATTTAGGGATAGATGAAGCCACGCCCCCTCATTGAGGGATAGATGAAGCCGCACTCTCTCATTGAGGGATAGATGAAGCCACACTCTCTCATTGAGGGATAGATGAAGCCACACTCTCTCATTGAGGGATAGATGAAGCCATGCCCCCTCATTGAGGGATAGATGAAGCCACGCCCCCTCATTGAGGGATAGATGAAGCCACGCTCTCTCATTGAGGGATAGATGAAGCCACGCTCTCTCATTGAGGGATAGATGAAGCCACGCCCCCTCATTGAGGGATAGATGAAGCCACACTCTCTCATTGAGGGATAGATGAAGCCACACTCTCTCATTGAGGAATAGATGAAGCCACACCCCCTCATTGAGGAAAGGATGAAGCCACACCCCCTCATTGAGGGATAGATGAAGCCACACTCTCTCATTGAGGGATAGATGAAGCCACACTCTCTCATTGAGGGATAGATGAAGCCACACTCTCTCATTGAGGGATGGATGAAGCCACGCTCTCTCATTGAGGGATAGATGAAGCCACACTCTCTCATTGAGGGATGGATGAAGCCACGCTCTCTCATTGAGGGATAGATGAAGCCACACTCTCTCATTAAGGGATAGATGAAGCCACACTCTCTCATTGAGGGATAGATGAAGCCACGTCCCCTCATTGAGGGATGGATGATGCCACGCTCTCTCATTGAGGGATAGATGAAGCCACGCCCCCTCATTGAGGGATGGATGAAGCCACGCCCCCTCATTGAGGGATGGATGAAGCCACACCCTCTCATTGAGGGATAGATGAAGCCACGCTCTCTCATTGAGGAATAGATGAAGCCACGCTCTCTCATTGAGGAATAGATGAAGCCACGCTCTCTCATTGAGGGATAGATGAAGCCACACACTCTCATTGAGGGATAGATGAAGCCACACTCTCTCACTGAGGGATAGATGAAGCCACGCCCCCTTATTGAGGGATAGATGAAGCCACGCTCTCTTATTGAGGGATAGATGAAGCCACACTCTCTCATTGAGGGATAGATGAAGACACGCTCTCTTATTGAGGGATAGATGAAGCCACGCTCTCTCATTGAGGGATAGATGAAGCCACGCTCTCTCATTGAGGGATGGATGAAGCCACACTCTCTCATTGAGGGATAGATGAAGCCACACCCCTCATTGAGGGATAGATGAAGCCACGCCCCCTCGTCGAGGAATGGGTTAAGCCACGCCCCCTCATTGAGGAATGGGTGAAGCCATGCCCCCTCATTGAGGGATAGATGAAGTCACGCCCCCTCATTGAGGGATAGATGAAGCCACACTCTCTCATTGAGGAATAGATGAAGCCACGCTCTCTCATTGAGGTAAAGATGAAGCCACGCTCTCTCATTGAGGGATGGATGAAGCCACACTCTCTCATTGAGGGATAGATGAAGCCACACACTCTCATTGAGGAATAGATGAAGCCACGCTCTCTCATTGAGGAATAGATGAAGCCACGCTCTCTCATTGAGAGATAGATGAAGCCACACACTCTCATTGAGGGATAGATGAAGCCACACTCTCTCACTGAGGGATAGATGAAGCCACGCCCCCTCATTGAGGGATAGATGAAGCCACGCTCTCTTATTGAGGGATAGATGAAGCCACACTCTCTCATTGAGGGATAGATGAAGCCACGCTCTCTTATTGAGGGATAGATGAAGCCACGCTCTCTCATTGAGGGATAGATGAAGCCACGCTCTCTCATTGAGGGATGGATGAAGCCACACTCTCTCATTGAGGGATAGATGAAGCCACACCCCTCATTGAGGGATAGATGAAGCCACGCCCCCTCGTCGAGGAATGGGTGAAGCCACGCCCCCTCATTGAGGAATGGGTGAAGCCATGCCCCCTCATTGAGGGATAGATGAAGTCACGCCCCCTCATTGAGGGATAGATGAAGCCACACTCTCTCATTGAGGAATAGATGAAGCCACGCTTTCTCATTGAGGTATAGATGAAGCCACGCTCTCTCATTGAGGGATGGATGAAGCCACACTCTCTCATTGAGGGATAGATGAAGCCACACACTCTCATTGAGGGATAGATGAAGCCACGCTCTCTCATTGAGGGATGGATGAAGCCACACTCTCTCATTGAGGGATAGATGAAGCCACACTCTCTCATTGAGGGATAGATGAAGCCACACTCTCTCATTGAGGAATAGATGAAGCCACACCCCCTCATTGAGGAAAGGATGAAGCCACACCCCCTCATTGAGGGATAGATGAAGCCACACTCTCTTATTGAGGGATAGATGAAGCCACACTCTCTCATTGAGGGATAGATGAAGCCACACTCTCTCATTGAGGGATAGATGAAGCCACAACCCCTCATTGAGGGATGGATGAAGCCACACCCTCTCATTGAGGGATGGATGAAGCCACGCCCCCTCATTGAGGGATAGATGAAGCCACACTCTCTCATTGAGGGATAGATGAAGCCACGCTCTCTCATTGAGGGATGGATGAAGCCACACTCTCTCATTGAGGGATAGATGAAGCCACGCTCTCTCATTGAGGGATAGATGAAGCCACGCCCCCTCATTGAGGGATAGATGAAGCCACGCTCTCTCATTGAGGGATAGATGAAGCCACACTCTCTCATTGAGGGATAGATGAAGCCACACTCTCTCATATAGGGATAGATGAAGCCACGCTCTCTCATTGAGGGATAGATGAAGCCACGCTCTCTCATTGAGGGATAGATGAAGCCACGCTCTCTCATTGAGGGATGGATGAAGCCACACTGTCTCATTGAGGGATAGATGAAGCCACGCTCTCTCATTGAGGGATGGATGAAGCCACACTCTCTCATTGAGGGATGGATGAAGCCACGCTCTCTCATTGAGGGATGGATGAAGCCACACTCTCTCATTGAGGGATAGATGAAGCCACGTCCCCTCATTGAGGGATGGATGATGCCACGCTCTCTCATTGAGGGATAGATGAAGCCACGCCCCCTCATTGAGGGATGGATGAAGCCACGCCCCCTCATTGAGGGATGGATGAAGCCACACCCTCTCATTGAGGGATAGATGAAGCCACGCTCTCTCATTGAGGAATAGATGAAGCCACGCTCTCTCATTGAGGAATAGATGAAGCCACGCTCTCTCATTGAGAGATAGATGAAGCCACACACTCTCATTGAGGGATAGATGAAGCCACACTCTCTCACTGAGGGATAGATGAAGCCACGCCCCCTCATTGAGGGATAGATGAAGCCACGCTCTCTTATTGAGGGATAGATGAAGCCACACTCTCTCATTGAGGGATAGATGAAGCCACGCTCTCTTATTGAGGGATAGATGAAGCCACGCTCTCTCATTGAGGGATAGATGAAGCCACGCTCTCTCATTGAGGGATGGATGAAGCCACACTCTCTCATTGAGGGATAGATGAAGCCACACCCCTCATTGAGGGATAGATGAAGCCACGCCCCCTCGTCGAGGAATGGGTGAAGCCACGCCCCCTCATTGAGGAATGGGTGAAGCCATGCCCCCTCATTGAGGGATAGATGAAGTCACGCCCCCTCATTGAGGGATAGATGAAGCCACACTCTCTCATTGAGGAATAGATGAAGCCACGCTTTCTCATTGAGGTATAGATGAAGCCACGCTCTCTCATTGAGGGATGGATGAAGCCACACTCTCTCATTGAGGGATAGATGAAGCCACACACTCTCATTGAGGGATAGATGAAGCCACACTCTCTCATTGAGGGATAGATGAAGCAACGCCCCCTCATTGAGGGATAGATGAAGCCACGCTCTCTCATTGAGGGATAGATGAAGCCACGCCCCCTCATTGAGGGATAGATGAAGCCACGCTCTCTCATTGAGGGATAGATGAAGCCACACTCTCTCATTGAGGGATAGATGAAGCCACACTCTCTCATTGAGGGATAGATGAAGCCACGCTCTCTCATTGAGGGATAGATGAAGCCACGCTCTCTCATTGAGGGATGGATGAAGCCACACTCTCTCATTGAGGGATAGATGAAGCCACGCCCCCTCATTGAGGGATAGATGAAGCCACGCTCTCTCATTGAGGGATAGATGAAGCCACACTCTCTCATTGAGGGATAGATGAAGCCACACTCTCTCATTGAGGGATAGATGAAGCCACGCTCTCTCATTGAGGGATAGATGAAGCCACGCCCCCTCATTGAGGGATAGAGAAGCCACGCTCTCTTATTGAGGGATAGATGAAGCCACACTCTCTCATTGAGGGATAGATGAAGCCACGCTCTCTTATTGAGGGATAGATGAAGCCACGCTCTCTCATTGAGGGATAGATGAAGCCACACTCTCTCATTGAGGGATGGATGAAGCCACACTCTCTCATTGAGGGATAGATGAAGCCACACCCCCTCATTGAGGGATAGATGAAGCCACGCCCCCTCGCCGAGGAATGGTTGAAGCCACGCCCCCTCATTGAGGAATGGGTGAAGCCATGCCCCCTCATTGAGGGATAGATGAAGTCACGCCCCGTCATTGAGGGATAGATGAAGCCACACTCTCTCATTGAGGAATAGATGAAGCCACGCTCTCTCATTGAGGAATAGATGAAGCCACGCTCTCTCATTGAGGGATGGATGAAGCCACACTCTCTCATTGAGGGATAGATGAAGCCACACACTCTCATTGAGGGATAGATGAAGCCACACTCTCTCATTGAGGGATAGATGAAGCCACGCCCCCTCATTGAGGGATAGATGAAGCCACGCTCTCTCATTGAGGGATAGAGGAAGCCACACTCTCTCATTGAGGGATAGATGAAGCCACACTCTCTCATTGAGGGATAGATGAAGCCACGCTCTCTCATTGAGGGATAGATGAAGCCACGCTCTCTCATTGAGGGATGGATGAAGCCACACTCTCTCATTGAGGGATAGATGAAGCCACACTCTCTCATTGAGGGATAGATGAAGCCACACTCTCTCATTGAGGGATAGATGAAGCCACGCTCTCTCATTGAGGGATAGATGAAGCCACGCTCTCTCATTGAGGGATAGATGAAGCCACGCTCTCTCATTGAGGGATGGATGAAGCCACACTCTCTCATTGAGGGATAGATGAAGCCACGCTCTCTCATTGAGGGGTAGATGAAGCCACGCCCCCTCATTGAGGGATAGATGAAGCCACGCTCTCTCATTAAGGGATAGATGAAGCCACACTCTCTCATTGAGGGATAGAAGAAGTCACACTCTCTCATTGAGGGATAGATGAAGCCACGCTCTCTCATTGAGGGATAGATGAAGCCACGCTCTCTCATTGAGGGATAGATGAAGCCACGCTCTCTCATTGAGGGATGGATGAAGCCACACTGTCTCATTGAGGGATAGATGAAGCCACGCTCTCTCATTGAAGGATGGATGAAGCCACACTCTCTCATTGAGGGATGGATGAAGCCACGCTCTCTCATTGAGGGATAGATGAAGCCACACTCTCTCATTGAGGGATAGATGAAGCCACGTCCCCTCATTGAGGGATGGATGATGCCACGCTCTCTCATTCAGGGATAGATGAAGCCACGCCCCCTCATTGAGGGATGGATGAAGCCATGCCCCCTTATTGAGGGATGGATGAAGCCACACCCTCTCATTGAGGGATAGATGAAGCCACACTCTCTCATTGAGGAATAGATGAAGCCACGCTCTCTCATTGAGGGATGGATGAAGCCACACTCTCTCATTGAGGGATAGATGAAGCCACACACTCTCATTGAGGGATAGATGAAGCCACATTCTCTCACTGAGGGATAGATGAAGCCACGCCCCCTCATTGAGGGATAGATGAAGCCACGCCCCCTCATTGAGGGATGGATGAAGCCACGCTCTCTCATTGAGGGATGGATGAAGCCACACTCTCTCATTGAGGGATAGATGAAGCCACACTCTCTCATTGAGGGATAGATGAAGCCACGCTCTCTCATTGAGGGATGGATGAAGCCACGCTCTCTTATTGAGGGATAGATGAAGCCACGCACTCTCATTGAGGGATAGATGAAGCCACACTCTCTCACTGAGGGATAGATGAAGCCACGCCCCCTCATTGAGGGATAGATGAAGCCACGCCCCCTCATTGAGGGATGGATGAAGCCACGCTCTCTCATTGAGGGATGGATGAAGCCACACTCTCTCATTGAGGGATAGATGAAGCCACACTCTCTCATTGAGGGATAGATGAAGCCACGCTCTCTCATTGAGGGATAGATGAAGCCACGCTCTCTCATTGAGGGATGGATGAAGCCACGCTCTCTCATTGAGGGATAGATGAAGCCACGCTCTCTCATTGAGGGATGGATGAAGCCACACTCTCTCATTGAGGGATAGATGAAGCCACGCTCTCTCATTGAGGGATGGATGAAGCCACGCTCTCTTATTGAGGGATAGATGAAGCCACGCTCTCTTATTGAGGGATAGATGAAGCCACGCACTCTCATTGAGGGATAGATGAAGCCACGCTCTCTCATTGAGGGATGGATGAAGCCACACTCTCTCATTGAGGGATAGATGAAGCCACACCCCCTCATTGAGGGATAGATGAAGCCATGCCCCCTCGTCGAGGAATGGGTGAAGCCACGCCCCCTCCTTGAGGAATGGGTGAAGCCATGCCCCCTCATTGAGGGATAGATGAAGTCACGCCCCCTCATTGAGGGATAGATGAAGCCACGCTCTCTCATTGAGGGATAGATGAAGCCACGCCCCCTCATCGAGGAATGGGTGAAGCCACGCCCCCTCATTGAGGAATGGACAAGAAATACACTGTAACAGTTAAAACAACAATAGAAACACTTTGAATAGGCAAATGAATCATTTATTGCTGCAGATCTGCATGTTACACCTCAAAGAGGGACAGTATGTAAGTTAAGCCATGCCCCCTCATTGAGGGATGGATGAAGCCACGCCCCCTCATTGAGGGATGGATGAAGCCATGCCCCCTCATTGAGGGATGGATGAAGCCACGCCTCCTCATTGAGGGATTGATGAAGCCACGCCCCCTCATTGAGGGATCGATAGGAGATACATTGTAACAGTTACAACAATAGAAACACTTTGAATAGGCAAATTAATCATTTATTGCTGCAGATCCGCATGTTACACCTCAAAGATGGACAACTGAGAACAACGAGGGACAGGGGGACATGGACTCAAAAGACAGTCCCTCTAAATTAATTAAATTAGGGACACTTGGGAGGTATGACATGTGCACACCCTTCTGGTTTTCTGGTTTCAATTCTGACTGGAGTTTAGTCCCTAAAATGTATTGGAGTTGAGACTCCCCAAGACTATTACGGAGGGTCATTTTTGGTAGTAAGGTCCCGGCACCCTGGTTCTGGGTTCAAACTACTTAGACAGAGGCTGTGCATCCGAGGGGTCTAAGCATGGTTGTTGGACATGATTCTAGGCCCAAGTTCTCCAACCCGCGGTCCCAAAACCAGCTACACTGATAGGGGTCCCATGTGTGGATGCGGCTGGGCCTCCAGGTTCTGAATATGTATTTGGCTTATGGCTAGGGTGAACAGGGGCCTAGAAATTTCCAGTACTATGCCGGTGCCAGCACGACTGGGAGATCCTGTGCCTGTGCTTGTGACATTCTTCTGGTTTTCTGGTTCCAATTTTGACTGGAGTTTAGTGCCTACAATGTATTGGAGTTGAGCATCTCTTTGCCAGAAAAACTCCCCAAGACTATTATGGAGGGTCGTTTTTGGTAGGAAGGTCCCGGGACACTGGTTCTGGGGTAACATAGTAACATAGTAACATAGTATGTAAGGCTGAATAAAGACTTTAGTCCATCCAGTTCAGCCTGTTTAACTCCTTCCAGTGGTCTAGTAGCCATAGCCGGAAATGTTATTACATGCCAGGAAGGCATCAAGGCCACTTTTGAACATTTTTACTGTATCCATCATTACTACCTCCTCTGGCAGCGAGTTCCATAGTCTCACTGCTCTTACAGAGAAGAATCCCCTCCTATGTCGGTGGAGAAAGCACCTTTCCTCTAACCTTAGTGGATGCCAAACTACTTAGAGGCTGAGTATCGGAGGAGTCCTAGCATGATTCTGTGCCCAAGTTCTCCATAACGTGGTCCCAAAACCAGCTACACTGATGGCCTAAAATGTATTGGAGTTGAGCATGTCTTAGCCAGAAAAACTCCCCAAGACTATTGTGGAGGGTCATTTTTGGTAGGAAGGTCCCAGGACACTAGCTCTGGGGTCAAACTACTTAGAGGTTGAGCATCAGAGGAGTCATAGCATGATTCTGTGCCCAAGTTCTCCATAACGTGGTCCCAAAACCAGCTACACTGATGCCCTAAAATGTATTGGAGTTGAGCATGTCTTAGCCAGAAAAACTCCCCAAGACTATTACCGAGCGTCATTTTTGGTAAGAAGGTCCCAGCACGCTAGCTCTGGGGTCAAACTACATAGACAGAGGCTGCGCATTTGTGGAGTCTAAGCATGGTTGTTGGACATGATTCTGGTTCTCCATAATGCGGTCCCAAAACCAGCTACACTGATGGCCTAAAATGTATTTGAGAGTTGAGCGTCTCTTCCGAATGTCACGGTCGGCATCAACCATCTTGACTACTTGACATTTCAGATTCACAGTTATGTAACACAAATAGCGTGAATTAATTGTCCTTCAATTATCGTGCACCTTCATGGTATGTCACCTTTACACGGGACTGTAGTCACACTCATGTTGGAGACATCTTTAGATTATTTCACAACTTCATGTCACTGGGCCGTTGAGCACATTATACAGAGAAGTCAAGGTTGATTTTCCGACGTGTGCTCAGATAAAAGGTTTATGGAATATGAACAACGCGGAGAGGGATTGGTGACCCCGGGATCCCTTTTGGTGTCGCTCAGAGCCGTAGTTAAGCATTAGAAAGTTCTCTTTCATTGTTTGGCTTGGCCTTTAGTGTCGGCCCGTTGACCTCCTGAAATGATCGTCCCACATACTGGCTCTGAAAAAACACTTACTGACTCACTGCTGAAACCTCGGCCTTAACTGCACAATCACTTAGACTTCACTTTTCAGATACGAGCTTGTTTGCTTGATGCTCAGAGACCTTAACATGACCTATCAAGCTCTTAAAGCATTGCCTTCTGTTTAAAAGGAATTGGCGCATTCGGAGCACTATGCAAGTGTGTGTGTGCATATGTATGTGTACTATATATATGTACAGTATAATTCGTCCTATAAGACCCACCTGTCCATAAGACGTACCTAGGGGGACATTTGGGGGGGGGGCGTCTTATAGGGCGAAAAATACTGTATGTATATACATGTATGTTCTTTTATGTGTAAGAACTCTGGGGACTGATGAGTTGTATCAAACTCTTTCTGACATTTTCAATAAAGAGATCCTGACAAATGCACCACCGGGGACTTGAACCTTCAAGCACATGGTTTCAAAGCTGGTTTCAAGCCATCATCCTACAGTTACTGGTAAGAACAGGTCAAAGCATTGAAAAGTAACCTATAACTTGTGTATTATACAGACGAGCAGGAATAAAGAGCATAGCAAAGATATATATATATATAAACACACACTATATTTTTCACCCTTTAAGACGCACCTGCCACAAGACAAACCGAGGATTTAGAGGAGGAAAGTAAGAAAAAAAAAATATTCTAAACCAAATGTTGTGCTAAACCCCCTAATTACAGGCAGTGTGCCATCCCCCCATCCCATTCCCTATAGGCAGTGTGGCATCCCCTTCCCATTCCCCATATAGGTAGTGTGGCATCCACCCTCCCATTCCCCATATAGGCAGTGTGGCATCCCCCTCCCATTCCCCATATAGGCAGTGTGGCATCCCCCCTCCCATTCCCCATATAGGTAGTGTGGCATCCACCCTCCCATTCCCCATATAGGAAGTGTGGCATCCCCCTCCCATTCCCCATATAGGCAGTGTGGCATCCCCCCTCCCATTCCCCATATAGGTAGTGTGGCATCCACCCTCCCATTCCCCATATAGGAAGTGTGGCATCCCCCTCCCATTCCCCATATAGGCAGTGTGGCATCCCACTCCCATTCCCCATATAGGCAGTTTGGCATTCCCAACCAAGAAAAAATAACCGGGTATGAACCGACCCAGTGGTTAGTGGAGAAATTCAAGGGTGACCCCGCCCCAAAAACGTAATCAATGCTCATGTACATATAAAAATACAAATTGCTTTATTCATTTCCACAATTTAAAATTGACATATATAATTTACATAATGATATACTCATGGCCACACATAGGCCCTTCATCCCTTATTCACAGAGAAATGCCTCCGCTTATGATAATTAGCAATCTGTAAATAGAATACTTGGTTGATACAGAGGCTAACAACATTCACATGGAGATTATTAGATATACATATTACAGCTGGTAATATCCCAGTACAATACTATGCAGTGATAATTCAAGTATATTCCACTATTTGGTTCACGTGGATGTACATATCAGGTAACTGTGTGGTAACGGTGAACTAGTTTCTCCCCAACATAAGGGGCTTCATCTGCACCAATCCACTTCTCATAATCCTATGATCCATAATGCTGGTTCCTCCTGACTGGGATCCGTGCCCAGGACCCAAATCAAAAACTAGTGCACACACAAAAGAAACACAAAAGCATGTGAGGACTGTGATACGTCTGGTGCACTGGCCCACAATCACCTAGCTACAACATAAGTACTCATATGTATAGGTACCTGAATAATACAAGGGAACCAAATATCCCATAAGCTTCACCGAAGATTTCAAGCGCCTCAGCCAGAGAAAGCCTCCAGTCCCCAGCTTTAGACTAATTCATTAACCTGTGGTAGAATATATTTAGTATTACTACAGGTCCCATAAGCCATACTATGGTCTGTCCATACACCTTACTTAAAAGCCAACAGGGTACTTACGCTTACATATGATGGCTGCAATTTGGAGGAAGTTTGGCATTCCCCCCATCCCCTTCCCCATATAGACAGTGTGGCATTCCCCCTCCCATTCTCCATATAGGCAGTGTGGCATTCCCCCTCCCATTCCCCATATCGGCAGTGTGGCATTCCCCCTCCCATTCCCTATATAGGCAGTGTGGCATTCCCCCTCCCATTCCCCATATAGGCAGTGTAGCATTCCTCCTCCTCCCATTCCCCATATAGGCAGTGTGGCATTCCCCCCTCCCATTCCCCATATAGGCAGTGTGACATTCCCCCCTCCCATTCCCCATATAGGCAGTGTGGCATTCCCCCCTCCCATTCCCCATATAGGCAGTGTGGCATTCCCCCTCCCATTCCCCATATAGGCAGTGTGGCATTCTCCCCTCACATTCCCTATAGGCAGTGTGACATTCCTCCTCCCATTCCCCATATAGGCAGTGTGGCATTCTCCCTCCCATTCCCCATATAGGCAGTGTGGCATTCCCCCCTCCCATTCCCCATATAGGCAGTGTGGCACCCCCCTCCCATTCCCCATATAGGCAGTGTGACATCCCCCCCTCCCATTCCCCATATAGACAGTGTGGCACCCCCCTCCCATTCCCCATATAGGCAGTGTGACATCCCCCCCTCCCATTCCCCATATAGGCAGTGTGGCATTCCCCCTCCCATTCCCCATATAGGCAGTGTGGCATTCCCCCCTCCCATTCCCCATATAGGCAGTGTGGCGTCCCCCCTCCCATTCCCCATACAGGCAGTGTGGCACCCCCCTCCCATTCCCCATATAGGCAGTGTGGCATTCCCCCTCCCATTCCCCATATAGGCAGTGTGGCAGTCTCCCCTCACATTCCCTATAGGCAGTGTGACATTCCTCCTCCCATTCCCCATAAGCAGTGTGGCATTCTCCCTCCCATTCCCCATATAGGCAGTGTGGCATTCCCCCCTCCCATTCCCCATATAGGCAGTGTGGCACCCCCCTCCCATTCCCCATATAGGCAGTGTGACATTCCCCCCTCCCATTCCCCATATAGGCAGTGTGGCATTCCCCCTCCCATTCCCCATATAGGCAGTGTGGCATTCCCCCCTCCCATTCCCCATATAGGCAGTGTGGCGTCCCCCCTCCCATTCCCCATACAGGCAGTGTGGCACCCCCCTCCCATTCCCCATATAGGCAGTGTGGCATTCCCCCTCCCATTCCCCATATAGGCAGTGTGGCATTCCCCCTCCCATTCCCCATATAGGCAGTGTGGCATTCCCCTCCCATTCCCCATATAGGCAGTGTGGCATTCCCCCCTCCCATTCCCCATATAGGCAGTGTGGCATTCCCCCTCCCATTCCCCATATAGGCAGTGTGGCATTCCCCCCTCCCATTCCCCATATAGGCAGTGTGGCATTCTCCCTCACATTCCCTATAGGCAGAGTGGTATTCCCCTTCCCATTTATAATCACATGAGCCTTGCACCTGCGCCGCGACCATCGGGAGGCCAGCCGATGGAGGAGCAGCGGACGGACGGGCAGGGTAAATGTAACCTGCCCGCTGTCCCTGCTTTGGCTTCCAGTGGCATCACTGCCTCTCGGGCCGGCGCGCTGACCAAAGCACTCGGGTCTGTGTAGCGGTGGGCGTGGCCTGCATCCACGACCATCAATGGACACAGACGCAGGCCACGTCCACCCACTGCACAGACCGGGGTGCATGTGTCAGCGCATGCCAGCTGAGAGGCAGCGGCGGTGGAGGCGCTGGAAGCCAGAACGGGGAGAGCAGGCAGGGTACATTTAACCACCCACTGCTCCTCCATTGGCTGGCCTCCCGATGGCCGAGGTGCGGGTGCGAAGCTCATGTGAGTATACAGTTTCTTTTTCATCTCTCCGGGGGTTGGGGGGGTTCGGGGGTGCCACACTGCCTATAGGGAATGGGAGGGGAGAATGTATTCGCCTGATAAGACGCACTGGCATTTTCCCCCCACTTATGGGTAAAAATGGTGTGAAAAATTATGCTAGTCAGAATATGAGATAACATTTAATTTCCCCTTATAGACTTAATGACAAGGATATCTCAATTCTTTAAGAGTTGAAAAAAATTCTCATGGTTGTAAAGAAAATAGCCAGAGAATAGGGTCGGTTTCAAGGTCAGTGCGCCAGTGAGTTTGCGCACGCTATTTGGAGCATCATGTCGCACTTGGGCTTCCGTCTAATTCATGGTCGTCAAAATGGGATGCGCTTGCATTTTAGCACCACCAGCCTTCGCTAATTGCGCCTGGAATTTTCCGCTAGCGTCCTTTTTGTGCACCAAACTGTCTTTGGTGCCTGATTTATGATAAGGGGACAAAAGCCGTGCGCAAATGTGGCAAGCTGAAGAGTGAATTTCCTCCAGCAAATAGGTGGAGGAAACTGCCGACAAAAACAGAATTATTTCATTACGAAAACACATGGCGGCGGAAACCAGTATGTTTTTCAATTATGAAAGTGTCAGCCACAAGTTCGTTTTAGGGATTGAACCATTTTTTTGTAAATAAAATTGATAAAACATTATCAAAAATTAAGTTAAAAAAATGTGGATATTGGGCCCCAAAGTTTAGCAAAAACACAAACAATAAAAAAGATAGTTAAATTATGAAGCTTTAATATGCAAAACAAACAGGGGAGGAAGGGTTACAGAGAACATCTGGGACAAAACATTGGGCCAAAAAAAGTTAAGGGTTAATTGGAATCAGAATATCCCCCAAAAAACACTCAAAAAAATGGAGAGCACAGGTTCTGCAGAGAATACACTCTGCAATGGCGAATAGAGCCTAGCAGAAAACACAGAATCTGGAGAGATGAAATCACTATGTAGAAACAGTAAAGGAAGGGGGAGAAACATGGGGAACCATCGGGACCAGGGGCTTAGCTGGCCAAATACGCATGGGGTGGGGCCATTTGTGCTTCAAAACGGCAGATTTCCCTTGTGGAAGGTGCAACTTGGCTCTAGAAGACGCTATTTCTGCTTCTGCAATGCGCTTGCCATTTGACGCCCTTCGCATGTGTGCCCAGCCTGCACACGCAGCCATGATTCGTGCGCCTAGCTGCATGCGGAATTGTTTGCGCTCCTCCTGAGCGTTTTTGTGCACCGACCATGAATCATTGTTACTGAATCACCAGCTAGGAAGAGAATAGAAAGGTACTTTTTACTCCTCAGAAAAGTAGTGGACTTTTTACAAATTTTTACACTGTAGCAAAAAGTGCCATTGACTTTAATTGTTTTTTTAGCTTGTGATTCAGTAACAGTGACAAAGGTTAGTAATAGGGTGGGCACTGCAACATGTCTGCAACATGGAAAATGATTTAGCTTTACTGGATAGCAGGAAGATGGAGGTTGTGATAACGCTGTGTAGAGCCCTGGTGAGGCCACAGCTAGAATACTGTGTGCAGTTCTGGAGACCTCCCCTGCAAAAATACATTATTCAAATAGAACGGGTCCAAAGGCCGGCAACGAAAATGGTGGAAGGACTTAAACTCATCAGGAGAGACTTAAAGAACTTAATTTGGAACAAACTTCCAGCAGACGTAGTTGAAAAATCGTCAGTCAGTGAATTTAAATATGGCTGGGATAAGCCATAAAAAATGGGAAAAATGGTGCTAAAAATACGCTAGTCAGAATATGAGATAACATTTAATTTCCTCTTATGGACTATTTTCTAGATTTCCTCTTATCTATTCTAAAATAAAGAGAACATACAGTATAAACATAAAGGCAGACTAGATGGAGCGTATGACCTCCTTCTGCTGTCAACCTTCTATGTTTCTATGTGACATTCTCGAGCTGTTTTCACATCAAAGTGTCCCACTTGCATTTTCCTTGTGGCATCTTCTGTCAGCAAAGTCCTTATTGTAGCATGTTTGACTGCTGGAGTAAAAGTTTCATCATAGTCCTCATCCTATTGATGATATTGATGAGAACTTCCTTTGGCTACGAGTCTTGCTTTGTATCGCTCCACTGAGCTATCTACATTGTGCTTCACTTTAAAAGTCCATTTACAGCCTCTGGCTTTCCTTCCAGGTGGTAGTTGTGTAAGTGTCCATGTTTTAGTGTCATGCATGGATTTTATCTCTTCCTTTGAAGCCTTTATCCATTTACTGGCTTCTCCTTCAGCTGAGATATGTCTTCCCAAGTTGCAGGTTCATTGGTCCTGGCAGCGCTTGCTTTGTATGAGAGACGTACAGGTGGTTTACCTCTGTTTTCTCTCATTGAGCGTCTTGGTTCTGTGTCTGAGATCGCTCGTGTCTGCTCTTCAGTACTTGTGGGTTCTGCGCTCACTTCAACTATTCGTTCAGAAGTTACAGACGATGGCTGATCAGCGTCAGTTTTCTCTTCCGTTCTTACTTCCTCAGTTGTAATCATATTGTCTCTCAGATCTGCTGTTGCTAATGGTAACCTGGTCTGTTTGGGGATTTAGGATTCTGTAACCCTTTACGCTATCACTTTATCCAACAAAGATTCCTTCAAATGCTCTGTTTTGGAGTTTGGTGCGTTTTTCTTCTGGAATGTAGATGAAGACTTTGCATCCAAAAACTCGCAGGTGTTACATTTGGTTTCTCATTGTGCCACAGTTCATATGAAGCTTTCTCCAATGTTCTAGAAAAGAGTCTGTTTTGCAAATAAGTGGCTGTCATTGGTGCCTCATCCCAGTATTTTTGTGGTAGTCCAGAGTCTGTCAGCATACATCTGATCATTTCAGTAATTCTGTTCTTTTTTTCAGCTACCCCATTTTGCTCTGGTTTGTATGGGACTGACAGTCTGGCACAGTTAAAAAAGAAAGGTAGCAGCTATTTTGGAGTTTCCTCTCCCAACTGACATAACTGACAATGCACAGTAACAGGAAGCCCAGCAGCACTTCCTGTTTGCAGGTGGCCTGCAAGTCCATGAACTGCCATCTTGTTTTTAAAATTTACTACAGCATGAGTTAGAAAATGGTACATTTTTTATGTGCAGCACTGGGGAGGGATGCATATGAGCACTGATTGTTGTTTTGCATATGAGCACTGATTGTTGTTTTGCATATGAGCACTGATTGTTGTTTTGGACTGGTTTAAGTCACTTTTGATTTTTGGTCCACTTTAAGTACTCTTGTACTTTGTGTCCTGTGAATTCACCTCCATTGTTACCCCCGAAGTATGAGTGGTTTCCACTGAAACTTGTTAGTTGTATTTACTACATAGTCCTGTAATTTGTCAATAACTTACCTAATTTGCATAAGGTAAGTGCCTGTTTACCTTAAATAGTCATCTATGAAAGTCACTATGTACCTGTTGCCTCCAGGTGTGGGTGGGTTTAGGAGGCCGCATACATCACTTTGAAACACTCGGTCAAGTGGTTTTAAAGCTTTATTCTGACTGGCTTTAGGAAGGGTTGCTCTTGTAGCTTTGGATTTGATGCAACATTCACACTTAACAGTAACTGGACAAGGGGATACTGTCAGATTCTTTGTCAGATTTTGCAGCTCCTGCATGCATTCTGGGTGTCTGTGACCTAAATACCTGTGCCAGTATGAAAGTCAGTATGTTTCCTCCAGGTGTAGGTGGGTTTAGGGGACCACATACATCACATTGAAGCACTCGGTCAAGTGGTTTTAAGGCTATATTCTGACCGGCTTTTACGAAGCATTGCTCTTGTAGCTTTGGATTTGATGCAACATTCACACTTAAAAGTAACTGGACAAGTCAGATTTTGTAGTTACTCTATGTTTCTGGGTGTCTGTGATGTAAATGCCTGTGCCACATGTGTATACAGTCATTGTGTTTATGGGTGCATAGTCTCACTCACTGTGTTGAGGTGATAATTATCCAGTGGCCTTTGTATAGTGATAACCTCCCACAAGTCATGTTTGGATAATAGCATTTCCACTTTAAACTGTAATGCCACCCCTGCACCGCATCCAAGGCGCTGCATTTGTGCGTTTGCAAGTGCGGTGGAAGTGCACAATATGAAAGGGGCCTACAGGGCCAGTCAAACAAGCAACCTTGGGGCAACCTGTATGAGATCCCCCTCCACCCCCCCCCTCCCCAGGGTAAGCACCCGAGACTGCACCATATTCACTAATGTCTTCTGGGAGCTTTTGTGTTGCATAAGGTAAGTGACTGTTTACCTTAAGTCATCTATGAAAGTCACTATGTACCTGTTGCCACCAGGTGTAGGTGGGTTTAGGGGAGCACATACATCACAGTGAACCACTCGGTCAAGTGGTTTTAAAGCTTTATTCTGACTGGCTTTACAATGGGTTGCTCTTGTAGCTTTGGATTTGATGCAACATTCACACTTAACAGTAACTGGACAAGGGGATACTGTCAGATTCTTTGACAGATTTTGCAGCTCCTGCATGCATTCTGGGTGTGTGTGACCTAAATGCCTGTGCCGGTATGAAAGTCAGTATGTACCTGTTACCTCCAGGTGTAGGGGGGTTTAGAGGACCACATACGTCACTTTGAACCACTCGGTCAGGAGGTTTTAAAGCTTTATTCTGACTGGCTTTACGATGGGTTGCTCTTGTAGCTTTGGATTTGATGCAACATTCACACTTAACAGTAACTGGACAAGGGGATACTGTCAGATTCTTTGACAGATTTTGCAGCTCCTGCATGCATTCTGGGTGTGTGTGACCTAAATGCCTGTGCCGGTATGAAAGTCAGTATGTACCTGTTACCTCCAGGTGTAGGGGGGTTTAGAGGACCACATACGTCACTTTGAACCACTCGGTCAGGAGGTTTTAAAGCTTTATTCTGACTGGCTTTACGATGGGTTGCTCTTGTAGCTTTGGATTTGATGCAACATTCACACTTAACAGTAACTGGACAAGGGGATACTGTCAGATTCTTTGTCAGATTTTGCAGCTCCTGCATGCATTCTGGGTGTGTGTGACCTAAATGCCTGTGCCAGTATGAAAGTCAGTATGTACCTGTTGCCTCCAGGTGTAGGGGGGTTTAGAGGACCACATACGTCACTTTGAACCACTCGGTCAAGGGGTTTTAAAGCTTTATTCTGACTGGCTTTACGATGGGTTGCTCTTGTAGCTTTGGATTTGATGCAACATTCACACTTAACAGTAACTGGACAAGGGGATACTGTCAGATTCTTTGTCAGATTTTGCAGCTCCTGCATGCATTCTGGGTGTGTGTGACCTAAATGCCTGTGCCAGTATGAAAGTCAGTATGTACCTGTTGCCTCCAGGTGTAGGGGGGTTTAGAGGACCACATACGTCACTTTGAACCACTCGGTCAAGGGGTTTTAAAGCTTTATTCTGACTGGCTTTACGATGGGTTGCTCTTGTAGCTTTGGATTTGATGCAACATTCACAATTGATAGTAATTGGATAAGGGGATACTGTCAGATTCTTTGTCAGATTTTGCAGCTCCTGCATGCATTCTGGGTGTGTGTGACCTAAATGCCTGTGCCAGTATGAAAGTCAGTATGTACTTGTTGCCTCCAGGTGTAGGGGGGTTTAGAGGACCACATACGTCACTTTGAACCACTCGGTCAAGGGGTTTTAAAGCTTTATTCTGACTGGCTTTACAATGGGTTGCTCTTGTAGCTTTGGATTTGATGCAACATTCACAATTGATAGTAATTGGATAAGGGGATACTGTCAGATTCTTTGTCAGATTTTGTAGTTACTGTATGTTTCTGGGTGTCTGTGATGTAAATGCCTGTGCCACATGTGTATACAGTCATTGTGTTTATGGGTGCATAGTCTCACTCACTGTGTTGAGGCGATAATTATCCAGTGGCCTCTCTGTAATAACCTCCCACAAGTCATGTCTGGATAATAGCATTTCCACTTTAAACTGTAATGCCGCCCCCTGCACCGCATCCAAGGCACTGCATTTGTGCGTTTGCAAATGCCCACGGCATTTGTGAAAGGGGCCTACAGGGCCAGTCAAACAAGCAACCTTGGGGCAACCCTCCCCTCATGTAAGCACCCGAGACTGCACCACATTCACGCATGTCTTCTGGGAGCTCACACACTGTACTCGCTGATCATGGCGCATCACTGGCACAACCTCAGGTTGGCCGGGAGGGGCAAAAGCATGTGGCACATCGCGGGCAAACTGTACATCAGATGGGGTCATTTTGAAAAGGAAGGGGGTAAGATTCCCATACCAAGGCAGCTATCCCAAGACACCACTTGGCAGAGGTAGAGAAGGATTGTATGGCAATTAAGTACGAGAAACGAGTAGGGATCATTGTAAGAAACCAAAGGGTCAGGATTTGGAAGTTAGGGGTACAACAGGGGCGGGGAATAAACCTGGAACATGCAGTCCTGGGGCAAGTAGGACGTGGTTGGGGTTAGTAATGTTGATTCATTAATTTTACATTTAATATAGACCAAAGCTTGGGATTATCACTAATCATCTCGTCTTTTGGTTTTGGTCCTTGCCCCGGGGGCATCCCGATTTGGTGCTCAATGAAAAAATGGCTATAAACATGTATTAGCTACTAGTAATTGGTGTTATGGTGGCCCCACGTACCTTGGGAGGGCCCCACATCATTCCCTCTACCCCGGGCCGTGCAGTAAGCAGGACCAGGGTCAGATTATGAGGGAGGCGCAAGGGGCACACACCCTGGGGCCCAGGGGACTGGCCATAGGGAGACCCGGGAAATTGTCCCGGGTGGGCCGCACTGCTTTGGGGCCAGTTGGGCTGCTGTTTTTAACACCCACATTCAATCCCTTAGTCTCCCTCTCAGACCCTTGTACCCAGCCCCATTGTACCCACAACCCAAAGAATCCCAGCCCCCAGGGGCGGGCTGGCCATTGGGAGACCCAAGACAATGCTGGTGGGCCGTAATGCTTTGGGGCCAGTTGGGCTGCTATTTTTAACACCCACATTCAATCCCTGCTCCCTTAGTCTCCCTCTCAGCCCCCTGTACCCAGCCCCACTGTACCCACAAGCCAGGGAACCCCAGCCCCCAATGCTATAGCCCCAGCATCATGGTTGGGGACCTCAACTGAGATATCTCAGGCTGGCCAGGGCCTGGTGAAATTCAGGGCTGATTTTTGGCCCCAGTCCACCACCTCCCTGCAAAGGGGGCCTACACCAACCTTTGGGTTATGGTCTGGTCCAGGAGGCTTTTCAGTCCTTGGCGTGACGAGCCGCAGGGTCGGCAACAAAGCTATGGGCGGCAGTGGGGGATCCCCAGCGCCTGGGCAGCCAAAGCCACCACAGGGCAGGATGGAGAGTCTAGAGCAGCAAAGTCGCCGTCAGCAATCATCCCTCAATGAGGGGGCGTGGCTTCATCTATCCCTCAATGAGGGGGTGTGGCTTCATCCATCCCTCAATGAGGGGGCGTGGCTTCATCCATCTCTCAATGAGGGGACATGGCTTAATTTAACAGGGGGGGGGCAATTATTTTTTTCCATGAGGCCACATGAATAACTACAAAAAATTGTGGAGGGCCGAGCCAAAAGGCTGAACTCAATTCTGCATAATATAATTGTATTTCTTTATAAAAAGAAGTAAATGACATTGCTTTGACAAGCTGCTACGAGAATATGTTATAGTTATATGTATGTTATATATGTATATGTGCGGCCATTATTTAGAGTATATGTTATAGTTATATGTATATGTTATATATGTATATGTGCGGCCCATTATTTAGAGTATATGTTATAGTTATATGTATGTTATATATGTATATGTGCGGCCATTATTTAGAGTATATGTTATAGTTATATGTATGTTATATATGTACGGTATATGTGCGGCCCATTATTTAGAGTATATGTTATAGTTATATGTATGTTATATATGTATATGTGCGGCCATTATTTAGAGTATATGTTATAGTTATATGTATGTTATATATGTATATGTGCGGCCATTATTTAGAGTATATGTTATAGTTATATGTATGTTATATATGTATATGCGGCATTATTTAGAGTATATGTTATAGTTATATGTATGTTATATATGTATATGTGCGGCCCATTATTTAGAGTATATGTTATAGTTATATGTATGTTATATATGTATATGTGCGGCCCATTATTTAGAGTATATGTTATAGTTATATGTATGTTATATATGTATATGTGCGGCCATTATTTAGAGTATATGTTATAGTTATATGTATGTTATATATGTATATGTGCGGCCATTATTTATAGTATATGTTATAGTTATATGTATGTTATATATGTATATGTGCGGCCCATTATTTAGAGTATATGTTATAGTTATATGTATGTTATATATGTATATGTGCGGCCCATTATTTAGAGTATATGTTATAGTTATATGTATGTTATATATGTATATGTGCGGCCATTATTTAGAGTATATGTTATAGTTATATGTATGTTATATATGTATATGTGCGACCCATTATTTAGAGTATATGTTATAGTTATATGTATGTTATATATGTATATGTGCGGCCCATTATTTAGAGTATATGTTATAGTTATATGTATGTTATATATGTATATGTGCGGCCATTATTTATAGTATATGTTATAGTTATATGTATGTTATATATGTATATGTGCGGCCCATTATTTAGAGTATATGTTATAGTTATATGTATGTTATATATGTATATGTGCGGCCATTATTTATAGTATATGTTATAGTTATATGTATGTTATATATGTATATGTGCGGCCATTATTTAGAGTATATGTTATAGTTATATGTATGTTATATATGTATATGTGCGGCCATTATTTAGAGTATATGTTATAGTTATATGTATGTTATATATGTATATGTGCGGCCATTATTTAGAGTATATGTTATAGTTATATGTATGTTATATATGTATATGTGCGGCCATTATTTAGAGTATATGTTATAGTTATATGTATGTTATATATGTATATGTGCGGCCATTATTTAGAGTATATGTTATAGTTATATGTATGTTATATATGTATATGTGCGGCCCATTATTTAGAGTATATGTTATAGTTATATGTATGTTATATATGTATATGTGCGGCCATTATTTAGAGTATATGTTATAGTTATATGTATGTTATATATGTATATGTGCGGCCATTATTTAGAGTATATGTTATAGTTATATGTATGTTATATATGTATATGTGCGGCCATTATTTAGAGTATATGTTATAGTTATATGTATGTTATATATGTATATGTGCGGCCCATTATTTAGAGTATATGTTATAGTTATATGTATGTTATATATGTATATGTGCGGCCCATTATTTAGAGTATATGTTATAGTTATATGTATGTTATATATGTATATGTGCGGCCATTATTTAGAGTATATGTTATAGTTATATGTATGTTATATATGTATATGTGCGGCCATTATTTAGAGTATATGTTATAGTTATATGTATGTTATATATGTATATGTGCGGCCCATTATTTAGAGTATATGTTATAGTTATATGTATGTTATATATGTATATATGCGGCCATTATTTAGAGTATATGTTATAGTTATATGTATGTTATATATGTATATGTGCGGACATTATTTAGAGTATATGTTATAGTTATATGTATGTTATATATGTATATGTGCGGCCCATTATTTAGAGTATATGTTATAGTTATATGTATGGTATATATGTATATGTGCGGACATTATTTAGAGTATATGTTATAGTTATATGTATGTTATATATGTATATGTGCGGCCATTATTTAGAGTATATGTTATAGTTATATGTATGTTATATATGTATATGTGCGGCCCATTATTTAGAGTATATGTTATAGTTATATGTATGTTATATATGTATATGTGCGGCCATTATTTAGAGTATATGTTATAGTTATATGTATGTTATATATGTATATGTGCGGCCCATTATTTAGAGTATATGTTATAGTTATATGTATGTTATATATGTATATGTGCGCCCATTATTTAGAGTATATGTTATAGTTATATGTATGTTATATATGTATATGTGCGGACATTATTTAGAGTATATGTTATAGTTATATGTATGGTATATATGTATATGTGCGGACATTATTTAGAGTATATGTTATAGTTAAACAATGAAAAAGTGAGTTGCCATACAAAAAAATTTAATTTACTAAATAAACCACATTTTGTGTGTCCAGTGAGGTCACACAGCAAGGAAACCTAAATTGGGATGCCCCAGAGGCATGATGCCTGTAACCCAGCCCTGGATTCCTTCACACTCCATAGGGCTGGGTTACATGGGTTTTGGTCTGCTTTAAAACATCATGATCAAATCAGGTGAGGATGGAATAACCTCCTTCCTTTACATTATTATTAATGCAACACAACGCTGTTCACACTTTGCGCTCAGTAGCAATGTGAAAAATTGCGGATTCCCTCACATAAAGCACACAGTGCGGGCATCCCGATCTGGGATACCCAGGGGGAAGACCAGTGGCCGCTCTGGGTTTTGTTCTGCTTTCAGAGAAGGAGTCCGCCTTTTTTCATTCACATCTTTTCACATTTTTCATTTTCACATTTTTCATTCATTCATTTTCATTCATTTTTCATTTTCACATTTTTTATTCATTCATTTTCATTCTTTTCATTCATTTTCATTCATTTTTCATTTTCACATTTTTTTATTCATTCATTTTCATTCTTTTCATTCATTTTCATTCAATTGAATTCATTCATTTTCATTCATTATCATTTAATTTTTCATTCATTCATTTTTTTCATTTTCACATTTTTCATTCATTCATTTTCATTCAATTCAATTTCATAAATTTTTTTATTTTCATTCAATTTTCATTAAATTTGCATTTAATTCAATTCATTTTCATTTATTCATTTCATTCACTTTCATTAATTTATTTTCATTCAATTTTTCATTAAATCATTTTTCATTTTCACATTTTTCATTCATTCACATCTTTTCACATTTTTTCACATTGCTACGGGCAGGCTGATTCATCACTAACGCCAGGTAGCGACAGATGAGCGTCTGTAGTGGCATTTTCAGAGCGCCCGCTAGTAGTCGCTGTGCTCGGCCGTGAGTCGCTGTAATGTTGAATACATTGTGAGGAGTTGCTATTTGACCAGTACAGCGCTGTATGGGAGCGCATGTTAGCGACTTCTCATAGCGACCGACTCACACCATATTCAGCAAAAAAACAGCCTCACAAATCTCTGGCGCTGAAAAATGCTTCTCTGAAGCCCAGAGCGCAGGAGGCTGTGTGATTAAAGTCTGTTTTTCAGCATCTATCCACCAGTAACAAAGCGAAAACATATGGAATTACATTGTAACAACATTGTAACATGACACTTTAATGGCAGAGCTGTGATGTCATTTCTGAAGAAATATATAAAAAATGAAAAAATTGTGAAAAAACTGCTTATTCAATGTCAGGAGAGGTCACAGGATTATTTGAGATTTAAAAAAAAAAAAAAAAAAAAACGTTTAAAGAGAAGAAAAGGTTCATCCATTGAAATGTATGGGAGAGCGACAGGTAGCGAGAGGTCATACCTGGCACTGTGCAAGGCTGAACGCCGGCGCCGTTCACTGAGGCTGTGAAAATGATGAATCAGTCGCTACATGGCGCTATCCCAGTGGCTAAACAGATTCTGCTTGATAAATGTGTAATTGCTGCCGTGTCCGGCGTTCACCAGTCGCTACCTGTCGCTACCTCTCTTTAACCAGCCGCTACCTGACGCTATCCCTTCTTAAATAAGGGCCTGAGTAAAAAGGGTTTCAGCGCGCAGCCGCATACCTTATAGGGAACGCTGGTCGTGGCCCGGTCAGAGCCAATGAAAAGGCCGTATGTGGCCCTGGGGCCTTACAATGCCGAGGTCTGGATTAGAGTGAAGCCAAAGCAGTTAAAATGGCCATAATGTTCTCTTCATAGCGGGGAGCAATTTATGGGAGGCTGGTCAAAAATGTTGGTTTGGGTTCGGCTTTAATCCCCGGCATCTAAATTCAATGTAATCAGACATAACAAGGTTTCGCGTTTCCGTCTCCGTCGCGCGATTTTTCATTACTATGCGAGTCTGGCCGGTGCATAATGAAGTGTCCTCGGCTCCTGCAACACTAATGAAATGTATTGTTTCTCCAGTCACACAAAGGACTCCCGTAATATGCACAAAAGGGGGCCCCTAAGCCGGAAATATAAAGGGGACCCCTAAGCCGGAAATATAAAGGGGGCCCCTAAGCCGGAAATATAAAGGGGGCCCCTAAGCCGGAAATATAAAGGGGGCCCCTAAGCCGGAAATATAAAGGGGGCTCCCAAAACCGAAATATAAAGGGGCCCCTAAGCCGGAAATATAAAGGGGGCTCCCAAAACGGAAATATAAAGGGGGCTCCCAAAATGGAAATATAAAGGGGGCTCTCAAGACGGAAATATAAAGGGGGCTCCCAAAATGGAAATATAAAGGGGGCTCCCAAAACGGAAATATAAAGGGGGCTCCCAAAACGGAAATATAAAGGGGGCCCCTAAGCCGGAAATATAAAGGGGGCCCCTAAGCCGGAAATATAAAGGGGGCCCCTAAGCTGGAAATATAAAGGGGGCCCCTAAGCCGGAAATATAAAGGGGGCCCCTAAGCCGGAAATATAAAGGGGGCCCCTAAGCCGGAAATATAAAGGGGGCTCCCAAAACGGAAATATAAAGGGGGCTCCCAAAATGGAAATATAAAGGGGGCTCTCAAGACGGAAATATAAAGGGGGCTCCCAAAATGGAAATATAAAGGGGGCTCTCAAGACGGAAAAATAAAGGGGGCTCCCAAAACGGAAATATAAAGGGGGCCCTGACATCAATCAGTCGCAGGATGATCGAGAAAATGAAAAAATGCAATATTCACAATTAACAGTAACTGGACAAGGGGATACTGTCAGATGTTGCAGTTCCTGCATGAATTCTGGGTGTCTATGACCTAAACGCCTGTGCTAGTATGAAAGTCACTATGTACCTGTTGCCTCCATGTGTCGGTGGGTTTAGGGGACCACATACATCACATTGAACCACTCGGTCAAGTGGTTATAAAGCTTTATAAGGGGTTGCTCTTGTAGCTTTGGATTTGATGCAACATTCACACTCAACAATAACTGGACAAGAGGATCAATCAGTCGCCGAATGGTCGATGAAATGAAAAAATGACCGTGTCTTGTAAATGGCAAAATTGATACTGAGTGGCGTTCGGAGCCCGCTTCAGAGAAGGGGGAGAAGGGACCTTACCTGGAACTCTCCATTTCCTATATGAGATGTTATTGGAGAAGACTCTAAATGCTGCGGGGGGTGTTTTAAAGTGGACCAAAACCCAGTATAGTCAAAATCTTTGCCCCACCCCCGGGGTCTGCTTGGTCTTTGCCCCCCGGGGTCTGCTTCATAGAAGAAAAAAAAAGGAGGGATGTGACCTACCTGGAACTCAATTTCCTATATGAAATGCTATTCTAGAAGACTCTAAACACTGCGGGGGGTTATTTAAAGTGGATCAAAACCCAGTAGAGTCAAAATCTTTGCCCCACCCCCGGGGTCTGCTTGGTCTTTGCCCCTCGGGTCTGTTTCATAGAAAAAAAGGAGGGATGTGACCTACCTGGAACTCAATTTCCTATATGAAGTGTTATTCTAGAAGACTCTAAACACTGCGGGGGTTATTTAAAGTGGACAAAAACCTAGGATTTTGACTATCCTGGGTTTTGGTCTTTGCCCCCCTGGGCCCCCTGACCGGGGATGCCCTGCTGTGTGAAACCCCCCCGCCAGGTGACCTCATCAATTATAATGGGATGGTGCTTTTGGTGGAATCGCCTGAAGTCAATTAAAGTGGCCCAAAACCCACATTTTTAACTATCATCCCCTGAATAGTATCCCACACGAATAGCAACTTTTGCCTATTCTTACTGCTCCTGCTTCACTCTAATCCCAGATAATGGCGCCTGTTTTAGCTGTAAAGCTCCACCTCCTCCATTCATCGCCACTGTTGTGTGTGACGATGATGTCATAGCCGCACCGATGTAAAGACTGACCATCTGCAATTCTACAGAGAGGGACAGCAAAAAGTGTTCCAGGACAATTTGATAAGCGAAAATATCTATTTCTATAAGATTCCCAGGCCAATCGATTCCATCCAAAATTGGGATCCCCGCTGCGTGGAACCTCCCAAGACCCCACGAAACACTTACCTTGATTCCGGTCCAACGGCACATGTGCGAGCCACATCCCCGCTATCCCTCTAGCATGCCCGCGCATGCCCGCCCCAGGCATTTGTGATAGGCCGGCGCGGGCATGTTGCCTGTTAGAGGGAAGCGGGGGATGCGGCCATCAGCGCATTCGGAGCCGCTCGCCTTAGACGATGTGATGTCAGCAGATCCGAGCGTGCTGATTGGACGAGCGCCCGCACATAGGACCAGGAAGAGGTGAGTCGGATTCGGCGACCTGGGGGGTTTAACAAAGCGGGGCATCCCCGATCGAGGTGCCCTGGGGGAAAGGACCAAAACCCAGGATAGTGAAAATCCTGGTCCACTTTAATGATTTTTGACCGTAAGGATCAAAGGCAGTGAAGTCATTTGTGTATAGTGAAAAGAGAAAGAAAAAGAACGCGTCCCCGGGGTGCACCGGTGTCTGTGATCCTGACTGAAGAAACATTAGGGCCCAATATGACCCCCCCTGGGACCTACCAACTTTTCAGGGTGGAAAAGAGGGATATTTGTTAAATTAGGCCACGCCCCTTCATTGAGGGATTGATGAAGCCACACCCCCTCATTGAGGGATGGAGGAAGCCACACTCTCTCATTGAGGGATGGATGAAGCCACGCTCTCTCATTGAGGGATAGATGAAGCCACGCCCCCTCATTGAGGGATAGATGAAGCCACGCTCTCTCATTGAGGGATTGATGAAGCCACACACCCTCATTGAGGGATGGATGCAGCCACGCCCCCTCATTGAGGGATGGAGGAAGCCACACTCTGTCATTGAGGGATAGATGAAGCCACACTCTCTCATTGAGGGATAGATGAAGCCACACTCTCTAATTGAGGGATAGATAAAGCCACGCCCCCTCATTGAGGGATAGATGAAGCCACGCTCTCTCATTGAGGGATAGATGAAGCCACACTCTCTCATTAAGGGATAGATGAAGCCACGCTCTCTCATTGAGGGATAGATGAAGCCACACCCTCTCATTGAGGGATAAATGAAGCCACGCTCTCTCATTGAGGGATAGATGAAGCCACACTCTCTCATTAAGGGATAGATGAAGCCACACTCTCTCATTGAGGGATAGATGAAGCCACACTCTCTCATTAAGGGATAGATGAAGCCACGCTCTCTCATTGAGGATGGATGAAGCCACACTCTCTCATTGAGGGATAGATGAAGCCACGTCCCCTCATTGAGGGATGGATGAAGCCACGCCCCCTCATTGAGGGATAGATGAAGCCACACTCTCTCATTGAGGGATAGATGAAGCGACACTCTCTCATTGAGGGATAGATGAAGCCACGCTCTCTCATTGAGGGATAGATGAAGCCACACTCTCTCATTAAGGGATAGATGAAGCCACGCTCTCTCATTGAGGATGGATGAAGCCACACTCTCTCATTGAGGGATAGATGAAGCCACGTCCCCTCATTGAGGGATGGATGAAGCCACGCCCCCTCATTGAGGGATAGATGAAGCCACACTCTCTCATTGAGGGATAGATGAAGCGACACTCTCTCATTGAGGGATAGATGAAGCCACGCTCTCTCATTGAGGAATAGATGAAGCCACGCTCTCTCATTGAGGGATAGATGAAGCCACACTCTCTCATTGAGGATGGATGAAGCCACACTCTCTCATTGAGGAATAGATGAAGCCACACTCTCTCATTGAGGAATAGATGAAGCCACACTCTCTCATTGAGGGATAGATGAAGCCACGTTCTCTCATTGAGGGATAGATGAAGCCACACTCTCTCATTGAGGGATGGATGAAGCCACACTCTCTCATTGAGGGATAGATGAAGCCACACTCTCTCATTAAGGGATAGATGAAGCCACACTCTCTCATTGAGGGATAGATGAAGCCACACTCTCTCATTAAGGGATAGATGAAGCCACACTCTCTCATTGAGGGATGGATGAAGCCACACTCTCTCATTGAGGGATAGATGAAGCCACACTCTCTCACTGAGGGATGGATGAAGCCACACTCTCTCATTAAGGGATAGATGAAGCCACACTCTCTCATTGAGGGATGGATGAAGCCACACTCTCTCATTGAGGGATAGATGAAGCCACGCTCTCTCATTGAGGGATGGATGAAGCCACACTCTCTCATTAAGGGATAGATGAAGCCACACTCTCTCATTGAGGGATAGATGAAGCCACACTCTCTCATTGAGGGATAGATGAAGCCACACTCTGTCATTGAGGGATGGATGAAGCCACACTCTCTCATTGAGGGATAGATGAAACCACACTCTGTCATTGAGGGATGGATGAAGCCACACTCTCTCATTAAGGGATAGATGAAGCCACACTCTCTCATTGAGGGATAGATGAAGCCACACTCTCTCTTTGAGGGATAGATGAAGCCACACTCTGTCATTGAGGGATGGATGAAGCCACACTCTCTCATTGAGGGATAGATGAAGCCACACTCTCTCATTGAGGGATAGATGAAGCCACACTCTCTCATTGAGGGATAGATGAAGCCACGCCCCTTCATTGAGGGATAGATGAAGCCACACTCTCTCATTGAGGGATAGATGAAGACACGCCCCTTCATTGAGGGATAGATGAAGCCACGCTCTCTCATTGAGGGATAGATGAAGCCACGCCCCTTCATTGAGGGATAGATGAAGCCACGCTTTCTCATTGAGGGATAGATGAAGCCACACTCTCTCATTGAGGGATAGATGAAGCCACGCTCTCTCATTGAGGGATGGATGAAGCCACACTCTCTCATTGAGGGATGAATGAAGCCACACTCTCTCATTGAGAGATAGATGAAGCCACGCCCCCTCATTTAGGGATAGATGTAGCCACACTCTCTCATTGAGGGATAGATGAAGCCACACTCTCATTGAGGGATAGATGAAGCCACACTCTCTCATTGAGGGATAGATGAAGCCACACTCTCTCATTGAGGGATAGATGAAGCCACGCTCTCTCATTGAGGGATAGATGAAGCCACGCTCTCTCATTGAGGGATGGATGAGGCCACACTCTCTCATTGAGGGATAGATGAAGCCACGCCCCCTCATTGAGGGATAGATGAAGCCACACTCTCTCATTGAGAGATAGATGAAGCCACGCACCCTCATTGAGGGATAGATGAAGCCACACTCTCTCATTGAGGGATGGATGCAGCCACGCCCCCTCATTGAGGGATGGATGAAGCCACACTCTCTCATTGAGGGATAGATGAAGCCACACTCTCTCATTGAGGGATAGATGAAGCCACGCTCTCTCATTGAGGGATAGATGAAGCCACACTCTCTCATTGAGGATGGATGAAGCCACACTCTCTCATTGAGGAATAGATGAAGCCACACTCTCTCATTGAGGAATAGATGAAGCCACACTCTCTCATTGAGGGATAGATGAAGCCACGTTCTCTCATTGAGGGATAGATGAAGCCACGCTCTCTCATTGAGGGATGGATGAAGCCACACTCTCTCATTGAGGGATAGATGAAGCCAAACTCTCTCATTGAGGGATAGATGAAGCCACACTCTCTCATTGAGGAATGGATGCAGCCACGCCCCCTCATTGAGGGATGGATGAAGCCACACTCTTTCATTGAGGGATAGATGAAGCCACACTCTCTCATTGAGGGATAGATGAAGCCACACTCTCTCATTGAGGGATGGATGAAGCCACACTCTCTCATTGAGGGATGGATGAAGCCACTCTCTCTCATTGAGGGATAGATGAAGCCACACTCTCTCATTGAGGGATGGATGAAGCCACACTCTCTCATTGAGGGATGGATGAAGCCACTCTCTCTCATTGAGGGATAGATGAAGCCACACTCTGTCATTGAGAGATAGATGAAGCCACACTCTCTCATTGAGGGATAGATGAAGCCACACTCTCTCATTGAGGAATAGATGAAGCCACGCTCTCTCATTGAGGGATAGATGAAGCCACGCTCTCTCATTGAGGGATAGATGAAGCCACGCCCCTTCATTGAGGGATAGATGAAGCCACACTCTCTCATTGAGGGATAGATGAAGCCACACTCTCTCATTGAGGGATAGATGAAGCCACACTCTCTCATTGAGGGATAAATGAAGCCACGCCCCCTCATTGAGGGATAGATGAAGCCACGCTCTCTCATTGAGGGATAGATGAAGCCACACACCCTCATTGAGGGATAGATGAAGCCACACTCTCTCATTGAGGGATAGATGAAGCCATGTTCTCTCATTGAGGGATAGATGAAGCCACACTCTCTCATTGAGGGATAGATGAAGCCACACTCTCTCATTGAGGGATAAATGAAGCCACGTTCTCTCATTGAGGGATAGATGAAGCCACGTTCTCTCATTGAGGGATAGATGAAGCCACACTCTCTCATTGAGGGATAGATGAAGCCACACTCTCTCATTGAGGGATAGATGAAGCCACACTCTCTCATTGAGGGATAGATGAAGCCACGTTCTCTCATTGAGGGATAGATGAAGCCACGTTCTCTCATTGAGGGATAGATGAAGCCACGCCCCTTCATTGAGGGATAGATGAAGCCACACTCTCTCATTGAGGGATAAATGAAGCCACGTTCTCTCATTGAGGGATAGATGAAGCCATGTTCTCTCATTGAGGGATAGATGAAGCCACACTCTCTCATTGAGGGATAGATGAAGCCACACTCTCTCATTGAGGGATAAATGAAGCCACGTTCTCTCATTGAGGGATAGATGAAGCCACGTTCTCTCATTGAGGGATAGATGAAGCCACACTCTCTCATTGAGGGATAGATGAAGCCACACTCTCTCATTGAGGGATAGATGAAGCCACACTCTCTCATTGAGGGATAGATGAAGCCACGTTCTCTCATTGAGGGATAGATGAAGCCACGTTCTCTCATTGAGGGATAGATGAAGCCACGCCCCTTCATTGAGGGATAGATGAAGCCACACTCTCTCATTGAGGGATAGATGAAGCCACACTCTCTCATTGAAGGATAGATGAAGCCACGTTCTCTCATTGAGGGATAGATGAAGCCACGTTCTCTCATTGAGGGATAGATGAAGCCACGCCCCTTCATTGAGGGATAGATGAAGCCAAACTCTCTCATTGAGGGATAGATGAAGCCACACTCTCTCATTGAGGAATGGATGCAGCCACGCCCCCTCATTGAGGGATGGATGAAGCCACACTCTTTCATTGAGGGATAGATGAAGCCACACTCTCTCATTGAGGGATAGATGAAGCCACACTCTCTCATTGAGGGATAGATGAAGCCAAACTCTCTCATTGAGGGATAGATGAAGCCACACTCTCTCATTGAGGAATGGATGCAGCCACGCCCCCTCATTGAGGGATGGATGAAGCCACACTCTTTCATTGAGGGATAGATGAAGCCACACTCTCTCATTGAGGGATAGATGAAGCCACACTCTCTCATTGAGGGATGGATGAAGCCACACTCTCTCATTGAGGGATGGATGAAGCCACACTCTCTCATTGAGGGATGGATGAAGCCACTCTCTCTCATTGAGGGATAGATGAAGCCACACTCTCTCATTGAGGGATGGATGAAGCCACACTCTCTCATTGAGGGATGGATGAAGCCACTCTCTCTCATTGAGGGATAGATGAAGCCACACTCTGTCATTGAGAGATAGATGAAGCCACACTCTCTCATTGAGGGATAGATGAAGCCACACTCTCTCATTGAGGAATAGATGAAGCCACACTCTCTCATTGAGGGATAGATGAAGCCACACTTTCTCATTGAGGGATAGATGAAGCCACACTCTCTCATTGAGGGATAGATGAAGCCACGCTCTCTCATTGAGGGATAGATGAAGCCACGCTCTCTCATTGAGGGATAGATGAAGCCACGCCCCTTCATTGAGGGATAGATGAAGCCACACTCTCTCATTGAGGGATAGATGAAGCCACACTCTCTCATTGAGGGATAGATGAAGCCACACTCTCTCATTGAGGGATAAATGAAGCCACGCCCCCTCATTGAGGGATAGATGAAGCCACGCTCTCTCATTGAGGGATAGATGAAGCCACACACCCTCATTGAGGGATAGATGAAGCCACACTCTCTCATTGAGGGATAGATGAAGCCATGTTCTCTCATTGAGGGATAGATGAAGCCACACTCTCTCATTGAGGGATAGATGAAGCCACACTCTCTCATTGAGGGATAAATGAAGCCACGTTCTCTCATTGAGGGATAGATGAAGCCACGTTCTCTCATTGAGGGATAGATGAAGCCACACTCTCTCATTGAGGGATAGATGAAGCCACACTCTCTCATTGAGGGATAGATGAAGCCACACTCTCTCATTGAGGGATAGATGAAGCCACGTTCTCTCATTGAGGGATAGATGAAGCCACGTTCTCTCATTGAGGGATAGATGAAGCCACGCCCCTTCATTGAGGGATAGATGAAGCCACACTCTCTCATTGAGGGATAGATGAAGCCACACTCTCTCATTGAAGGATAGATGAAGCCACGTTCTCTCATTGAGGGATAGATGAAGCCACGTTCTCTCATTGAGGGATAGATGAAGCCACGCCCCTTCATTGAGGGATAGATGAAGCCACACTCTCTCATTGAGGGATAGATGAAGCCACACTCTCTCATTGAGGGATAGATGAAGCCACGTTCTCTCATTGAGGGATAGATGAAGCCACGCCCCTTCATTGAGGGATAGATGAAGCCACACTCTCTCATTGAGGGATAGATGAAGCCACACTCTCTCATTGAGGGATAGATGAAGCCACGTTCTCTCATTGAGGGATAGATGAAGCCACGTTCTCTCATTGAGGGATAGATGAAGCCACGCCCCTTCATTGAGGGATAGATGAAGCCACACTCTCTCATTGAGGGATAGATGAAGCCACACTCTCTCATTGAGGGATAGATGAAGCTACGTTCTCTCATTGAGGGATAGATGAAGCCACGCTCTCTCATTGAGGGATAGATGAAGCCACGCCCCTTCATTGAGGGATAGATGAAGCCACACTCTCTCATTGAGGGATAGATGAAGCCACACTCTCTCATTGAGGGATAGATGAAGCCACACTCTCTCATTGAGGGATAGATGAAGCCACGCCCCCTCATTGAGAGATAGATGAAGCCACGCTCTCTCATTGAGGGATAGATGAAGCCACACCCCCTCATTGAGGGATAGATGAAGCCACACTCTCTCATTGAGGGATAGATGAAGCCATGTTCTCTCATTGAGGGATAGATGAAGCCACACTCTCTCATTGAGGGATAGATGAAGCCACACTCTCTCATTGAGGGATAGATGAAGCCACGTTCTCTCATTGAGGGATAGATGAAGCCACGTTCTCTCATTGAGGGATAGATGAAGCCACACTCTCTCATTGAGGGATAGATGAAGCCACACTCTCTCATTGAGGGATAGATGAAGCCACACTCTCTCATTGAGGGATAGATGAAGCCACGTTCTCTCATTGAGGGATAGATGAAGCCACGTTCTCTCATTGAGGGATAGATGAAGCCACACTCTCTCATTGAGGGATAGATGAAGCCACACTCTCTCATTGAGGGATAGATGAAGCCACGTTCTCTCATTGAGGGATAGATGAAGCCACGTTCTCTCATTGAGGGATAGATGAAGCCAGACTCTCTCATTGAGGGATAGATGAATCCACGCTCTCTCATTGAGGGATAGATGAAGCCACGTTCTCTCATTGAGGGATAGATGAAGCCACACTCTCTCATTGAGGGATAGATGAAGCCACACTCTCTCATTGAGGGATAGATGAAGCCACGCCCCTTCATTGAGGGATAGATGAAGCCACGCTCTCTCATTGAGGGATAGATGAAGCCACGCCCCTTCATTGAGGGATAGATGAAGCCACGCTCTTTCATTGAGGGATAGATGAAGCCACACTCTCCCAATAAGGGATAGATGAAGCCACACTCTCTCATTGAGGGATAGATGAAGCCACGCCCCTTCATTGAGGGATAGATGAAGCCACACTCTCTCATTGAGGGACAGATGAAGCCACACTCTCTCATTGAGGGATAGATGAAGCCACACTCTCCCAATAAGGGATGGATGAAGCCACACCCCCTCATTGAGGGACAGATGAAGCCACGCTCTTTCATTGAGGGATAGATGAAGCCACACTCTCTCATTGAGGGATAGATGAAGCCACGCTCTCTCATTGAGGGATAGATGAAGCCATGCTCTCTCATTGAGGGATGGATGAAGCCACGCCTCCTCATTGAGGGATGGATAGAAGATACATTGTAACAGTAACAACAATAGAAACACTTTGAATAGGCAAATGAATCATTTATTAATGCAGATCTGCAGCAATAAATGATTCATTTGTCTATTTAAAGTGTTTCTATTGTTGTAACTGTTACAATATATCTTCTATCCATCCCTCAATGAGGAGGCGTGGCTTCATCCATCCTTCCTATGTGAAACCCGTCACGCCCAGGGGGCATCCCAAAGCCTGGCCTCTGTACACTTCTATTTAGGTCTGGTTGAGCCAACCAAAAAGTGACCCCTAAATGTGAATTAAATTGAATCAGACCTACAGGTTCTTATTTAAGAAGGGATAGCGCCAGGTAGCGCCTGTACAGCGTTAGGTAGCGTCAGGTGAACGCCGGACAAGGCAGCAATTATACATTTATCAAGCGGAATCTGTTTAGCGACTGGGATAGCGCCATGTAGCGTCCGATTCATCATTATCCCAGGCTCAGCGAACAGCGCCGGCGTTCAGCCTTGCACAGCGCCAGGTATGACCTCTCGCTACCTGTCGCTCTCCCATACATTTCTATGGTCGTTCTTTTATCTCTCTTTAAACAGAGTTTTTTTTTTTATTCTGAAATAATGTTGTGACCTCTTCTGGCCTAGAAAAAGCCATTTTTGTAACATTTTTCCATTTTATATATATTTCTGCAGAATTGACATTACAGGTCTGGTATTAATGTGTTCATGTCACAATGTTACAACTATGTAATTCCATATGTTTTCGCTTTGTTACTGGAGGATATGTGTTTAAAAACAGACTTTAATCACACAGCCTCCAGCGCTCTGGGCTACAGCGAAGCATTTTTGAGCGCCGGTGCTGTGTGAGGCTGTTTTTTTGATGAATAGGTGTGAATGGTGTGAGTTGGTCGCACTGACCAGTCGCTACCGTTCGCTCCCATACAGCGCTGTACTGGTCATATAGTGACTCCCCACAATGTATTCATTAATGCTGCACAGCAACTGAGGCGCTCTGAACTAGCGAACAACGGCTGAGCACAGTGACTACTAGCGGGTGCTCTGAAATGCCTGCTACAGACGCTCATCTGTCGCTACCTGGCGCTAATAATGAATCAGCCTGTCAGTAATACTCTCCACCATAGCAGACGCTGCCACTGGTCTATTAGACATTTACTCATATGTTTGCTTGTTTTATAGGTACTAACTGACTTATATAAACCAGTAATAGAATATATATAGAGAAAGAGAGCCATGATTATGGGAACCAATAACAAGGAGTCAAAAGCCCTTATTTTAGAAGGGATAGCGCCATGTAGCGGCTGTTTAATGAGAGGTAGCGACAGGTAGCGACAGGTAGCGACAGGTGAACGCCGGACACGGCAGCAATTACACATTTATCAAGCAGAATCTGTTTAGCGACTGGGATAGCGCCATGTAGCGTTCGATTCATCATTAGCACAGCCTCAGCGAACAGCGCCGGCGTTCAGCCTTGCACAGCGCCACGTATAACCTCTCGCTACCTGACGCTCTCCCATACATTTCAATGGACGAACCTTTTCTTCTCTTTAAACGATATTTTATTTTACAAAAAAATCACAAATAATTCTGTGACCTCTTCTGACATTGAATAAGCAGTTTTTTTCATAATTTTGTATATATTTCCTCAGAAATGACATCACAGCTCTGCCATTAAAGTGTCATGTGACAATGTTGTTACAATGTAATTCCATATGTTTTCGCTTTGTTACTGGTGGATAGATGCTGAAAAACAGACTTTAATCACACAGCCTCCTGCGCTCTGGGCTTCAGAGAAGCATTTTTCAGCGCCAGAGATTTGTGAGGCTGTTTTTTTGCTGAATATGGTGTGAGTCGGTCGCTATGATCAGTCGCTAACATACGCTCCCATACAGCGCTGTAATGGTCAAATAGCGACTCCTCACAATGTATTCAACATTACTGCACAGCGACTGAGTTGCTATAAACTAGCGACTCACGGCCGAGCACAGTGACTACTAGCGGGCGCTCTGAAAATGCCGCTACAGACGCTCATCTGTCGCTACCTGGCGCTAATGATGAATCAGCCTCAAAGTCTCCTCTAGGGAATGATATAAAAGCAGAGTACACAGCAATAATGGCGACGTGTTTTTCCCCCAGAAAGATAAAATGACACAACACCGCGCTGCGTTGCCGCCGTCGCCGTTGGCGGGAGGATATTGCAGTTGAAATAGGAGGCACAAGGTGGTGCTAAATCTTCGTTTATAGCTGAGAGTTTTCCGGTCCCTCAGTCGGGGGATTTCTGCCAGTAAATACTCTCCAGAAATCGCTGCTAACAAAAAGCATCACCTGTAAGTGCTTCATGATTTCCCCTCCCGGGTCCTAAAGCTGCAGCAGACACACGTGTCCTGAATAGTTTATTCAATATAAATAAATATATATATATATATGTCCTTATGCACTTTTTGATGCAATATATATATATCTTTATGCACTTTTTGATGCAATATATATATATATATATCTTTATGCACTTTTTGATGCAATATATATAACTTGATGCACTTTTTGATGCAATATATATATCTCTTTATGCACTTTTTGATGCAATATATATAACTTGATGCACTTTTTGATGCAATATATATATCTTTATGCACTTTTTGATGCAATATATATAACTTGATGCACTTTTTGATGCAATATATATATCTTTATGCACTTTTTGATGCAATATATATATCTTGATGCACTTTTTGATGCAATATATATATCTTGATGCACTTTTTGATGCAATATATATATCTTTATGCACTTTTTGATGCAATATATATAACTTGATGCACTTTTTGATGCAATATATATATCTTTATGCACTTTTTGATGCAATATATATATCTTGATGCACTTTTTGATGCAATATATATATCTTGATGCACTTTTTGATGCAATATATATAACTTGATGCACTTTTTGATGCAATATATATATCTTTATGCACTTTTTGATGCAATATATATATATAACTTGATGCACATTTTGATGCAATATATATAACTTGATGCACTTTTTGATGCAATATATATAACTTGATGCACTTTTTGATGCAATATATATAACTTGATGCATTTTTTGATGCAATATATATATCTTTATGCACTTTTTGATGCAATATATATAACTTGATGCACTTTTTGATGCAATATATATAACTTGATGCACTTTTTGATGCAATATATATAACTTGATGCACTTTTTGATGCAATATATATAACTTGATGCACTTTTTGATGCAATATATATAACTTGATGCACTTTTTGATGCAATATATATAACTTGATGCACTTTTTGATGCAATATATATAACTTGATGCACTTTTTGATGCAATATATATAACTTGATGCACTTTTTGATGCAATATATATATCTTTATGCACTTTTTGATGCAATATATATAACTTGATGCACTTTTTGTTGCAATATATATCTCTTTATGCACTTTTTGATGCAATATATATATCTTTATGCACTTTTTGATGCAATATATATATCTTTATGCACTTTTTGATGCAATATATATAACTTGATGCATTTTTTGATGCAATATATATAACTTGATGCACTTTTTGATGCAATATATATATCTTTATGCACTTTTTGATGCAATATATATAACTTGATGCACTTTTTGATGCAATATATATAACTTGATGCACTTTTTGATGCAATATATATAACTTGATGCACTTTTTGATGCAATATATATAACTTGATGCATTTTTTGATGCAATATATATATCTTTATGCACTTTTTGATGCAATATATATAACTTGATGCACTTTTTGATGCAATATATATAACTTGATGCACTTTTTGATGCAATATATATAACTTGATGCATTTTTTGATGCAATATATATATCTTTATGCACTTTTTGATGCAATATATATAACTTGATGCACTTTTTGATGCAATATATATAACTTGATGCACTTTTTGATGCAATATATATATCTTTATGCACTTTTTGATGCAATATATATAACTTGATGCACTTTTTGATGCAATATATATAACTTGATGCACTTTTTGATGCAATATATATAACTTGATGCATTTTTTGATGCAATATATATATCTTTATGCACTTTTTGATGCAATATATATAACTTGATGCACTTTTTGATGCAATATATATAACTTGATGCACTTTTTGATGCAATATATATATCTTTATGCACTTTTTGATGCAATATATATAACTTGATGCACTTTTTGATGCAATATATATAACTTGATGCACTTTTTGATGCAATATATATAACTTGATGCATTTTTTGATGCAATATATATATCTTTATGCACTTTTTGATGCAATATATATAACTTGATGCATTTTTTGATGCAATATATATATAACTTGATGCACTTTTTGATGCAATATATATATAACTTGATGCACTTTTTGATGCAATATATATAACTTGATGCATTTTTTGATGCAATATATATATAACTTGATGCACTTTTTGATGCAATATATATAACTTGATGCATTTTTTGATGCAATATATATATCTTTATGCACTTTTTGATGCAATATATATAACTTGATGCACTTTTTGATGCAATATATATAACTTGATGCACTTTTTGATGCAATATATATAACTTGATGCATTTTTTGATGCAATATATATATCTTTATGCACTTTTTGATGCAATATATATAACTTGATGCACTTTTTGATGCAATATATATAACTTGATGCACTTTTTGATGCAATATATATATCTTTATGCACTTTTTGATGCAATATATATAACTTGATGCACTTTTTGATGCAATATATATAACTTGATGCACTTTTTGATGCAATATATATAACTTGATGCATTTTTTGATGCAATATATATATCTTTATGCACTTTTTGATGCAATATATATAACTTGATGCACTTTTTGATGCAATATATATAACTTGATGCACTTTTTGATGCAATATATATAACTTGATGCACTTTTTGATGCAATATATATAACTTGATGCACTTTTTGATGCAATATATATATCTTTATGCACTTTTTGATGCAATATATATAACTTGATGCACTTTTTGATGCAATATATATATATATATATATATATATATCTTTATGCACTTTTTGATGCAATATATATATATATATATCTTGATGCACTTTTTGATGCAATATATATATTATTGAGGGATGTATAGGAGATGTAACAGCTAAAACAATAGAAACACTTAGAATAGGCAAATGATCTGCATGTGCAGGTGCTGATTTCTCAGCAATGACAAGCACAAAGGTCAGTGGTGAAGTTTTATAAACACAGAATGAAACTTAGGGCCTTATTCATGAAGCTCTAGCGTCAGGTAGCGTCAGGTGAACGCCGGACACGGCAGCAATTACACATTTATCAAGCCAAATCTGGTGAGCGACTAGAACAGCGCCATGTAGCGTCCAATTCATCATTATCCCAGGCTCAGCGTACAGCGCCGGCGTTCATCCTTGCAGAGCGCCACGTCTTACCTCTCGCTACCTGTCGCTCTCCCATACATTTCTATGGATTATCCTTAAATCCCTTTCCTGATCCCAATTTTTTTTTTCTCTAAAAAAAAAACACAAACCTTCTGACATGTTTCCTGGGCAAGAAAATGACATTTTTTAAAACTTTTTGGATTAATAATATATTTATGCAGAATTGTCATTACATATCTGGTATTAAAGTATTAATGTCACAGTGTTATAACAATGTCATTCCATGTGTTTTCACTTTGTTACTGGTGGATACATGTTCATAAACAGACTTTAATCACACAGCCTCCTGCGCTATGGGCTATAATGACCTGATTTTGAGCGCCGGCAAAGTTTGAGGCTGATTTTTTGATGAATGCGGTGTGAGTCAGTCACACTGTGCTGACGTTACCGTTCGCTCCACTACAGCGTAGTACTGCGAATCACATATCACATTCATCAATGCCGGCCAGTGACTGAGACGCTCTGAAACAATGATCCATGGCCGAGCACAGCAACTACTAGCGGGCGCTCTGAAAATGCTGCTACAGACGCTCATCTGTAGCTACCTGGCGCTAGTAATGAAACAGCCTGAAAGAAGGATATAAAACCGACGGGCAAGCTGATTCATCACTAACGCCAGGTAGCGACAGATGAGCGTCTGTAGCAGCATTTTCAGAGCGCCCCCTAGTAGTCGCTGTGCTCGGCCGTGGGTCGCTAGTTCAGAGCGCCTCAGTTGCTGTTCAGTAATGTTGAATATATTGTGAGTATTTGACCAGTACAGCGCTGTATGGGAGCTCATGTTAGCGACTGGTAAGTGCGACCGACTCACAACATATTCATTAAAAATAACAGCCTCACAAATCTCTGGCGCTGAAAAATGCTTCTCTGAAGCCCAGAGCGCCGGAGGCGGTGTGATTAAAGTCTGTTTTTCAGCATCTATCCACCAGTAACAAAGCGAAAACATATGGAATTACATTGTAACAACATTGTAACATGACACTTTAATGGCAGAGCTGTGATGTCATTTCTGAGGAAATATATAAAACATGAAACATTTTTGTATAAACTGCATTTTCTAGGCCAGTAGAGGTCACAACATTATTTGTGATTTAAAAAAAAAAAAAACCCGTTTAAAGAGAAGAAAAGGATCGTCCATTGAAATGTATGGGAGAGCGACAGGTAGCGAGAGGTCATACCTGGCGCTGTGCAAGGCTGAATGCCGGCGCTGTTCGCTGAGGCTGGGAAAATGATGAATTGGACGCTACATAGCGCTATCCCAGTCGCTAAACAGATTCTGCTTGATAAATGTGTAATTGCTGCCGTGTCCGGCGTTCACCAGTCGCTACCTGTCGCTACCTGTCATTAACAATGCGCTATCTAGCACTGTCCCTTCTTAAATAACCCCCAAACTGTAATTTAGTAAATGCCCCCTCCTCCCCCCGCTGCTATAGGTGGCCCCCGGCAAGCGTTGCGTCATCGGATGCCCGGAAGGGGTTAACGCGCGGCGTTTCTCTTCTCTTCACTCGTGTGACTCAGTGACCCCAGGGAGCATCTGTTTATGTCACCTGTGCCTCTGGCTGAGCAGCGAGTCCCCAACCCCCCGGCGGATTCCACCCTGATGCAATTTTAGGAAACAAAGCATTGCGGCCCCTGGGGGAGCAACAAAGCTCCGATCGCGGCGCGGGCCAACGCTTCGCCTTGCCGGGGTCCAGCTTTAATGTTTATTACATCATGCGGAAATCGAGGATTGAGTCCAAGGGAGGTCGCAGTAAATATTCGCTGCAGCCGGTGTGAAACGTGATTCATCACTAACGCCAGGTATCGGCAGATGAGCGTCTGTATAGCGGCGCATAGGGCGACCTCTAGTAGACGCTGTAAGCGGGTATCGCGCAAGATAAAGAACAACCCAACCAGGGAGTCCAAACAGAACCGGGGCACTCAACCAGATAAAACATTAATTGAGATATTTATTGTATAGACCAGCAGGCTGATTCATCACTAACGCCAGGTAGCGACAGATGAGCGTCTGTAGCGGCATTTTCAGAGCGTCCGCTAGAAGTTAGTGTGCTCAGCTGTGGGTCGCTAGATTATAGTAACGGGCAGGCTGATTCATCATTAGCGACAGGTAGCGACAGATGAGCGTCTGTAGCGGCATTTTCAGAGCGCCCGCTAGTAGTCGCTGTGCTCGGCCGTGGATCGCTAGTTCATAGCGACTCAGTCGCTGTTCAGTAATGTTGAATACATTGTGAGGAGTCGCTATTGGACCAGTACAGCGCTGTATGGGAGCGCATGTTAGCGACTGCTCATAGCGACCGACTCACACCATAGTCAGCCTCGCAAATCTCTGGCGCTGAAAAATGCTTCTCTGAAGCCCAGAGCGCAGGAGGCTGTGTGATTAAAGTCTGTTTTTCAGCATCTATCCACCAGTAACAAAGCGAAAACATATGGAATTACATTGTAACAACATTGTAACATGACACTTTAATGGCAGAGCTGTGATGTCATTTCTGAGGAAATATATAAAACATGAAAAATTTGTCACAAAACTTCTTATTCAATGTCAGGAGAGGTCACAGAATTATTTAGATGTTTGGAAAATAAAACAACAAAAACACAGTTTAAAGAGAAGAAAAGGATTGTCCATTGAAATGTATGGGAGAGCGACAGGTAGCGAGAGGTCATACCTGGCGCTGTGCAAGGCTGAACGCCGGTGCTGTTCGCTGAGAATGGGATAATGATGAATCAGACGCTACATGGCGCTATCCCAGTCGCTAAACAGATTCTGCTTGATAAATGGGTAATTGCTGCCGTGTCCGGCGTTCACCAGTCGCTACCTGTCGCTACCTCTCATTAACCAGCCGCTACCTGACGCTATCCCTTCATGAATAAGGCCCTAAGCTATCAAAGAATATAAATAACACAAATGACACAATGACAAAACACTTTAAAACATAACACTAAAACACCCGGGGCAAATAAGACTACAATACATATATAAGAATAATAAATAATAAATAAATCACAATGCTATCAGTATTATTAAGTCAAATGAGTACAAAGTATGTGCGGCTTCTCAACCTATTATAAATGAATCACACCCCATAATAGATCCTAAATACAAAACACAAGAGTAAAAAATGTGACTAATTAATCCTTAGTAACTCCTAATAACAATGCACACTGTATATATAAAGTGACCGTGCTAAATAAATGACTAGTGCCTAATATAAAGTGCTACTATAACTACAATATATACTAGATACTATTTGTGCAATTGATTAGTGCAAACTCTACAAGTGCTAGTGCAATAAATAATGTTTAAAATGCCGGCAATTGATAATGCATGAAGCTAGCATGTAGTCTACAGACCCCACTGGCTATCATAATGCATGAAGCTAGCATGTAGCATACAGACTCCACTGGCTATCATAATGCATGAAGCTAGCATGTAGCATACAGACTCCACTGGCTATCATAATGCATGAAGCTAGCATGTAGTCTACACACTCCACTGGCTATCATAATGCATGAAGCTAGCATGTAGTCTACAGACTCCACTGGCTATCATAATGCATGAAGCTAGCATGTAGTCTACAGACTCCACTGGCTATCATAATGCATGAAGCTAGCATGTAGTCTACAGACTCCACTGGCTATCATAATGCATGAAGCTAGCATGTAGTCTACAGACTCCACTGGCTATCATAATGCATGAAGCTAGCATGTAGCATACAGACCCCACTGGCTATCATAATGCATGAAGCTAGCATGTAGCATACACACCCCACTGGCTATCATAATGCATGAAGCTAGCATGTAGCATACAGACTCCACTGGCTATCATAATGCATGAAGCTAGCATGTAGCATACAGACTCCACTGGCTATCATAATGCATGAAGCTAGCATGTAGCATACACACCCCACTGGCTATCATAATGCATGAAGCTAGCATGTAGCATACAGACTCCACTGGCTATCATAATGCATGAAGCTAGCATGTAGCATACAGACTCCACTGGCTATCATAATGCATGAAGCTAGCATGTAGCATACAGACTCCACTGGCTATCATAATGCATGAAGCTAGCATGTAGTCTACAGACCCCACTGGCTATCATAATGCATGAAGCTAGCATGTAGTCTACAGACCCCACTGGCTATCATAATGCATGAAGCTAGCATGTAGTCTACAGACCCCACTGGCTATCATAATGCATGAAGCTAGCATGTAGCATACAGACTCCACTGGCTATCATAATGCATGAAGCTAGCATGTAGCCTACAGACTCCACTGGCTATCATAATGCATGAAGCTAGCATGTAGCCTACAGACTCCACTGGCTATCATAATGCATGAAGCTAGCATGTAGCATACAGACTCCACTGGCTATCATAATGCATGAAGCTAGCATGTAGTCTACAGACTCCACTGGCTATCATAATGCATGAAGCTAGCATGTAGTCTACAGACTCCACTGGCTATCATAATGCATGAAGCTAGCATGTAGTCTACACACTCCACTGGCTATCATAATGCATGAAGCTAGCATGTAGTCTACACACTCCACTGGCTATCATAATGCATGAAGCTAGCGTGTAGTCTACAGACACCACTGGCTATCATAATGCATGAAGCTAGCATGTAGTCTACACACTCCACTGGCTATCATAATGCATGAAGCTAGCATGTAGTCTACACACTCCACTGGCTATCATAATGCATGAAGCTAGCATGTAGTCTACAGACACCACTGGCTATCATAATGCATGAAGCTAGCATGTAGTCTACACACTCCACTGGCTATCATAATGCATGAAGCTAGCGTGTAGTCTACAGACTCCACTGGCTATCATAATGCATGAAGCTAGCATGTAGTCTACACACTCCACTGGCTATCATAATGCATGAAGCTAGCATGTAATCTACAGACTCCACTGGCTATCATAATGCATGAAGCTAGCATGTAGCCTACAGACCCCACTGGCTATCATAATGCATGAAGCTAGCATGTAGTCTACAGACTCCACTGGCTATCATAATGCATGAAGCTAGCATGTAGTATACAGACTCCACTGGCTATCATAATGCATGAAGCTAGCATGTAGTCTACAGACACCACTGGCTATCATAATGCATGAAGCTAGCATGTAGTCTACAGACTCCACTGGCTATCATAATGCATGAAGCTAGCATGTAGCCTACAGACTCCACTGGCTATCATAATGCATGAAGCTAGCATGTAGTCTACAGACTCCACTGGCTATCATAATGCATGAAGCTAGCATGTAATCTACAGACTCCACTGGCTATCATAATGCATGAAGCTAGCATGTAGTCTACAGACTCCACTGGCTATCATAATGCATGAAGCTAGCATGTAGCATACAGACTGCACTGGCTATCATAATGCATGAAGCTAGCATGTAGTCTACAGACCCCACTGGCTATCATAATGCATGAAGCTAGCATGTAGCATACAGACTCCACTGGCTATCATAATGCATGAAGCTAGCATGTAGTCTACAGACTCCACTGGCTATCATAATGCATGAAGCTAGCATGTAGTCTACAGACTCCACTGGCTATCATAATGCATGAAGCTAGCATGTAGTCTACAGACTCCACTGGCTATCATAATGCATGAAGCTAGCATGTAATCTACAGACTCCACTGGCTATCATAATGCATGAAGCTAGCATGTAGTCTACAGACTCCACTGGCTATCATAATGCATGAAGCTAGCATGTAGTCTACAGACTCCACTGGCTATCATAATGCATGAAGCTAGCATGTAGTCTACAGACTCCACTGGCTATCATAATGCATGAAGCTAGCATGTAGCCTACAGACTCCACTGGATATCATAATGCATGAAGCTAGCATGTAGTCTACAGACTCCACTGGCTATCATAATGCATGAAGCTAGCATGTAGCCTACAGACTCCACTGGCTATCATAATGCATGAAGCTAGCATGTAGTCTACAGACTCCACTGGCTATCATAATGCATGAAGCTAGCATGTAATCTACAGACTCCACTGGCTATCATAATGCATGAAGCTAGCATGTAGTCTACAGACTCCACTGGCTATCATAATGCATGAAGCTAGCATGTAGTCTACAGACTCCACTGGCTATCATAATGCATGAAGCTAGCATGTAGTCTACAGACTCCACTGGCTATCATAATGCATGAAGCTAGCATGTAATCTACAGACTCCACTGGCTATCATAATGCATGAAGCTAGCATGTAGTCTACAGACTCCACTGGCTATCATAATGCATGAAGCTAGCATGTAGTCTACAGACTCCACTGGCTATCATAATGCATGAAGCTAGCATGTAGTCTACAGACTCCACTGGCTATCATAATGCATGAAGCTAGCATGTAGTCTACAGACTCCACTGGCTATCATAATGCATGAAGCTAGCATGTAGTCTACAGACCCCACTGGCTATCATAATGCATGAAGCTAGCATGTAGCCTACAGACCCCACTGGCTATCATAATGCATGAAGCTAGCATGTAGTCTACAGACTCCACTGGCTATCATAATGCATGAAGCTAGCATGTAGTCTACAGACTCCACTGGCTATCATAATGCATGAAGCTAGCATGTAGCCTACAGACCCCACTGGCTATCATAATGCATGAAGCTAGCATGTAGTCTACAGACCCCACTGGCTATCATAATGCATGAAGCTAGCATGTAGTCTACAGACCCCACTGGCTATCATAATGCATGAAGCTAGCATGTAGTCTACAGACCCCACTGGCTATCATAATGCATGAAGCTAGCATGTAGCCTACAGACCCCACTGGCTATCATAATGCATGAAGCTAGCATGTAGTCTACAGACCCCACTGGCTATCATAATGCATGAAGCTAGCATGTAGTCTACAGACCCCACTGGCTATCATAATGCATGAAGCTAGCATGTAGCCTACAGACCCCACTGGCTATCATAATGCATGAAGCTAGCATGTAGCCTACAGACCCCACTGGCTATCATAATGCATGAAGCTAGCATGTAGTCTACAGACCCCACTGGCTATCATAATGCATGAAGCTAGCATGTAGTCTACAGACCCCACTGGCTATCGTAATGCATGAAGCTAGCATGTAGTCTACAGACCCCACTGGCTATCATAATGCATGAAGCTAGCATGTAGTCTACAGACTCCACTGGCTATCATAATGCATGAAGCTAGCATGTAGTCTACAGACTCCACTGGCTATCATAATGCATGAAGCTAGCATGTAGTCTACAGACCCCACTGGCTATCATAATGCATGAAGCTAGCATGTAGCCTACAGACCCCACTGGCTATCATAATGCATGAAGCTAGCATGTAGTCTACAGACCCCACTGGCTATCATAATGCATGAAGCTAGCATGTAGTCTACAGACCCCACTGGCTATCGTAATGCATGAAGCTAGCATGTAGTCTACAGACCCCACTGGCTATCATAATGCATGAAGCTAGCATGTAGCATACAGACCCCACTGGCTATCATAATGCATGAAGCTAGCATGTAGTCTACACACTCCACTGGCTATCATAATGCATGAAGCTAGCATGTAGTCTACAGACTCCACTGGCTATCATAATGCATGAAGCTAGCATGTAGTCTACAGACTCCACTGGCTATCATAATGCATGAAGCTAGCATGTAGCCTACAGACTCCACTGGCTATCATAATGCATGAAGCTAGCATGTAGCCTACAGACTCCACTGGCTATCATAATGCATGAAGCTAGCATGTAGCCTACAGACTCCACTGGCTATCATAATGCATGAAGCTAGCATGTAGTCTACAGACTCCACTGGCTATCATAATGCATGAAGCTAGCATGTAGTCTACAGACCCCACTGGCTATCATAATGCATGAAGCTAGCATGTAGTCTACAGACCCCACTGGCTATCATAATGCATGAAGCTAGCATGTAGCATACAGACCCCACTGGCTATCATAATGCATGAAGCTAGCATGTAGTCTACAGACTCCACTGGCTATCATAATGCATGAAGCTAGCATGTAGTCTACAGACTCCACTGGCTATCATAATGCATGAAGCTAGCATGTAGCCTACAGACTCCACTGGCTATCATAATGCATGAAGCTAGCATGTAGTCTACAGACTCCACTGGCTATCATAATACATGAAGCTAGCATGTAGCCTACAGACACCACTGGCTATCATAATGCATGAAGCTAGCATGTAGCCTACAGACTCCACTGGCTATCATAATGCATGAAGCTAGCATGTAGTCTACAGACTCCACTGGCTATCATAATGCATGAAGCTAGCATGTAGTCTACAGACCCCACTGGCTATCATAATGCATGAAGCTAGCATGTAGTCTACAGACTCCACTGGCTATCATAATGCATGACGCTAGCATGTAGCCTACAGACTCCACTGGCTATCATAATGCATGAAGCTAGCATGTAGCCTACACACTCCACTGGCTATCATAATGCATGAAGCTAGCATGTAGTCTACAGACTCCACTGGCTATCATAATGCATGAAGCTAGCATGTAGTCTACAGACTCCACTGGCTATCATAATGCATGAAGCTAGCATGTAGTCTACAGACTCCACTGGCTATCATAATGCATGAAGCTAGCATGTAGTCTACAGACTCCACTGGCTATCATAATGCATGAAGCTAGCATGTAGCCTACAGACTCCACTGGCTATCATAATGCATGAAGCTAGCATGTAGTCTACAGACTCCACTGGCTATCATAATACATGAAGCTAGCATGTAGCCTACAGACACCACTGGCTATCATAATGCATGAAGCTAGCATGTAGCCTACAGACACCACTGGCTATCATAATGCATGAAGCTAGCATGTAGCCTACAGACTCCACTGGCTATCATAATGCATGAAGCTAGCATGTAGTCTACAGACTCCACTGGCTATCATAATGCATGAAGCTAGCATGTAGTCTACAGACCCCACTGGCTATCATAATGCATGAAGCTAGCATGTAGTCTACAGACTCCACTGGCTATCATAATGCATGACGCTAGCATGTAGCCTACAGACTCCACTGGCTATCATAATGCATGAAGCTAGCATGTAGCCTACACACTCCACTGGCTATCATAATGCATGAAGCTAGCATGTAGTCTACAGACTCCACTGGCTATCATAATGCATGAAGCTAGTATGTAGTCTACAGACTCCACTGGCTATCATAATGCATGAAGCTAGCATGTAGTCTACAGACTCCACTGGCTATCATAATGCATGAAGCTAGCATGTAGTCTACAGACTCCACTGGCTATCATAATGCATGAAGCTAGCATGTAGCCTACAGACTCCACTGGCTATCATAATGCATGAAGCTAGCATGTAGTCTACAGACCCCACTGGCTATCATAATGCATGAAGCTAGCATGTAGTCTACAGACCCCACTGGCTATCATAATGCATGAAGCTAGCATGTAGTCTACAGACCCCACTGGCTATCATAATGCATGAAGCTAGCATGTAGTCTACACACTCCACTGGCTATCATAATGCATGAAGCTAGCATGTAGCCTACACACTCCACTGGCTATCATAATGCATGAAGCTAGCATGTAGTCTACAGACTCCACTGGCTATCATAATGCATGAAGCTAGCATGTAGTCTACACACTCCAGTGGCTATCATAATGCATGAAGCTAGCATGTAGTCTACACACTCCACTGGCTATCATAATGCATGAAGCTAGCATGTAGCCTACAGACTCCACTGGCTATCATAATGCATGAAGCTAGCATGTAGTCTACACACTCCACTGGCTATCATAATGCATGAAGCTAGCGTGTAGTCTACAGACTCCACTGGCTATCATAATGCATGAAGCTAGCATGTAGCATACAGACCCCACTGGCTATCATAATGCATGAAGCTAGCATGTAGTCTACAGACTCCACTGGCTATCATAATTCATGAAGCTAGCATGTAGCCTACACACTCCACTGGCTATCATAATGCATGAAGCTAGCATGTAGCCTACAGACTCCACTGGCTATCATAATGCATGAAGCTAGCATGTAGTCTACAGACTCCACTGGCTATCATAATGCATGAAGCTAGCATGTAGTCTACAGACTCCACTGGCTATCATAATTCATGAAGCTAGCATGTAGCCTACACACTCCACTGGCTATCATAATGCATGAAGCTAGCATGTAGTCTACAGACTCCACTGGCTATCATAATGCATGAAGCTAGCATGTAGCCTACAGACTCCACTGGCTATCATAATGCATGAAGCTAGCATGTAGTCTACAGACTCCACTGGCTATCATAATGCATGAAGCTAGCATGTAGTCTATAGACTCCACTGGCTATCATAATGCATGAAGCTAGCATGTAGTCTACAGACCCCACTGGCTATCATAATGCATGAAGCTAGCATGTAGTCTACAGACCCCACTGGCTATCATAATGCATGAAGCTAGCATGTAGTCTACAGACCCCACTGGCTATCATAATGCATGAAGCTAGCATGTAGTCTACAGACCCCACTGGCTATCATAATGCATGAAGCTAGCATGTAGCATACAGACCCCACTGGCTATCATAATGCATGAAGCTAGCATGTAGTCTACAGACTCCACTGGCTATCATAATGCATGAAGCTAGCATGTAGTCTACAGACCCCACTGGCTATCATAGTGCATGAAGCTAGCATGTAGTCTATAGACTCCACTGGCTATCATAATGCATGAAGCTAGCATGTAGTCTACAGACTCCACTGGCTATCATAATGCATGAAGCTAGCATGTAGTCTACAGACTCCACTGGCTATCATAATGCATGAAGCTAGCATGTAGCCTACAGACTCCACTGGCTATCATAATGCATGAAGCTAGCATGTAGTCTACAGACTCCACTGGCTATCATAATGCATGAAGCTAGCATGTAGTCTACAGACCCCACTGGCTATCATAATGCATGACGCTAGCATGTAGCCTACAGACTCCACTGGCTATCATAATGCATGAAGCTAGCATGTAGTCTACAGACTCCACTGGCTATCATAATGCATGAAGCTAGCATGTAGCCTACACACTCCACTGGCTATCATAATGCATGAAGCTAGCATGTAGTCTACAGACTCCACTGGCTATCATAATGCATGAAGCTAGTATGTAGTCTACAGACTCCACTGGCTATCATAATGCATGAAGCTAGCATGTAGTCTACAGACTCCACTGGCTATCATAATGCATGAAGCTAGCATGTAGTCTACAGACCCCACTGGCTATCATAGTGCATGAAGCTAGCATGTAGTCTATAGACTCCACTGGCTATCATAATGCATGAAGCTAGCATGTAGTCTACAGACTCCACTGGCTATCATAATGCATGAAGCTAGCATGTAGTCTACAGACTCCACTGGCTATCATAATGCATGAAGCTAGCATGTAGCCTACAGACTCCACTGGCTATCATAATGCATGAAGCTAGCATGTAGTCTACAGACTCCACTGGCTATCATAATGCATGAAGCTAGCATGTAGTCTACAGACCCCACTGGCTATCATAATGCATGACGCTAGCATGTAGCCTACAGACTCCACTGGCTATCATAATGCATGAAGCTAGCATGTAGTCTACAGACTCCACTGGCTATCATAATGCATGAAGCTAGCATGTAGCCTACACACTCCACTGGCTATCATAATGCATGAAGCTAGCATGTAGTCTACAGACTCCACTGGCTATCATAATGCATGAAGCTAGTATGTAGTCTACAGACTCCACTGGCTATCATAATGCATGAAGCTAGCATGTAGTCTACAGACTCCACTGGCTATCATAATGCATGAAGCTAGCATGTAGTCTACAGACCCCACTGGCTATCATAATGCATGAAGCTAGCATGTAGCCTACAGACTCCACTGGCTATCATAATGCATGAAGCTAGCATGTAGTCTACAGACTCCACTGGCTATCATAATGCATGAAGCTAGCATGTAGCCTACAGACTCCACTGGCTATCATAATGCATGAAGCTAGCATGTAGTCTACAGACTCCACTGGCTATCATAATGCATGAAGCTAGCATGTAGTCTACACACTCCACTGGCTATCATAATGCATGAAGCTAGCGTGTAGTCTACAGACTCCACTGGCTATCATAATGCATGAAGCTAGCATGTAGCATACAGACCCCACTGGCTATCATAATGCATGAAGCTAGCATGTAGCCTACAGACTCCACTGGCTATCATAATGCATGAAGCTAGCATGTAGTCTACAGACTCCACTGGCTATCATAATGCATGAAGCTAGCATGTAGCCTACACACTCCACTGGCTATCATAATGCATGAAGCTAGCATGTAGTCTACAGACTCCACTGGCTATCATAATGCATGAAGCTAGCATGTAGTCTACAGACTCCACTGGCTATCATAATGCATGAAGCTAGCATGTAGTCTACACACTCCACTGGCTATCATAATGCATGAAGCTAGCATGTAGCCTACAGACTCCACTGGCTATCATAATGCATGAAGCTAGCATGTAGTCTACACACTCCACTGGCTATCATAATGCATGAAGCTAGCGTGTAGTCTACAGACTCCACTGGCTATCATAATGCATGAAGCTAGCATGTAGCATACAGACCCCACTGGCTATCATAATGCATGAAGCTAGCATGTAGCCTACAGACTCCACTGGCTATCATAATGCATGAAGCTAGCATGTAGTCTACAGACTCCACTGGCTATCATAATGCATGAAGCTAGCATGTAGCCTACACACTCCACTGGCTATCATAATGCATGAAGCTAGCATGTAGTCTACAGACTCCACTGGCTATCATAATGCATGAAGCTAGCATGTAGCCTACAGACTCCACTGGCTATCATAATGCATGAAGCTAGCATGTAGTCTACAGACTCCACTGGCTATCATAATGCATGAAGCTAGCATGTAGTCTACAGACTCCACTGGCTATCATAATGCATGAAGCTAGCATGTAGCCTACAGACTCCACTGGCTATCATAATGCATGAAGCTAGCATGTAGTCTACAGACTCCACTGGCTATCATAATGCATGAAGCTAGCATGTAGTCTACAGACTCCACTGGCTATCATAATGCATGAAGCTAGCATGTAGTCTACACACTCCACTGGCTATCATAATGCATGAAGCTAGCGTGTAGTCTACAGACTCCACTGGCTATCATAATGCATGAAGCTAGCATGTAGCCTACAGACTCCACTGGCTATCATAATGCATGAAGCTAGCATGTAGTCTACAGACCCCACTGGCTATCATAATGCATGAAGCTAGCATGTAGTCTACAGACTCCACTGGCTATCATAATGCATGAAGCTAGCATGTAGTCTACAGACCCCACTGGCTATCATAATGCATGAAGCTAGCATGTAGCCTACAGACTCCACTGGCTATCATAATGCATGAAGCTAGCATGTAGTCTACAGACTCCACTGGCTATCATAATGCATGAAGCTAGCATGTAGCCTACAGACTCCACTGGCTATCATAATGCATGAAGCTAGCATGTAGCCTACAGACTCCACTGGCTATCATAATGCATGAAGCTAGCATGTAGTCTACAGACTCCACTGGCTATCATAATGCATGAAGCTAGCATGTAGTCTACAGACCCCACTGGCTATCATAATGCATGAAGCTAGCATGTAGTCTACAGACTCCACTGGCTATCATAATGCATGAAGCTAGCATGTAATCTACAGACTCCACTGGCTATCATAATGCATGAAGCTAGCATGTAGTCTACAGACCCCACTGGCTATCATAATGCATGAAGCTAGCATGTAGTCTACAGACCCCACTGGCTATCATAATGCATGAAGCTAGCATGTAGTCTACAGACCCCACTGGCTATCATAATGCATGAAGCTAGCATGTAGCATACAGACTCCACTGGCTATCATAATGCATGAAGCTAGCATGTAGCCTACAGACCCCACTGGCTATCATAATGCATGAAGCTAGCATGTAGTCTACAGACTCCACTGGCTATCATAATGCATGAAGCTAGCATGTAGCCTACAGACTCCACTGGCTATCATAATGCATGAAGCTAGCATGTAGTCTACAGACCCCACTGGCTATCATAATGCATGAAGCTAGCATGTAGCATACAGACTCCACTGGCTATCATAATGCATGAAGCTAGCATGTAGTCTACAGACCCCACTGGCTATCATAATGCATGAAGCTAGCATGTAGTCTACAGACCCCACTGGCTATCATAATGCATGAAGCTAGCATGTAGCATACAGACTCCACTGGCTATCATAATGCATGAAGCTAGCATGTAGCCTACAGACCCCACTGGCTATCATTCAAGGGCCATGGCAGTCTGGATAAATGAATTACAACAATAACAAGGGGTATCGGGCGCCTCAGTCACTGTAGTTACCTGGCTGGCATTGATGAATGTGATGTATGAGTACATACAGTTACATAAGGGCAGACTAGATGGACCGTATGGTCTCCTTCTGCCGTCAACCTTCTATGTTTCTTCTATGTCGGGCGCCCTAACACCAGTACAGTGCTGCAGGGATCGAGAGGTAGCGCCAGCTCAGTGCAACCGACTCTCATACTTCATCAAAAAAGAACACACACAGCGTGGACGCTCTAAAGCTGGGCGCTGTAGCATAGAGCGCCAGACACTGTGTGATTAAAGTCTGTTTCTGAACATATATCCACCAGTAACAAAGCGAAAACACATGGAATGACATTGTTATAACACTGTGACATTAACACTTTAGTGCCAGACCTGTAATGACAATTCTACATAAAAATATAAAAAGTCCCAAAAATGTATAAAAGTGTTTGTTTGCAGCCAGAAGACGTCACACAATGATTGGAGCAAAAAAATAAAAGTGTCAAACACGCTGTTTATACAAAACTAATGAACGGCCATTAAAATGTATGGGAGAGCGACACTGAGCGACAGGTACTACATGGCGCTACTGAGCCTAGAGCGCCGGCGCTATACACTGACCTGCCTGTAATAATACATGTGACGCTACATGGCGCTGTTATATGTAATAATACATGTGACGCTACATGACGCTGTTATATGTAATAATACATGTGACGCTACATGACGCTGTTATATGTAATAATACATGTGACACTACATGGCGCAGTTATATGTAATAATACATGTGACGCTACATGGCACTGTTATTTGTAATAATACATGTGACGCTACATGGCGCTGTTATATGTAATAATACATGTGACACTACATGGTACTGTTATATGTAATAATACATGTGACGCTACATGGCGCAGTTATATGTAATAATACATGTGATGCTACATGACGCTGTTATATGTAATAATACATGTGACGCTAGATTGCGCTGTTATATGTAATAATACATGTGACGCTACATGGCGCTGTTAGAGGGGCTCACCAGATTCCCTTTTCATAAATGTGGTTTTGCGTACAGCGCCCGGCATTCACCAGACGCTGCCTGGCGCTTCGAGGCGCTACATGCCGCTATCCCTACATAACCCCCTAATGTTTAGACAAAAAAAAGTCAAATAAGTGTTTTTTCTACCTTTTTTCCCCCTAAAATGACCCGTACCTGTGATGGGCCATTGTTATGAACAATGAGTAACAGGCTTATTTCATTTCGAAAACACATGGCAGCGGGGTCCGGCGTGTTTATGAACAATGAAAGTGTCAGTCGCAATTTCTTTTTAGGGATTGAACCCCTATTTTTGTTATTTTTCTACTTTTTTTTCCTCCAAAATGACCCGTACCTGTGATGGGTCATTGTTATGGACAATGAGCTTATTTCATTTCGAAAACACATGCCAGCGGCGTCCACCGTGTTTATGAACATTGAAAGTGTCAGCCGCAAGTTTTTTTTAGGGATTGAACCCCTTTTTTTTTTAATTGTTTTTGTTTTTCTACCTTTTTTCCCCCAAAATGACCTGTGCCTGTGACGGGGCGCATAATCATTCTTCCAATAAAGGTAACGGTGTTTGTGGATTTTGACTATCCTGGGCTTTGGTCCTTTCCCCCAGGTCACCCGATCTCAGTCACCCTTTCTCAGTCCTGCGACGCAAGTGCGTCCGCTTGTCCAATCGGCGTGCTCAAATCTATATTTAAAGTCAACTTTAAAGAACACAATGCTGGACCAATTTCTGTTACCCATAGCAACCGAATTCCACATCAGCATCCAGTTGGAGTTGATGAGGATGTACTTGGTCCAGTCGCCCCTAGCAACCAAATTTCATCCTCAGCAGCATAGAACAGTGAGAGAGTTTTATGATTGGTCGGCATAGAGTTAATGCTCTTTGATCCAATTCTGTTTATATGAAAAAAAAAAAAAAAAATATATATATATATATATATATATATATATATATATTATATACATATAGCATCTGACGGCCACTCGCGCATGTTCCGTTGGATCGGGTTGTACTTGGTCCAGTTGCCCCTAGCAACCGAATTTCATCCTCAGCAGCATAGAACAGAGAGGACAACGAGAGAGTTTTATGATTGGTTGGCATAGAGTTAATGCTCTTTGATCCAATTCTGTTGATATATATACTATATATATATATATATATATATATATATATATATATATATATCTATCATCTGAATATATATATATATATATATATATATTCAGATGATAGATATATATATATATATATATATATATATATATATATATATATATATAATATATATATATATATATATATATATATATATAGCATCTGACAGCCACTCGCGCATGTGTTGTTGGATCGGGGTGTACTTGGTCCAGTCGCCCCTAGTAACCGAATTCCATTCTCAGCAGCATAGAACAGCGAGGACAACGAGAGAGTTTTATGATTGGTTGCCATAGAGTTAATGCTCTTTGATCCAATCCTGTTTATAATATATATATATATATATATATATATATATATATATATATATATAGCATCTGACAGCCACTGCTCGCCCATGTGCTGTTGGATAGAGGGAGAAGGTGAGTTTACTGGAGACCTGATGGCTTTCACACAGCGGGGCATCCCAAATGTGGATAGGGTAGGCCCTGGAATCTTGGCCGTCAGCCATGGGTTTTGATCAATGTTATGATGCTGGACAAATTTCTGTTACCCATAGCAACCAAACTCCACATCAGCACCCAGTTGAAGTTGATGAGGATCCAGTCGCCCCTAGCAACCAAATAATTCCATCCTCAGCAGCATAGAACAATGAGAGAGTTTTATAATTGGTTGCCATAGAGTTATTGCTCTTCGATCCAGTCCTGTTTATAATATATATATATATATTTTTATATATATATATATATATATATATATATATATATATATATATAGCATCCGACAGCCACTTGCTCATGTGTTATTGGATCGGGATGTACTTGGTCCAGTCGCCCCTAGCAACCGAATTCCATCCTCAGCTGCATAGAACAGCGAGGACAACGAGAGAGTTTTATGATTGGTTGCCATAGAGTTAGTGCTCTTTGATCCAATCCTGTTTATATTAAAAAAAAAATATGTATATATATATATATATATATATATATATATATATATATATATATAGCATCCAGCGGCCACTCGTGCATGGGCCGTTGGATCGGGATGGTCCAGTCGCAACTGAATTTCATCCTCAGCAGCATAGAACAGTGAGGACAATGAGAGAGTTTTATGATTGGTTTCCATAGAGTTAATGCTCTTTGATCCAATCCTGTTTATATATATATATATATATATATATATATATATATATATATATATAATCCGAATATATATATATATATAATATATATAGCATCCGACGGACGCTGTTCGCACATGTTCCGTCGGATCGGGTGCGAAGGTGAGTTTACTGGGTGACCTGATGGCTTTCACACAGCGGGGCATCCCGAATGTGGATAGGTTAGGGTAGGCCCTGGAATCTTGGCCGTCAGCCACGGGTTTTGGTCAATGGTAAAGCACACAATGCTGGACCAATTTCTGTTACCTATAGCAACCAAATTCCACATCAGCAGCAAGTTGGGAGTTGATGAGGATGTACTTGGTCCAGTCGCCCCTAGCAACTGAATTCCGCCCTCAGCTGCATAGAACAGCGAGGACAACAAGAGAGTTTTATGATTGGTTGCCATAGAGTTAATGCTCTTCGATCCAATCTTGTTTATATATATATATATATATATATATCATCCAAATATATATATATTATATTATATATATAGCATCCGACGGACACTGTTCGCACATGTTCCGTTGGATCGGGTGAGAAGTTGAGAATACTGGGCGACCTGAGGGGTTTCACACAGTGGGGCATCCCGCATGTGGATAGGCTAGGGTAGGCCCTGGAATCTTAGCAGCCAGCCATAGGTTTTAGTCAAATGTAAAGCACACAATGCTGGACCAATTTCTGTTACCCATAGCAACCAAATTCCACATCAGCATCCACTTGGAGTTGATTAGGATCCAGTAGGGTAGGCCCTGGAAGGTAGGCCCTGGAATCTTAGCAGTCATCCATAGGTTTTAGTCAAATGTAAAGCACACAATGCTGGACCAATTTCTGTTACCAATAGCAACCAAACTCCACATCAGCATCCAGTTGGAGTTGATGAGGATCCAGTCGCCCCTAGCAACCGAATTTCATCCTCAGCAGCGAGGACAATGAGAGAGTTTTATGATTGGTTGGCATAGAGTTAATGTTCTATCCAATCCTGTTTATATTATATACGGTATATATATATATATATATATATATATATATATATATATATATATATATATTCCCCTATTAAAGCCCTGTTCTCTGATTAGCAGCAGCCGCTAGACTGTAGCAATGGTCCCTCTATTCCCCGGCACTAACACGCAGAGAATGGAAATGTCTGTCTAAACATCAATTTAATTGGAAAAGCCTTGTCTGTAACCCGGCATATTGACCCAACGCATGCGGGAGAGAAGAGTGGGGAGCGGGGGGGGGGGAGACAGAGAGGCTCTGGATGGAGACGCGCAGGGATAGAGAGCGTTCAACAATTATTTTCACTACAATTATACGGGTCTGGCATCAGCTGCCTGGAGAAGTGCCCGGGGATGCCCCTTTGGATAGGTAACGTCTGATAGGAGGATGACCCCCTACATAAGAATGGCTACTTTCTAATGGGCCGTAGAATAGGATGGCGCTATGGGGGCATGGACGGGCATCATAATTATTTTCACTACAATTATACGGGTCTGGCATCGGCTGCCTGGAGAAGTGCCCGGGGATGCCCTTTCTGATAGGTAACGTCTGATAGGAGGATGACCCCCTACATAAGAATGGCTACCTTCTAAAGGGCCGTAGAATAGGATGACACTATGGGGGATGCCCCTTCTGATAGGTAACCCTCTCCGGAGGGAGGACGACCCCCTACATAGGAATGGCTACTTTCTAAAGGGGCCGTAGAATAGGATGGCTTTGGGGGATGCCCCTTCTGATAGGTAACCTTCTCCGGAGGGAGGACGACCCCCTGCATAGGAATGGCTACTTTCTAAAGGGCCGTAGAATAGGATGGTGCTATGGGGGCATAGATGGCCATGGTATGCTTAAACAAACATGGGAATTTTTCCTCCGCATTTAAAGTAGACCAAAAACCACGATGATCAATACGAATCACAGGCTGATCGAATTCCCAACCCCCTGGGGCATCCAAAATCGGGATGCTCTGCTGTGTGAACCCCCCCAGGTCGCTCCAAACACTTACCTTGCTTCCCGGTCCAACGCCGCATGCGCAAGCCGCATCCCCGCTATCCCTCTAGCAAGACGCGTTCCCGTGCCAAGTATTTGTGAATGGTCGGCGCTGGCACGCTCCCTGTTGGAGGGAAGCGGGGGATGCGGCCACCAGAGAGCTCAGATCCGCTGGCCTTAGATGAAGGCTTAGACGGCGTGACGTCAGTGGTTCCGAGTGTGCTGATTGGACGAGTGGCCACACATGCGCCGTAGGAGCGGGAAGAGGTGGGTTACCTTCGCCGATCGAATGGCTGCATGCCCAGAGCAGTGGGTCTTTGGAGTGCGAGAAATGTGCCATTACATAGGGCCCCATGGTTGGGGGGGTGTCGTACAGCTGCTCCCACTCGCTTGATGACCTAAACTGCTCACCAGCTCGATGTCATTCGGAGCCGATGGCGCCCCCTTCCTTCCGACCCAACCAACCGGTTGCATAGCTTCCACTGATTGATGGATAGGAGAGGGACAATATGTAAATGAAGCCTTATCCCCTCATTGAAAGATGGATGAAGCCACGCCCCCTCAGTGTGGGATGAATGAAGCCACACCCCCTCATTGAGAGATGGCTGAAACCACGCCCCCTCATTGAGGGATGGATGGAGCCACGCCCCTCATTGAGGGATGGATGAAGCCACGCCCCCTCGTTGAGGAATGGATAGGAGATACAATGTAACAGTTACAACAATAGAAACTAATTGAATAGGAAAATGAATCATTTATTGCTGCAGATCTGCATGTTACACCTCAAAGACGGACAATATATAAATGAAACCGCACCCCTCATTGAGGGATGGATGAAGCCACGCCCCTCATTGAGAGATGGATGAAGCCACACCCCTCATTGAGGGATGAATGAAGCCACACTCTCTCATTGAGGGATGGATGAAGCCACATCCCCTCATTGAGGGATGGATGAAGCCACACCCCCTCATTGAGCGATGGATGCAGCCACGCCCCCTCATCGAGGGATGGATGAAGCCACGCCCCTCATTGAGGGATGGATGAAGCCACGCCCCCTCATTGAGGGATGGATAGGAGATACATTGTAACAGTTACAACAACTGAAACACTTTGAATAGGGAAATGAATCATTTATTGCTGCAGATCTGCATGTTACACCTCAAAGAGGGACAAATGAGAACAACGAGGGACAGGGGGACACAGACTCCCAAGAGGGACAATCCCTACAAATCAGGGACACTTGGGAGGTATGCGGTTGGGTATTTGGATTTATAGAACACTAAAGATAAATCTGATTGGGTTTAATGTAAACGAGGTCAACCTGAGGACGGAAGGAGCTCTGTGTTAGACCACAGGATGGCGCCCCCCCAAACACACTTCTGCCCCCCCTTATTACCGGCCTACTGCACCATATGGTTGCCAACAGCCACCAGGGAGCCCTCGGCGCATAACCTAGCATCAAGCCTGATGTCAGGCAGGGGTACCCACTCACAGAAGCCATTTCTACTGCCCCATGTGACCACCCCTGTGGGGTGGAGATGGTGGGGAGGACGTACAGAAGTGGAGGAGTTCCTCTAGTATCAGGCATGATGCCAGGAGCGAGTGGACCAGCAGTCATTTTTGACTGCCGGCCCTCTTTAAAGTGGTCTAAAACCTGTATTTGCCGGCCCTGAGGTCTAAAAGACCCTGAAGCCACTGAAATTCAAGCCCTGTGAGAATTATTGGAAGCTCATAATAGTAATGAAGAAACAAAACATGTATCAGGTGTGTGTGTAAAGATGTGGGGGGATAACTTGTCTGTGATTGAAATCAGGAATACAAAATATCAATGAAAAAAAAACTGTACGAGAAATAAAAATAAAAAAATCTGATTAAAAAAAAATCCAATCCCTGCGAGAATTATCGGAAGCTCATAATCGTAATGAAGAAAGAGAACACGTATCAGGTGTGTGTGTAAAGATGTGGGGGGATAACTTGTCTGTGATTGAAATCAGGAATACAAAATATCAATGAAAGAAAAGACTGAACAAGAAATAAAAATAAAAAAATCTGATTAAAAAAAAATCCAATCCCTGCGAGAATTATGGGAAGCTCATAATCGTAATGAAGAAAGAGAATATGTATCAGGTGTGTGTGTAAAGATGCGGGGGGATAACTTGTCTGTGATTGAAATCAGGAGGGAAGTATGAAGATAGAGAGAGCGAAAGAGACAGACAGACAGTAGGAGAGCGTCTGAGGGGAGGAGAGAAAAAAAAGGGAGGGAGATAGAAGGTCGGATAGAGAGAGAGAGAGAGAGACGCGAGAGAGAGAGAGGCAGAGGCGAATAGTTAAGGAGAGGAGCCGGAGACCCTGTGAAAGAGAACGTTAGATCTTGCTAAGAGCGAGGGAGGGGATGCTGGAGAAAAAGCGAGGGAACGAGAAGAGGAAGGATGAGCCAATGAGAGAAGGGGAAGAAGAAGAAGGTGTGTAACGGGCAGAGGAAAAGAGACGACGAGCAGGTAGAGAAGGGAAGACGTCAGGCGATTGGAGAAGACCTGCTTGAAATAGTCAACGAGAGAGAGAAGAGTAAAGGATCAAGAGAAAAGGATAAAAGAGACCGGAGAGAACGAGAGAGAAGAAAGGCTAGAGAGGGGCCACCACCTATGTAGGGGCAGAAAGAGCAGGAGAAGTCCAGGAGACGTGGAGGGAATTAGAGAGGTGGTCAGGCTGCGTAACGTATATCCCCTCCCGCGAGTCTCGACAGCGTACACATGGATGGTGATCGCAGGTGAGAGCACGCTGCCAGCCGCTGAGCAACATGCAGCTGACACAATGCTGCTTTATATTCCTGGTCCAAGGCAGCATCTATCTGGTAAGTACCCTATTCCTAAATATACCCCCTCATCCTGCCCTTGCCCCCCTATGATAGATTGCTCTGTATGCCATGTGTACTCCCCTCTGTGCACATGATATAGTGTGTGTATATGGTCAGAATGCTCATCAAGCAATGGGGTTGGCGCTGCTTGCTTCCGACCTGTTGCATGTTTCAGGCTATAGATTGGAATAATATACAGCATTTACCTATTATCTATCTATCATCTATCTATCTATCTATCTATCTATCTATCTATCTCATATCTATCTATATATCACTAGACAGATATCAATAGCTCCAATACAGTCAGAAATACACCTGCTTTGTTAAAGTGCTTATAGTTATCTATCTATCTATCTATATATCTATCTATCTATCTATCTATCCCATATCTATCTATCTATCTATCTATCTATCTATCTATCCCATATCTATCTATCTATCTATCTATCCATCTATCTATCTATCTATCTATCTATCTATCCCATATCTATCTATCTATCTATCTCATATCTATCTATCTATCTATCTATCTATCTATCTATCTATCTATCCCATATCTATCTATCTATCTATCTATCCCATATCTATCTATCTATCTATCTATCTATCTATCTATCTCATATCTATCTATCTATCTATCTATCTATCTATCTATCTCATATCTATCTATCTATCTATCTATCTATCTATCTATCTATCTATCTATCTCATATCTATCTATCTATCTATCTATCTATCTATCCCATATCTATCTATCTATCTATCTATCTATCTATCTATCTCATATCTATCTATCTATCTATCTATCTATCTATCTATCTATTTATCTATCTATCTATCTATCTATCTATCTATCTATCTATCTATCTATCCCATATCTATCTATCTATCTATCTATCTATCTATCTATCTATCTATCTCATATCTATCTATCTATCTATCTATCTATCTATCTCATATCTATCTATCTATCTATCTATCTATCTATCTATCTATCTCATATCTATCTATATATCTATCTGTCTGTCTATCTATCTATCTATCTATCTATCTATCTATCTATCTCATATCTATCTATCTATCTATCTGTATATCACTAGACACATATCAATAGCTCTAATACATTCAGTAATACATCGGCTTTATTAAAGTGCGATCAGCCCAGACGGAATCCGAGCGAATAAAGCTTAGCGGGAATTTTATTATTATTATTATTATTTAGTTTTTTCTTTCTTTCTTTTATGTAGCAGCTCTGAGCCATCCGCGGGGAATAGCGATCACAGGCATGATTCATGGGTTTACAAGGCGAAAGCCTTACGTATGAGTAGACAGATCCGCAAGGCAGGCTGGGGGTAGGTTAAACGAGCCGGCTGAAAGTAGACCAGAGAAGGGTTTTTTGGGGGGAAAGGGGGGTAAATTAAAAAAATAAAAAGCCACCGATGTAAGTTGTTGTGCTGTGTGACCTTTAGAAAGGATCGGAGGGGGGGGTGGCAGTGAGGATCGATCAGACACCCCCCCCCCCCCGTTTGGAATTTCCCAGCTCAGTCGCTATTGTTCCCCCCAGACGATGCTGGGATCTGTGTGTAGCATTACATATAAAGTTTAGATCCGCCTGCATAGATTATTTATTACTGTAGTCAGTGGCGCTGTACAAAGTATATAAGCTAGAAGGATGGGACTAGAATATTTTATTATTATTTTTTTTTTTTACTGTTTAATTATAGAGCTTTGTCGTAGTCAGTGGCGCTGTACAAAGTATAAAGGATAGGAGGGGTGAGACGAGTATGTATTCATATTTTTATTACTGTTTATTTATAGAGCGCTGTACAAAGTATACATTATAGGAGGGTGGATGAATATAATATTTATATTTTTATATATTTTTTATATATTTTTATTATAATATTTACAAAGTATAAATGATAGGAGGGGTGGGACTAATATATATTATTATTTTTATTGCTGTTTATTTATGGAGCGCTATTGTAGTCAGTGGCGCTGTACAAGTTTAAATTATAGGAGGGTGAATGAATATAATATTTATATATTTATATATATTTATATATTTTTATTATAATATTTACAAAGTATTTTATTACTGTTTATTTTTAGAGCGCTATCATATTTAGTGGTGCTGTACAAAGTATACATTATACGTGCGTGGGATGAATATATTATTTTTATTATTATTTTTATTTATGTTTATTTATAGAACTCCATCATAGTCAGTGGCGCTGTACAAAGTATTCATTATAGGAGGGTGGGACGAGTATATATTATTATTTTTATTGCTGTTTATTTATAGAGCGCTATCGTATTCAGTGGTGCTGTACAAAGTATATATTATAGGAGGGTAGGACAAATATATATTATTATTTTTTTTATTTATGTTTATTTATAGAGCGCTGTCGTAGTCAGTGGTGCTGTACAAACTATAAGTGATAGGAGGGGTGGGACAAGTATATATTATTATTTTTATTTCTTTTTATTTATAGAGCGCTATCGTAGTCAGTGGTGCTGTACAAAGTATAAATGATAGGAGGGGGTGGAACGAGTATATATTATTATTTTTATTAATGTTTATTTATAGGGCACTATCGTACTGTTTATTTATAGAGCTCTGTCATATTCAGTGGCGCTGTACAAAGTATAAATGGGGTTATCATACTTATAATACACAGGGCATTATAAGAGTCATATAATATAATGCAGTAGCATTGATACAGGAGTTTAAGGGGAAGAGGGTAGGTTGATAATAATACCTGTATGACCTTTAGACTGATTTTGGGGGAGAAAGACAAGGATCAGCCCGAGCAGCCATTATCAGTTGGACGTTGGGGGGCGCTGTGTGCAGCATATGCAAGTTTCTCTAGAAATGGCTCATTTCCAGTCCCATCTCATCAGATCGAGATCGGCGTTACAAGGTTATCGCCGCTTATGATACATTGTGGCCACTTCATCCAATCAGGAGTTAACAGATGAAGCTATAAATATGTTCCTACGAAGGTCCTTGCAATACAAAGGCAGGACACCAAGCCTCAGAGATTTCTCGTCTGATCCCCCCTATAAAACATATTTATCTCTTTATTATAGACCAGGAAGCTTCCGATCATGTGATATATATTCCTTTTTAATGTTATTTTTGAAGGCTTCAGACCTTATTGGCCATTTAAAGAGTTAAATGAGAAGTGATAAGGCTCTAATGGCTTTACCTGCTTTTATACCCTCAGACCTGGACTATTAAGGAAATGTATCGGGCTAGGTGGCTTTTATTTCTTTATTAGGACCAGACTAGACTATTTTGAGTATATTAAAGGGACATGTCCATAAATAATAACTTATTAGATGAGCCGATGGCTTATTGTCTTTATTCAAGGTAATAACCCAGTGCATACAGTATAAGGGTATTATCATTGAATGTACTATTTTCACACTAGTCTTGAATATGTAAATTAAGTTATAACAGCATTATACCGTATGTATTGAGTTAAGCTTGTTTTTTCATGCTGTGTATTGAGACCAGAGAGTAGACCATTTTAAGAATTTTAAAGGGCTATGGCCATACTCACTTACTGGATGGACCAATGGCTTATTGTCTTTATCCGAAGTGTTAACCGAAGCTCCACCCCATACTATATATACAGTATAAGGGTATTATAATCTAATTTCTATTGTTCATATTAGTCTATTATACTCATCCAGGTCTGAGAGTATACAATTGGATGGACCAATGGCTTATTGTCATTCTCCGAATTGTTAACCCCAAGCTTAAGCCCATATTGTACATATAGAGGGCGATTCATTAATAGCGGCAGGTAGCGACAGTTGAGCGACTGTAGCGGCATTTTCAGAGCGCCCGCTAGTAGTCGCTGTGCTTGGCCGTTGTTCGGTTGTTGATAGCGACTCAGTCGGTTTGCCGTAATGTTGAATATTGGGTGAGGAGTCGCTATTTGACCGGTTACGCGCTGTATGGGAGCGCATGATAGCGACTGGCCCTAGCGACCGGCTTCCACCATATTCATTAAAAAATCACGCTCAAAAAATTCTCGCGCTGTGAAATGCTTGTTTAAACCCCAGAGCGCTGGAGGCGATGGGTTAAAAGTAGTTTTTTAACCCCCAAACAACCATATTTTTGGAAACCAAAAAAAACAAGTTTTTTAAATAATTTTGTAATATGAATACATTAATATCAGACCTGTAATATCAATTCTGTACATTTTTTTTTTTTTTTACCTTAAAAAAATTATCTAAAATGGCAGAAGTGGTCACAGAATTTTTCACATTTAAAAAAAAATAAATAAAAAAATAATTAATAACAATTAATTATGAATATTTAAAGATTGCTCCATTGAAATGCATTGGAGAGCGCCAGGTAGCGAGAGGTCATACCTCAAGGTCGGATGCTGGCGCTGTGGGCTGAGGCTGGAATAATGATGAATGAGTCGCTATATGGCGCTATCTCAGTCGCTAAGCAGGATCGGCTTGATAAATGTGTGATTGTGGTGGGGAGCCGGCGTTCTCGTGGCGGGGCCCGTCATTACCGGCCGCTCACCAGTCGCTACCTGTCGCTATCCCTTGTTAAATAAGGGCCTAAGAATTTTAAAGGGCTATGGCCATACTCATTGGATGGACCAATGGCTTATTGTCTTTATCCGAAGTGTTAACCGAAGCTCCACCCCATACTATATATACAGTATAAGGGTATTATAATCTAATTTCTATTGTTCATATTAGTCTATTATACTCATCCAGGTCTAAGATTATACAATTGGATGGACCAATGGCTTATTGTCATTCTCCGAATTGTTAACCCCAAGCTTAAGCCCAAATTGTACATATAGTATAAGAGTATTTCGAGAATTTTAAAGGGACATGTCCATCCATACTCACTTATTAGATAAGCCAATGGCTTATCATCTTTATTCCAGGTAATAAGCTTAACCCAATGCAATATAAGGGTATTATCATTGAATGTACTATTTTCATACTAATCTGCAATATGTAAATTAAGTTATAACAGCGTTATACTGTATGTTTTGAGTTAAGCTGTGTATTGAGACCAGAGTAGACCATATTAGGAATTTTAAAGGGCTATGGCCATACTCACTGATTGGATGGACCAATGGCTTATTGCCTTTATCCGAAGTGTTGACCCAAGCTCAAGCCCATACTGTACATACAGTATAAAGGTATTATAATCTAATTTCCATTGTTCATATTAGTCTATTATACTCATCCAGGTCTGAGACTATACAATTGGATGGACCAATGGCTTATTGGCTTTATAGGAAGTGTTAACCCCAAGCTTAAGCCCATATTGTACATATAGTATAAGGGGATTCATCTAATATTAGTCTATTATACTCATCCAGGTCTGAGACTATATAACCAGGTCTTGGAGCATTATTACGCCTTGTTTAAAGGAGAACTATCTCGAAAGAATGGCCCAATGATTAAAATCCATATAAATATTCTGGATGGTGGGAGGAGGAGTCACTTATATACCTGGCATCAAGACTAAGGGGGTTATGTAAGAAGGGATAGCGCAAGGTAGCGTCTCGTAGCGGCAAGCAGCGTCTGGTGAACGCCGGGCAGTGTACGGGAAACCACATTTATGGAAGCGAATCTGGTGAGCGCCTCTAACAGCACCATGCAGCGTCACTTGTATTATTACATATAACAGCGCCATGTAGTGTCACATGTATTATTACATATAACAGCGCCATGTAGCGTCACATGTATTATTACATATAACAGCGCCATGTAGCGTCACATGTATTATTACATATAACAGCGTCATATAGTGGCACATGTATTATTACATATAACAGCGCCATGTAGCGTCACATGTATTATTACATATAACAGTGTCATGTAGCGTCACATGTATTATTACATATAACAGCGTCATGTAGAGTCACATGTATTATTACATATAACAGCGCCATGTAGTGTCACATGTATTATTACATATAACAGCGCCATGTAGCGTCACATGTATTATTACATATAACAGTGTCATGTAGCGTCACATGTATTATTACATATAACAGCGTCATGTAGAGTCACATGTATTATTACATATAACAGCGCCATGTAGAGTCACATGTATTATTACATATAACAGCGCCATGTAGCGTCACATGTATTATTACATATAACAGTGTCATGTAGCGTCACATGTATTATTACATATAACAGCGTCATGTAGAGTCACATGTATTATTACATATAACAGCGCCATGTAGAGTCACATGTATTATTACATATAACAGCGCCATGTAGCGTCACATGTATTATTACATATAACAGCGCCATGTAGAGTCACATGTATTATTACATATAACAGTGTCATGTAGCGTCACATGTATTATTACATATAACAGCGTCATTTAGAGTCACATGTATTATTACATATAACAGCGCCATGTAGCGTCACTTGTATTATTACATATAACAGCGCCATGTAGCGTCACATGTATTATTACATATAACAGCGCCATGTAGCGTCACTTGTATTATTACATATAACAGCGTCATGTAGAGTCACATGTATTATTACATATAACAGCGCCATGTAGCGTCACATGTATTATTACATATAACAGCGCCATGTAGCGTCACTTGTATTATTACATATAACAGCGCCATGTAGCGTCACTTGTATTATTACATATAACAGCACCATGTAGCGTCACATGTATTATTACATATAACAGCGCCATGTAGCGTCACTTGTATTATTACATATAACAGCGCCATGTAGCGTCACATGTATTATTACATATAACAGCGCCATGTAGCGTCACTTGTATTATTACATATAACAGCGCCATGTAGTGTCACATGTATTATTACATATAACAGCGCCATGTAGTGTCACATGTATTATTACATATAACAGCACCATGTAGCGTCACATGTATTATTACATATAACAGCGCCATGTAGCGTCACTTGTATTATTACATATAACAGCGCCATGTAGCATCACATGTATTATTACATATAACAGCGCCATGTAGCGTCACATGTATTATTACATATAACAGCGCCATGTAGCGTCACATGTATTATTACATATAACAGCGCCATGTAGCGTCACTTGTATTATTACATATAACAGCACCATGTAGTGTCACATGTATTATTACATATAACAGCACCATGTAGTGTCACATGTATTATTACATATAACAGCACCATGTAGTGTCACATGTATTATTACATATAACAGCGACATGTAGTGTCACATGTATTATTACATATAACAGCGTCATGTAGTGTCACATGTATTATTACATATAACAGCGCCATGTAGCGTCACATGTATTATTACATATAACAGCGTCATGTAGCGTCACATGTATTATTACATATAACAGCGTCATGTAGTGTCACATGTATTATTACATATAACAGCGTCATGTAGCGTCACATGTATTATTACATATAACAGCGTCATGTAGTGTCACATGTATTATTACATATAACAGCACCATGTAGTGTCACATGTATTATTACATATAACAGCGCCATGTAGCGTCACTTGTATTATTACATATAACAGCGCCATGTAGCGTCACATGTATTATTACATATAACAGCGCCATGTAGCGTCACTTGTATTATTACATATAACAGCACCATGTAGTGTCACATGTATTATTACATATAACAGCACCATGTAGTGTCACATGTATTATTACATATAACAGCGCCATGTAGTGTCACATGTATTATTACATATAACAGCACCATGTAGTGTCACATGTATTATTACATATAACAGCGTCATGTAGCGTCACATGTATTATTACATATAACAGCACCATGTAGTGTCACATGTATTATTACATATAACAGCACCATGTAGTGTCACATGTATTATTACATATAACAGCACCATGTAGTGTCACATGTATTATTACATATAACAGCGCCATGTAGCGTCACATGTATTATTACATATAACAGCACCATGTAGCGTCACATGTATTATTACATATAACAGCACCATGTAGTGTCACATGTATTATTACATATAACAGCGCCATGTAGTGTCACATGTATTATTACATATAACAGCGCCATGTAGTGTCACATGTATTATTACATATAACAGCGCCATGTAGCGTCACATGTATTATTACATATAACAGCGTCATGTAGAGTCACATGTATTATTACATATAACAGCGTCATGTAGTGTCACATGTATTATTACATATAACAGCGCCATGTAGCGTCACATGTATTATTACATATAACAGCGTCATGTAGCGTCACATGTATTATTACATATAACAGCGTCATGTAGTGTCACATGTATTATTACATATAACAGCACCATGTAGCGTCACATGTATTATTACATATAACAGCGTCATGTAGTGTCACATGTATTATTACATATAACAGCGCCATGTAGCATCACATGTATTATTACATATAACAGCACCATGTAGTGTCACATGTATTATTACATATAACAGCGCCATGTAGTGTCACATGTATTATTACATATAACAGCACCATGTAGCGTCACATGTATTATTACATATAACAGCACCATGTAGTGTCACATGTATTATTACATATAACAGCACCATGTAGTGTCACATGTATTATTACATATAACAGCGCCATGTAGCGTCACATGTATTATTACATATAACAGCGCCATGTAGTGTCACATGTATTATTACATATAACAGCACCATGTAGCATCACATGTATTATTACATATAACAGCACCATGTAGTGTCACATGTATTATTACATATAACAGCGCCATGTAGTGTCACATGTATTATTACATATAACAGCGCCATGTAGTGTCACATGTATTATTACATATAACAGCGCCATGTAGCGTCACATGTATTATTACATATAACAGCGTCATGTAGTGTCACATGTATTATTACATATAACAGCACCATGTAGCATCACATGTATTATTACATATAACAGCACCATGTAGTGTCACATGTATTATTACATATAACAGCGCCATGTAGTGTCACATGTATTATTACATATAACAGCGCCATGTAGTGTCACATGTATTATTACATATAACAGCACCATGTAGCGTCACATGTATTATTACATATAACAGCACCATGTAGTGTCACATGTATTATTACATATAACAGCACCATGTAGTGTCACATGTATTATTACATATAACAGCGCCATGTAGCGTCACATGTATTATTACATATAACAGCGCCATGTAGCGTCACATGTATTATTACATATAACAGCGCCATGTAGAGTCACATGTATTATTACATATAACAGCGCCATGTAGCGTCACATGTATTATTACATATAACAGTGTCATGTAGCGTCACATGTATTATTACATATAACAGCGTCATGTAGAGTCACATGTATTATTACATATAACAGCGCCATGTAGAGTCACATGTATTATTACATATAACAGCGCCATGTAGCGTCACATGTATTATTACATATAACAGTGTCATGCAGCGTCACATGTATTATTACATATAACAGCGTCATGTAGAGTCACATGTATTATTACATATAACAGCGCCATGTAGCGTCACATGTATTATTACATATAACAGCGCCATGTAGAGTCACATGTATTATTACATATAACAGCGCCATGTAGCGTCACATGTATTATTACATATAACAGTGTCATGTAGCGTCACATGTATTATTACATATAACAGCGTCATGTAGAGTCACATGTATTATTACATATAACAGCGCCATGTAGCGTCACATGTATTATTACATATAACAGCGCCATGTAGCGTCACATGTATTATTACATATAACAGCGCCATGTAGCGTCACTTGTATTATTACATATAACAGCGTCATGTAGAGTCACATGTATTATTACATATAACAGCGCCATGTAGCGTCACATGTATTATTACATATAACAGCGCCATGTAGCGTCACTTGTATTATTACATATAACAGCGCCATGTAGCGTCACTTGTATTATTACATATAACAGCACCATGTAGCGTCACATGTATTATTACATATAACAGCGCCATGTAGCGTCACTTGTATTATTACATATAACAGCGCCATGTAGCGTCACATGTATTATTACATATAACAGCGCCATGTAGCGTCACTTGTATTATTACATATAACAGCGCCATGTAGTGTCACATGTATTATTACATATAACAGCACCATGTAGCGTCACATGTATTATTACATATAACAGCGCCATGTAGCGTCACTTGTATTATTACATATAACAGCGCCATGTAGCATCACATGTATTATTACATATAACAGCGCCATGTAGCGTCACATGTATTATTACATATAACAGCGCCATGTAGCGTCACATGTATTATTACATATAACAGCGCCATGTAGCGTCACTTGTATTATTACATATAACAGCACCATGTAGTGTCACATGTATTATTACATATAACAGCACCATGTAGTGTCACATGTATTATTACATATAACAGCGCCATGTAGTGTCACATGTATTATTACATATAACAGCACCATGTAGTGTCACATGTATTATTACATATAACAGCGCCATGTAGCATCACATGTATTATTACATATAACAGCGCCATGTAGCGTCACATGTATTATTACATATAACAGCGCCATGTAGTGTCACATGTATTATTACATATAACAGCACCATGTAGTGTCACATGTATTATTACATATAACAGCGCCATGTAGTGTCACATGTATTATTACATATAACAGCGTCATGTAGTGTCACATGTATTATTACATATAACAGCGCCATGTAGCGTCACATGTATTATTACATATAACAGCGTCATGTAGCGTCACATGTATTATTACATATAACAGCGTCATGTAGTGTCACATGTATTATTACATATAACAGCGTCATGTAGCGTCACATGTATTATTACATATAACAGCGTCATGTAGTGTCACATGTATTATTACATATAACAGCACCATGTAGTGTCACATGTATTATTACATATAACAGCGCCATGTAGCGTCACTTGTATTATTACATATAACAACGCCATGTAGCGTCACATGTATTATTACATATAACAGCGCCATGTAGCGTCACTTGTATTATTACATATAACAGCACCATGTAGTGTCACATGTATTATTACATATAACAGCACCATGTAGTGTCACATGTATTATTACATATAACAGCGCCATGTAGTGTCACATGTATTATTACATATAACAGCACCATGTAGTGTCACATGTATTATTACATATAACAGCGTCATGTAGCGTCACATGTATTATTACATATAACAGCACCATGTAGTGTCACATGTATTATTACATATAACAGCACCATGTAGTGTCACATGTATTATTACATATAACAGCACCATGTAGTGTCACATGTATTATTACATATAACAGCGCCATGTAGCGTCACATGTATTATTACATATAACAGCACCATGTAGCGTCACATGTATTATTACATATAACAGCACCATGTAGTGTCACATGTATTATTACATATAACAGCGCCATGTAGTGTCACATGTATTATTACATATAACAGCGCCATGTAGTGTCACATGTATTATTACATATAACAGCGCCATGTAGCGTCACATGTATTATTACATATAACAGCGTCATGTAGAGTCACATGTATTATTACATATAACAGCGTCATGTAGTGTCACATGTATTATTACATATAACAGCGCCATGTAGCGTCACATGTATTATTACATATAACAGCGTCATGTAGCGTCACATGTATTATTACATATAACAGCGTCATGTAGTGTCACATGTATTATTACATATAACAGCACCATGTAGCGTCACATGTATTATTACATATAACAGCGTCATGTAGTGTCACATGTATTATTACATATAACAGCGCCATGTAGCATCACATGTATTATTACATATAACAGCGCCATGTAGTGTCACATGTATTATTACATATAACAGCGCCATGTAGCGTCACATGTATTATTACATATAACAGCACCATGTAGTGTCACATGTATTATTACATATAACAGCACCATGTAGTGTCACATGTATTATTACATATAACAGCACCATGTAGTGTCACATGTATTATTACATATAACAGCACCATGTAGTGTCACATGTATTATTACATATAACAGCACCATGTAGTGTCACATGTATTATTACATATAACAGCACCATGTAGTGTCACATGTATTATTACATATAACAGCGCCATGTAGCGTCACATGTATTATTACATATAACAGCACCATGTAGTGTCACATGTATTATTACATATAACAGCACCATGTAGTGTCACATGTATTGTTACATATAACAGCGCCATGTAGCGTCACATGTATTATTACATATAACAGCACCATGTAGTGTCACATGTATTATTACATATAACAGCACCATGTAGTGTCACATGTATTATTACATATAACAGCACCATGTAGTGTCACATGTATTATTACATATAACAGCGCCATGTAGCATCACATGTATTATTACATATAACAGCGCCATGTAGTGTCACATGTATTATTACATATAACAGCGCCATGTAGCGTCACATGTATTATTACATATAACAGCACCATGTAGTGTCACATGTATTATTACATATAACAGCACCATGTAGTGTCACATGTATTATTACATATAACAGCACCATGTAGTGTCACATGTATTATTACATATAACAGCACCATGTAGTGTCACATGTATTATTACATATAACAGCACCATGTAGTGTCACATGTATTATTACATATAACAGCACCATGTAGCGTCACATGTATTATTACATATAACAGCACCATGTAGTGTCACATGTATTATTACATATAACAGCACCATGTAGTGTCACATGTATTATTACATATAACAGCGCCATGTAGCGTCACATGTATTATTACAGGCAGGTCAGTGTATAGCGCCGGCGCTCTAGGCTCAGCAGCGCCATGTAGTACCTGTCGCTCAGTGTCGCTCTCTCATACATTTCTATGGCCGTTCATTAGTTGTGTATAAACAGCGTGTTAGACATTTTTTTGCTCCAATCATTGTGTGACGTCTCCTGGCTGCAAACAAACACTTTTATACATTTTTGGTACTTTTTATATTTTTATGCAGAATTGTCATTACAGGTCTGGCACTAAAGTGTTATGTCACAGTGTTATAACAATGTCATTCCATGTGTTTTCGCTTTGTTACTGGTGGATATGTGATCAGAAACAGACTTTAATCACACAGCGTCTGGCGCTCTATGCTACAGCGCCCAGCTTTAGAGCGCCCATGTTGTGTGTGTGTCCTTTTTTGTTAAGTATGATGTGGAGCGCCGAGTGCCGGACGCACTGAGCCGGCGCTACCTCTCACACACATCACATTCATCAATGCCGGCCAGGTTACTACAGAGACTGAGGTGCTAGGTTACAGCGCCCGATACCCGCTTACAGCGTCTACTAGCAGTGGCTCTAAGCACTGCTATACAGATGCTCGTCTATGTTATATGTTTCCCACACCCTGTACATACAGATTGCTCACATTAATCCCGACCTTCACCCTGAATAAGAGCCTATCTTATATGTTTCCCACACCCTGTACATACAGATTGCTCAGATTAATCCAGACCTTCATCCTGAATAAGAGCCTATCTTATATGTTTCCCACACCCTGTACATACAGATTGCTCACATTAATCCGGACCTTCACTCTGAATAAGAGCCTATCTTATATGTTTCCCACACCCTGTACATACAGATTGCGCACATTAATCCGGACCCTCACCCTGAATAAGAGCCTATCTTATATGTTTCCCACACCCTGTACATACAGATTGCCCACATTAATCCGGACCTTCACCCTGAATAAGAGCCTATCTTATATGTTTCCCACACCCTGTACATACAGATTGCTCACATTAAAAATCATCCTACCTGCATCTACTGCATGTTATGAGCCTTTAAACATCCAAGATGGCGGCTCATGGAACATCAGGCAGCCTACAAACAGGAAGTGTCTTCTGACTGTGCTGCTCTGCATTCTGGGATTGCTGACCTTTTCCTGACCCCAGCTCTGCTCTGTCTGAGCAAAGCACAGCTATAACCCGCCCCCCTGTACTTTATCCCGCTCTCCTCTCCTCAGTATGTGATGCTTCTGAGTCAAGATGGCGGCGCCCGTATCCTAGAGTCCTGAACAGAGTTGCAGCCCAGTGGGGGAAAAGAATAATAAGTAAGTGACTAAAAACTTAAAATATATTAACTTTAGATGCTGGGGAATCGTTTTATAAGGGTTTGGGCTTTTCTATAAATCATGGTGAAGGTCCGGTTTAAGGGGAGAAGGCGGATGAAGCAGAGACCAGACTGGGCGGAGTTATACGCAGAAGGACAGTCCTCATGATATGTGGCACCAAGGGGAGAAGCAATAGAAGGGTCAAGCCTGGTGGTCAGAGGGTCAGACAGGCGTTGGTCCAGGCAGCGGTCAACCTGTGGTCAGGCAAAGCAAGGTCGGTAATGGATAACAATACACAGCAGAGGAACTATAACTCCCAGCAGCACGCTATCTTGGGCAATATAATATTCGCTGTGATCGGCCGTGAGTCGCTATTACAGAGCGCCTCAGTCGCTGTGGTAACATGGCCGGCATTGAAACATACAAGATAGGTTCTTATTCAGGATTACGGTCCGGATTAATGTGGGCAATCTGTATGTACAGGGGGGAAACATATAAAATAGGCTCTTATTCAGAATTACGGTCCGGATTAATGTGGGCAATCTGTATGTACAGCGGGGGAAACATACAAGATAGGCTCTTATTCAGGATTACGGTCCGGATTAATGTGGGCAATCTGTATGTACAGCGGGGGAAACATACAAGATAGGCTCTTATTCAGGATTACGGTCCGGATTAATGTGGGCAATCTGTATGTACAGGAGGGAAACATATAAGATAGGCTCTTATTCAGGATTACGGTCCGGATTAATGTGGGCAATCTGTATGTACAGCGGGGGAAACATACAAGATAGGCTCTTATTCAGGATTACGGTCCGGATTAATGTGGGCAATCTGTATGTACAGGGGGAGGGCATACAAGATAGGCTCTTATTCAGGATTACGGTCTGGAATAATGTGAGCAATCTGTATGTACAGGGGGGGGCATACAAGATAGGCTCTTATTCAGGATTAGGGTCTGGAATAATGTGAGCAATCTGTATGTACGGGGGGGGACATACAAGATAGGCTCTTATTCAGGTTAAAGATCCGGATTAACTTGCTTGGCTTGTTGGTACCGACCCGCAATATGTCGTTGCAATGTGATAAACGTATATCTGCCCGACCGTGATTGGGTTTCCATGTGAGGAAATATCTAATGCCCCACAGATCAGTTTATTGTCTTTCAATCCTATGAATGGACTTTATTAGGACCATTCTATGCTCTGCTGTGTAGAAAACTAGATGGGGAGGCTGATTCATTACTAGCGCCAGGTAACGGCAGATGAGCGTCTGTACAGCGGCGCTAAGATCGGACGCTAATATTCGCTGTGATCGCTATTACAGAGCGCCTCAGTCGCTGGCCGGCATTGATGAATTTGATGTGTGAGTCGCTATAACACCAGTACAGCGCTATATGGGAGCGAACGGTAGCGACTGGTCAGTGTGAGCGGCTCACACCATATTCATAAAAAAAAAAAAAAACAGCCTCACACAGCGCCGGCGCTCAAAATCGGGTCGCTGTAGCATAGAGCGCCAGACGCTGTCTGATTAAAGTCTGTTTCTGATCACATATCCACCAGTAACAAAGTGAAAACACATGGAATGACATTGTTATAACACTGTGACATTAACACTTTAGTGCCAGACCTGTAATGACAATTCTGCATAAAAATATAAAAAAATCAAAAAAGTTTACAAAAATGACATTAAATACAGGAGACGTCACATGATGATTTGATACAAAACAAAAAAAATATATATTAAAATAAAACCCTGTTTAAAGAAAAGAAAAGTAACGTCCATTGAAATGTATGGGAGAGCGACAGGTAATCCCAGGCTCTGAAAGCTACAGCGCCGGCGGTATGCGCTGAGCCATCTGTGATGATGAATCGGTCGCTACGTGTCGCTGTTAGAGGCGCTCACCAAAATCACCTTCATAAATGTGGTATTGCGTACAGCGCCCGGCGTTCACCTGCCGCTATCCCTTGATGAATAAACCCCAAAGACTCTAGGATGGGTTTCGGTCGTCTTTAAAGTGGACCAACACCCAGGATTTTCACTATCCTGGGTTTTGGTCCCCTTCTGCGGGGCGCCCCGATCGCCCTAAATAACTCACCTCACCCCGCTCCTACGCGAGCGCTCGTCCAATCAGAGCGCTCAGAGCCGCTGTGGTATGCACGGACAAGTGACGGGCAACCACAGCGGCTCTGAGCGCGCTGGAGGCCGCGTCTCGAGCTCCAACGGTGCATGCGCGGGCCTCTAGAGGGAAGCGCGAGATGCGGCCGTGGCCTGTGCATGCGCCGTTGGAACGGGGTTAAGGTAAGGTTTCTGGGGGGTTTCACCCTGCGGGACATCTGAAATTAGGGAGGGATCTGATTGGCCCGGGAATCTTATAGATGATCAGCCTGGGTGTTGGTCCACTTTAAGCGAAACCACAAAGAATTAAACATTAAACATTGCGTCATCGACGCAATATAAAACGTTTTTTTTTTTAACTCTTTAAAGCCAGGTGCAGGTCAGAAAATCTCCTGATTAAATGTAGACGGAGAGCATCGCACATCTCGTATAAGGCCCTTATTTATGAAGGAATAGCGCCAGGTAGCGACTGGTGAGCGGCCGGTAATGACGGGCCCCGCCACGAGAACGCCGGCTCCCCACCACAATCACACATTTATCAAGCCGATCCTGCTTAGCGACTGAGATAGCGCCATATAGCGACTCATTCATCATTATTCCAGCCTCAGCCCACAGCGCCAGCATCCGACCTTGAACAGCGACAGGTATGACCTCTCGCTACCTGGCGCTCTCCAATGCATTTCAATGGAACAATCTTTAAATATTAATAATTAATTGTTATTAATGTTTTTTTTTTTGTTTTTTTTTAAATGTCAAAAATTCTGTGACCACTTCTGCAATGTTAGATAATTTTTTTAAGGTAAAAAAAAAAAAAACATTTGTACAGAATTGATATTACAGGTCTGATATTAATGTATTCATATTACTAAATTATTTAAAAAACGTGTTTTTTTTGGTTTCCAAAAATATGGATGTTTGGGGGTTAAAAAACTACTTTTAAGCCATCGCCGCCAGCGCTCTGGGGTTTAAACAAGCATTTCACAGCGCGAGAATTTTTTGAGCGTGATTTTTTGATGAATATGGTGGGAGCCGGTTGCTCTGACCAGTTGCTATCATGCGCTCCCATACAGCGCAGAACCTGTCAAATAGCGACTCGTCACCCCGTATTCAACATTACCGCACACCGACTGAGTCGCTGTCAACAACCGAACAACGGCCAAGCACAGCGACTACTAGCGGGCGCTGTGAAAATACCGCTACAGTCGCTCAACTGTCGCTACCTGCCGCTGTTAATGAATCAGCCTCTAAGATTCTCTCTCACAGTCTTTAGAACTGTCTATGGAGAAACTCTTCAAGGAAAAGGTCTTCAGATCTTTAGAAGAAATTCTTATTTTCTATGAGTTGTATCTTCTAACGCTCAGCTATTCAAACGACTGAATAGATCTGTGACATCAAATGTCCATTTCCTGCTCCGTCCTATAGAAACATGAAGCCATTCAATGCACAATTGCCATTGGATCTCTCTCCTCCAACTCCTCGAATTCCTCATTTAACTCTTCACCTGAACTTCGATGTTTGAAGACTTTTAGGAAAAGAACTCATCTGTGAATATGGCCATATTAACCCTTTATATACACAACCATGCACGGAATATTGGATTCTTATTCCGGACCTTCACCTGAATAAGAGCCTATCTTGTATGTTTCCCCACTGTACATACAGATTGCCCACATTAATCCGGACCCTCACGCTGAATAAGAGCCTATCTTATATGTTTCCCACACCCTGTACATACAGATTGCCCACATTAATCCAGACCTTAACCCGGAATAAGAGCCTATCTTGTATGTTTCCCCACTGTACATACAGATTGCTCACATTAATCCGGACCTTCACCATGAATAAGAGCCTATTTTATATGTTTCCCACAACCTGTACATACAGATTGCCCACGTTAATCCGGACCCTCACCCTGAATAAGAGCCTATCTTATATGTTTCCCACACCCTGTACATACAGATTGCCCACATTAATCCAGACCTTCACCCTGAATAAGAGCCTATCTTCTATGTTTCCCCCCTGTACATACAGATTGCTCACATTAATCCGGACCTTCACCCTGAATAAGAGCTTATTTTGTATGCTCCCCCCCCCTGTTCATACAGATTGCCCACATTAATCCGGACCCTCACTCTGAATAAGAGCCTATCTTATATGTTTCCCACACCCTGTACATACAGATTGCCCACATTAATCCAGACCATAACCCTGAATAAGAGCCTATCTTCTATGTTTCCCCACTGTACATACAGATTGCTCACATTAATCCGGACCTTCACCATGAATAAGAGCCTATTTTATATGTTTCCCACAACCTGTACATACAGATTGCCCACGTTAATCCGGACCCTCACCCTGAATAAGAGCCTATCTTATATGTTTCCCACACCCTGTACATACAGATTGCCCACATTAATCCAGACCTTCACCCTGAATAAGAGCCTATCTTCTATGTTTCCCCCCTGTACATACAGATTGCTCACATTAATCCGGACCTTCACCCTGAATAAGAGCTTATTTTGTATGCTCCCCCCCCCTGTTCATACAGATTGCCCACATTAATCCGGACCCTCACTCTGAATAAGAGCCTATCTTATATGTTTCCCACACCCTGTACATACAGATTGCCCACATTAATCCAGACCATAACCCTGAATAAGAGCCTATCTTCTATGTTTCCCCACTGTACATACAGATTGCTCACATTAATCCGGACCTTCACCCTGAATAGGAGCCTATCTTGTATGTTTCTCTCCCCCCGTATATACAGATTGCTCACATTAATCCGCACCCTCACCCTGAATAAGAGCCTATCTTATATGTTTCCCTGCCTGTAAATAAAGATTGCCCACATTAATCCGAATCCTCACCCTGAATAAGAGCCTATCTTGTATTACCCCCTGTACATACAGATTGCCCACATTAATCCGGACCCTCACCCTGAATAAGAGCCTATCTTATATGTTTCCCACACCCTGTACATACAGATTGCCCACATTAATCCGGACCCTCACCCTGAATAAGAGCCTATCTTGTATGTTTCCACACCCTGTATAAACAGATTGCCCACATTAATCCAGAGCTTCACCTTGAATAAAAGAGCCTATCTTGTATGTTTCCCCCCTGTACATACAGATTGCCCACATTAATCCAGACCCTCACCCTGAATAAGAGCCTATCTTGTATGTTTCCACACCCTGTATAAACAGATTGCTCACATTAAAAACCATTCTACACGCACCTAGTGCATTTTCTGAGCCTTTTAACATCAAAGATGGCGGCCCATGGAGTCTCCGGCTGCCTGCAGACAGGAAGTGACTATGCCGCTCTGCATTCTGGGATCGCTGTCCTTTTTCTGACCCCAGCTCTGCTCTGTCTTTGCAAAGCACAGCTATAACCCCGCCCCCTGCACTTTTTATCCCTCTCCCCAATATGTGATGTATGAATAGTGTTAAGTGGACCCGAACTGCCAAAGTTCCGTTTTGTAACGAACTTTGCGAGTTTGTGTTTCCAAACGTGAACACGGAGTTAAGCCAGAGGAGTTTGCAGCAGAACGGCTGTACAACTAAGGGCTTTATACATCAAGGGATAGCGCCAGGCAGCGTCAGGTGAACGCCGGGCGCTGTACGCAATGCCACATTTATGAAGGCGATTCCGGTGAGCGCCTCTTAGAGCGACACCTAGCGACCGATTCATCATCACAGACGGCTCAGCAGATCCCGGCGGCGCTCTAGCTTCCAGAGCCTGGTATTACGTGTCGCTACCTGTCGCTCTCCCATACATTTCAATGGACGTTACTTTTCTTCTCTTTTTATTTTAATAATTTTTTTTGTTTTTTTATCAAATCATCGTGTGACGTCTCCTGTATTTAAATTTTGAAAACTGATTTTTTATATTTTTATGCAGAATTGTCCTGACATGTCTGGTATTAAAGTGTTCATGTTATAATGTTATAACAATGTCATTCCATGTGTTTTCGCTTTGTTACTGGTGGATATGTGATCAGAAACAGACTTTAATCGCACAGCGTCTGGCGCTCTGGGCTACAGCGACACAATTTTGAGCGCCGGCGCTGTGTGAGGCTTTTTTGATGAATATGGTTTGAGTCGCTCACGCTGACCAGTCGCTACCGTTCGCTCCCATATAGTGCTGTACTGGTGTTATAGCGACTCACACATCAAATTCATCAATGCCGGCCAGCGACTGTGGCGCTCTAATAGCGTCTCACGGCCGATCAGAGCGACCACTAGCGGATGCTCTTAGCGCCACTGTACAGACGCTCATCTGCCGGTACCTGGCGCTAGTGATGAATCAGCCTGCCCGCAGTCGGGGCGGCGCTCTTTCCGGTGTCACATTTGTCATGGCCGGCGCTACAGAAAGCGCAGATCTGTCTGCTCATCCAAGTGAGAGGTTCGGCCTTCCTTCCTTCCTGTCGATCAAGGCGTCGCATACGAATATTGGCTCATTTTTATTCACAACGGTGTTTTCTTACCATAGAAATGGTGAGAACTGGACGAAATAAAGAGCCAAAGATGCTGGATCCCGAGTCTATGAGGCTGATTCACTACTAGCGCCAGGTAGCGGCAGATTAGCGTCTGTATAGCGGCGCTTAGAGCGACCACTAGTAGTAGCTGTAAGCGGGTATCAGCTGCTGTAACAGAGCGCCTCAGTCGCTGTAGTAACCTGGCCGGCATTGATGAATGTGATGTGTGTTGGGCGCTGTAAAACCAGTACAGCCCTGCAGGGAGCGAGAAGAAGCGCCAGCTCAGTGTGTCCGTCACTCGGCGCGCCACACCATATTCAACAAAACACTACACAGTGTGGGCGCTCTAAAGCTGGGCGCTGTAGCATAGAGCGCCAGACGCTGTGTGATTAAAGTCTGTTTTTGATCACATATCCGCCAGTAACAAAGCGAAAACACATGGAATGACATTGTTATAACACTGTGACATTAACACTTTAGTGCCAGACCTGTAATGACAATTCTGCATAAATATATAAAAAAAATCAAAAAGGTTTTCAAAAATCACTCTTTCTAGGTCAGGAGACGTCACATGATGATTGGAGAGAAAAAAAAAATAAAAAGAGAAAACCCTGATTAAACAGAAGAAAAGGAACGTCCATTACAATGTATGGGAGAGCGACACTGAGCGACATGTACTACATGGCGCTGCTGAGCCTAGAGCGCCGGCGCTATACACTGACCTGCCTGTAATAATACATGTGACGCTACATGGCGCTGTTATATGTAATAATACATGGAACGCTACATGGTGCTGTTATATGTAAGAATACATGTGATGCTACATGGCGCTGTTATATGTAATAATACATGGAACGCTACATGACGCTGTTATATGTAATAATACATGTGACGCTACATGGCGCTGTTATATGTAATAATACATGTGATGCTACATGGCGCTGTTATATGTAATAATACATGGAACGCTACATGACGCTGTTATATGTAATAATACATGTGACGCTACATGGCGCTGTTATATGTAATAATACATGGAACGCTACATGGTGCTGTTATATGTAAGAATACATGTGACGCTACATGACGCTGTTATATGTAATAATACATGTGATGCTACATGGCGCTGTTATATGTAATAATACATGGAACGCTACATGACGCTGTTATATGTAATAATACATGTGACGCTACATGGCGCTGTTATATGGAATAATACATGTGACGCTACATGACGCTGTTATATGTAATAATACATGTGACGCTAAATGGCGCTGTTATATGTAATAATACATGTGACGCTACATGGCGCTGTTATATGTAATAATACATGTGACGCTACATGGTGCTGTTATATGTAATAATACATGTGACGCTACATGGCGCTGTTATATGTAATAATACATGTGACACTACATGGCGCTGTTATATGTAATAATACATGTGACGCTACATGGCGCTGTTATATGGAATAATACATGTGACACTACATGGCACTGTTATATGTAATAATACATGTGACGCTACATGGCGCTGTTATATGTAATAATACATGTGACGCTACATGGCGCTGTTATATGTAATAATACATGTGATGCTACATGGCGCTGTTATATGTAATAATACATGTGACGCTACATGGCGCTGATATATGTAATAATACATGTGACGCTACATGGCGCTGATATATGTAATAATACATGTGACGCTACATGGCGCTGATATATGTAATAATACATGTGACGCTACATGGCGCTGATATATGTAATGATACATGTGACGCTACATGACACTGTTATATGTAATAATACATGTGACGCTACATGGCGCTGTTAAATGTAATAATACATGTGACGCTACATGGCGCTGTAATATGTAATAATACATGTGACGCTACATGGCGCTGTTATATGTAATAATACATGTGACGCTACATGGCGCTGTTATATGTAATAATACATGTGACGCTACATGGCGCTGTTATATGTAATAATACATGTGACGCTACATGGTGCTGTTATATGTAATAATACATGTGACGCTACATGGCGCTGTTATATGTAATAATACATGTGACCCTACATAGCGCTGTTATATGTAATAATACACGTGACGCTACATGACACTGTTATATGTAATAATACGTGTGACGCTACATGGCGCTGTTAAATGTAATAATACATGAGCTGCTACATGATGCTGTTATATGTAATAATACATGTGACGCTACATGGCGCTGTTATATGTAATAATACATGTGACGCTACATGGCGCTGTTATATGTAATAATACATGTGATGCTACATGGCGCTGTTATATGTAATAATACATGTGATGCTACATGGTGCTGTTATATGTAATAATACATGTGACGCTACATGGCGCTGTTATATGTAAAAATACATGTGATGCTACATGACGCTGTTATATGTAATAATACATGTGATGCTACATGGCGCTGTTATATGTAATAATACATGTGACGCTACATGGTGCCGTTATATGTAATAATACATGTGACGCTACATGGCGCTGTTATATGTAATAATACATGTGACGCTACATGGCGCTGTTATATGTAATAATACATGTGACGCTACATGGCGCTGTTATATGTAATAATACATGTGACGCTACATGGTGCCGTTATATGTAATAATACATGTGACACTACATGGCGCTGTTATATGTAATAATACATGTGACGCTACATGGTGCCGTTATATGTAATAATACATGTGACACTACATGGCGCTGTTATATGTAATAATACATGTGACGCTACATGGTGCCGTTATATGTAATAATACATGTGACACTACATGGCGCTGTTATATGTAATAATACATGTGACGCTACATGGCGCTGTTATATGTAATAATACATGTGATGCTACATGACGCTGTTATATGGAATAATACATGTGACGCTACATGGCGCTGTTATATGTAATAATACATGTGACACTACATGGTGCTGTTATATGTAATAATACATGTGACACTACATGGCGCTGTTATATGTAATAATACATGTGACGCTACATGGCGCTGTTATATGTAATAATTCATGTGACGCTACATGGCGCTGTTATATGGAATAATACATGTGACACTACATGGCGCTGTTATATGTAATAATACATGTGACGCTACATGGCGCTGTTATGTGTAATAATTCATGTGACGCTACATGGCGCTGTTATATGGAATAATACATGTGACGCTACATGACGCTGTTATATGTAATAATACATGTGACGCTAAATGGCGCTGTTATATGTAATAATACATGTGACGCTACATGGCGCTGTTATATGTAATAATACATGTGACGCTACATGACACTGTTTTATGTAATAATACGTGTGACGCTACATGGCGCTGTTAAATGTAATAATACATGTGACGCTACATGACACTGATATATGTAATAATACGTGTGACGCTACATGGCGCTGTTAAATGTAATAATACATGTGACGCTACATGGCGCTGTTATATGTAATAATACATGTGCTGCTACATGGAGCTCTTATATGTAATAATACATGTGACGCTACATGGCGCTGATATATGTAATAATACATGTGACGCTACATGACACTGTTATATGTAATAATACGTGTGACGCTACATGGCGCTGTTAAATGTAATAATACATGTGACGCTACATGGCGCTGTTATATGTAATAATACATGTGACGCTACATGGCGCTGTTATATGTAATAATACATGTGACGCTACATGGCGCTGTTATATGTAATAATACATGTGGCGCTACATGGCGCTGTTATATGTAATAATACATGTGACGCTACATGGTGCTGTTATATGTAATAATACATGTGACGCTACATGGCGCTGTTATATGTAATAATACATGTGACGCTACATGGCGCTGTTATATGTAATAATACATGTAACGCTACATGACGCTGTTAAATGTAATAATACATGTGACGCTACATGGCGCTGTTATATGTAATAATACATGTGACCCTACATAGCGCTGTTATATGTAATAATACATGTGACGCTACATGAAGCTCTTATATGTAATAATACGTGTGACGCTACATGGCGCTGTTATATGTAATAATACATGTGACCCTACATAGCGCTGTTATATGTAATAATACATGTGACGCTACATGAAGCTCTTATATGTAATAATACATGTGACGCTACATGGAGCTCCTATATGTAATAATACATGTGACGCTACATGGCGCTGTTATATGTAATAATACATGTGACGCTACATGGCGCTGTTATATGTAATAATACATGTGACACTACATGGCGCTGTTATATGTAATGATACATGTGACGCTGCATGGCGCTGTTATATGTAATAATACATGTGACGCTACATGGAGCTGATATATGTAATAATACATGTGACGCTACATGGCGCTGATATATGTAATAATACATGTGACGCTACATGGCGCTGATATATGTAATAATACATGTGACGCTACATGGCGCTGATATATGTAATAATACATGCGACGCTACATGACACTGTTATATGTAATAATACATGTGACGCTACATGGCGCTGTTATATGTAATAATACATGTGACGCTACATGGCGCTGTTATATGTAATAATACATGTGATGCTAAATGGCGCTGTTATATGTAATAATACATGTGACGCTACATGGCGCTGTTATATGTAATAATACATGTGACGCTACATGGCGCTGTTATATGTAATAATACATGTGATGCTAAATGGCGCTGTTATATGTAATAATACATGTGACGCTACATGGAGCTCTTATATGTAATAATACATGTGATGCTACATGACGCTGTTATATGTAATAATACATGTGACGCTACATGACACTGTTATATGTAATAATACGTGTGACGCTACATGGCGCTGTTAAATGTAATAATACATGTGACGCTACATGGCGCTGTTATATGTAATAATACATGTGACGCTACATGGCGCTGTTATATGTAATAATACATGTGACGCTACATGGCGCTGTTATATGTAATAATACATGTGACGCTACATGGCGCTGTTATATGTAATAATACATGTGACGCTACATGGTGCTGTTATATGTAATAATACATGTGACGCTACATGGCGCTGTTATATGTAATAATACATTTGACACTACATGGCGCTGTTATATGTAATAATACATGTGACGCTACATGGTGCTGTTATATGTAATAATACATGTGACGCTACATGGCGCTGTTATATGTAATAATACATGTGACCCTACATAGCGCTGTTATATGTAATAATACACGTGACGCTACATGACACTGTTATATGTAATAATACGTGTGACGCTACATGGCGCTGTTAAATGTAATAATACATGAGCTGCTACATGATGCTGTTATATGTAATAATACATGTGACGCTACATGGCGCTGTTATATGTAATAATACATGTGATGCTACATGGCGCTGTTATATGTAATAATACATGTGATGCTACATGGTGCTGTTATATGTAATAATACATGTGATGCTACATGACGCTGTTATATGTAACAATACATGTGACGCTACATGGCGCTGTTATATGTAAAAATACATGTGGCGCTTCATGGCGCTGTTATATGTAATAATACATGTGACGCTACATGGCGCTGTTATATGTAAAAATACATGTGATGCTACATGACGCTGTTATATGTAATAATACATGTGATGCTACATGGCACTGTTATATGTAAAAATACATGTGATGCTACATGACGCTGTTATATGTAATAATACATGTGGCGCTTCATGGCGCTGTTATATGTAATAATACATGTGGCGCTTCATGGCGCTGTTATATGTAAAAATACATGTGGCGCTTCATGGCGCTGTTATATGTAATAATACATGTGACGCTACATGGCGCTGTTATATGTAAAAATACATGTGGCGCTTCATGGCGCTGTTATATGTAAAAATACATGTGATGCTACATGACGCTGTTATATGTAATAATACATGTGATGCTACATGGCACTGTTATATGTAAAAATACATGTGATGCTACATGGCGCTGTTATATGTAATAATACATGTGACGCTACATGGCGCTGTTATATGTAAAAATACATGTGACGCTACATGGCGCTGTTATATGTAATAATACATGGAACGCTACATGGCGCTGTTATATGTAATAATACATGTGACGCTACATGGCGCTGTTATATGTAAAAATACATGTGATGCTACATGACGCTGTTATATGTAATAATACATGTGATGCTACATGGCGCTGTTATATGTAATAATACATGTGACACTACATGGCGCTGTTATATGTAATAATACATGTGACGCTACATGGTGCTGTTATATGTAATAATACATGTGACACTACATGGCGCTGTTATATGTAATAATACATGTGACGCTACATGGTGCCGTTATATGTAATAATACATGTGACGCTACATGGCGCTGTTATATGTAATAATACATGTGACGCTACATGGCGCTGTTATATGTAATAATACATGTGACGCTACATGGCGCTGTTATATGTAATAATACATGTGACACTACATGGCGCTGTTATATGTAATAATACATGTGACGCTACATGGCGCTGTTATATGGAATAATACATGTGACACTACATGGCGCTGTTATATGTAATAATACATGTGATGCTACATGACGCTGTTATATGGAATAATACATGTGACACTACATGGCGCTGTTATATGTAATAATACATGTGACGCTACATGGCGCTGTTATATGTAATAATTCATGTGACGCTACATGGCGCTGTTATATGGAATAATACATGTGACGCTACATGGCGCTGTTATATGTAATAATTCATGTGACACTACATGGCGCTGTTATATGTAATAATACATGTGACGCTACATGGCGCTGTTATATGTAATAATTCATGTGACGCTACATGGCGCTGTTATATGGAATAATACATGTGACGCTACATGACGCTGTTATATGTAATAATACATGTGACGCTAAATGGCGCTGTTATATGTAATAATACATGTGACGCTACATGGCGCTGTTATATGTAATAATACATGTGACGCTACATGACACTGTTTTATGTAATAATACGTGTGACGCTACATGGCGCTGTTAAATGTAATAATACATGTGACGCTACATGACACTGTTATATGTAATAATACGTGTGACGCTACATGGCGCTGTTAAATGTAATAATACATGTGACGCTACATGGTGCCGTTATATGTAATAATACATGTGATGCTACATGGCGCTGTTATATGTAATAATACATGTGACGCTACATGGAGCTCTTATATGTAATAATACATGTGACGCTACATGGCGCTGATATATGTAATAATACATGTGACGCTACATGACACTGTTATATGTAATAATACGTGTGACGCTACATGGCGCTGTTAAATGTAATAATACATGTGACGCTACATGGCGCTGTTATATGTAATAATACATGTGACGCTACATGGCGCTGTTATATGTAATAATACATGTGACGCTACATGGCGCTGTTATATGTAATAATACATGTGGCGCTACATGGCGCTGTTATATGTAATAATACATGTGACGCTACATGGTGCTGTTATATGTAATAATACATGTGACGCTACATGGCGCTGTTATATGTAATAATACATGTGACACTACATGGCGCTGTTATATGTAATAATACATGTAACGCTACATGACGCTGTTAAATGTAATAATACATGTGACGCTACATGGCGCTGTTATATGTAATAATACATGTGACGCTACATGGCGCTGTTATATGTAATAATACATGTGACGCTACATGACACTGTTATATGTAATAATACGTGTGACGCTACATGGCGCTGTTAAATGTAATAATACATGTGCTGCTACATGATGCTGTTATATGTAATAATACATGTGACGCTACATGGCGCTGTTATATGTAATAATACATGTGACGCTACATGGCGCTGTTATATGTAATAATACATGTGACGCTACATGACACTGTTATATGTAATAATACGTGTGACGCTACATGGCGCTGTTAAATGTAATAATACATGTGCTGCTACATGATGCTGTTATATGTAATAATACATGTGACGCTACATGGCGCTGTTATATGTAATAATACATGTGACGCTACATGGCGCTGTTATATGTAATAATACATGTGATGCTACATGGCGCTGTTATATGTAATAATACATGTGATGCTACATGGCGCTGTTATATGTAATAATACATGTGACGCTACATGGCGCTGTTATATGTAAAAATACATGTGATGCTACATGACGCTGTTATATGTAATAATACATGTGACGCTACATGGCGCTGTTATATGTAATAATACATGTGATGCTACATGGCGCTGTTATATGTAATAATACATGTGACGCTACATGGCGCCGTTATATGTAATAATACATGTGACGCTACATGGCGCTGTTATATGTAATAATACATGTGATGCTACATGGTGCTGTTATATGTAATAATACATGTGACACTACATGGTGCTGTTATATGTCATAATACATGTGGCGCTACATGGCGCTGTTATATGTAATAATACATGTGACGCTACATGGCGCTGTTATATGTAATAATACATGTGACACTACATGGCGCTGTTATATGTAATAATACATGTGACGCTACATGGTGCTGTTATATGTAATAATACATGTGACGCTACATGGAGCTCTTATATGTAATAATACATGTGACGCTACATGGCGCTGATATATGTAATAATACATGTGACGCTACATGGAGCTCTTATATGTAATAATACATGTGACGCTACATGGCGCTGATATATGTAATAATACATGTGACGCTACATGGAGCTCTTATATGTAATAATACATGTGACGCTACATGGCGCTGATATATGTAATAATACATGTGACGCTACATGGAGCTCTTATATGTAATAATACATGTGACGCTACATGGCGCTGATATATGTAATAATACATGTGACGCTACATGACACTGTTATATGTAATAATAATACGTGTGACGCTACATGGCGCTGTTAAATGTAATAATACATGTGACGCTACATGGCGCTGTTATATGTAATAATACATGTGACACTACATGGCGCTGTTATATGTAATAATACATGTAACGCTACATGACGCTGTTAAATGTAATAATACATGTGACGCTACATGGCGCTGTTATATGTAATAATACATGTGACACTACATGGCGCTGTTATATGTAATAATACATGTGACGCTACATGGCGCTGTTATATATAATAATACATGTGACGCTACATGACGCTGTTATATGTAATAATACATGTGACACTACATGGCGCTGTTATATGTAATAATACATGTGACGCTACATGGCGCTGTTATATGTAATAATACATGTGACGCTACATGACACTGTTATATGTAATAATACGTGTGACTCTACATGGCGCTGTTAAATGTAATAATACATGTGCTGCTACATGATGCTGTTATATGTAATAATACATGTGACGCTACATGGCGCTGTTATATGTAATAATACATGTGACGCTACATGGCGCTGTTATATGTAATAATACATGTGATGCTACATGGCGCTGTTATATGTAATAATACATGTGACGCTACATGGCGCTGTTATATGTAAAAATACATGTGACGCTACATGACGCTGTTATATGTAAAAATACATGTGATGCTACATGACGCTGTTATATGTAATAATACATGTGACTAGAGATGAGCGAACTTTTGAAAAATTCGATTCGACTGATTCGCCGAATTTTCCGACAAAAATCGTTTCGACCCGAATAAATTCGCGACGAATCGCTATTAAAAACGGCTATTTCTGAGCCTCCTAGAGCCTCAATAGGGTTGTAAACCATTCAGCCTTGCTGTAACACGCACAGGATGCGTGCTGGGTTTGTTAAATAATACTTTGAAGAAATATCACATGCAGATCAGAGGCATCGCTAATAGAATCGCAGAGCGGCACAATTGCAGAGAGTTGAAGTGGCATCACTATGAGGGGCAGAAGGAGCCCAAATATACACTGGAGTTGGCCTCAGGAGCCCAAAAATTGGATGAATCACACCCTGGAGTTGGCAGAAGTTGGCAGCAGCAGCAGGAGCCCAAATATACACTGGAGTTGGCTTCAGGAGCCCAAAAATTGGATGAATCACACCCTGGAGTTGGCAGAAGTTGGCAGCAGCAGGAGCAGGAGCCCAAATATACACTGGAGTTGGCCTCAGGAGCCCAAAAATTGGATGAATCACACCCTGGAGTTGGCAGAAGTTGGCAGCAGCAGCAGCAGGAGCCCAAATATACACTGGAGTTGGCCTCAGGAGCCCAAAAATTGGATGAATCACACCCTGGAGTTGGCAGGAGTTGACAGTAGTAGCAGCAGGAGCCCAAATATACACTGGAGTTGGCCTCAGGAGCCCAAAAATTGGATGAATCACACCCTGGAGTTGGCAGAAGTTGGCAGCAGCAGCAGCAGGAGCCCAAATATACACTGGAGTTGGCCTCAGGAGCCCAAAAATTGGATGAATCACACCCTGGAGTTGGCAGAAGTTGGCAGCAGCAGCAGCAGGAGCCCAAATATACACTGGAGTTGGCTTCAGGAGCCCAAAAATTGGATGAATCACACCCTGGAGTTGGCAGGAGTTGACAGTAGTAGCAGCAGGAGCCCAAATATACACTGGAGTTGGCTTCAGGAGCCCAAAAATTGGATGAATCACACCCTGGAGTTGGCAGGAGTTGACAGCAGCAGCAGCAGGAGCCCAAATATACACTGGAGTTGGCTTCAGGAGCCCAAAAATTGGATGAATCACACCCTGGAGTTGGCAGGAGTTGACAGCAGCAGCAGCAGGAGCCCAAATATACACTGGAGTTGGCTTCAGGAGCCCAAAAATTGGATGAATCACACCCTGGAGTTGGCAGCAGCAGCAGCAGGAGCCCAAATATACACTGGAGTTGGCTTCAGGAGCCCAAAAATTGGATGAATCACACCCTGGAGTTGGCAGAAGTTGGCAGCAGCAGCAGGAGCCCAAACATTACTTTAAAGAGACCCTGGAGTTGGCTTCAGGAGCCCAAAAATTGGATGATTCACACCCTGGAGTTGGCAGCAGCAGCAGCAGGAGCCCAAATATACACTGGAGTTGGCTTCAGGAGCCCAAAAATTGGATGAATCACACCCTGGAGTTGGCAGGAGTTGACAGTAGCAGCAGCAGGAGCCCAAATATACACTGGAGTTGGCTTCAGGAGCCCAAAAATTGGATGAATCACACCCTGGAGTTGGCAGGAGTTGACAGTAGCAGCAGCAGGAGCCCAAATATACACTGGAGTTGGCTTCAGGAGCCCAAAAATTGGATGAATCACACCCTGGAGTTGGCAGGAGTTGACAGCAGCAGCAGCAGGAGCCCAAATATACACTGGAGTTGGCTTCAGGAGCCCAAAAATTGGATGAATCACACCCTGGAGTTGGCAGAAGTTGGCAGCAGCAGCAGCAGGAGCCCAAATATACACTGGAGTTGGCTTCAGGAGCCCAAAAATTGGATGAATCACACCCTGGAGTTGGCAGCAGCAGCAGCAGGAGCCCAAATATACACTGGAGTTGGCTTCAGGAGCCCAAAAATTGGATGAATCACACCCTGGAGTTGGCAGAAGTTGGCAGCAGCAGCAGGAGCCCAAACATTACTTTAAAGAGACCCTGGAGTTGGCTTCAGGAGCCCAAAAATTGGATGATTCACACCCTGGAGTTGGCAGCAGCAGCAGCAGGAGCCCAAATATACACTGGGGTTGGCTTCAGGAGCCCAAAAATTGGATGAATCACACCCTGGAGTTGGCAGCAGCAGCAGCAGGAGCCCAAATATTACTATAAAGAGACACTGGGGTTGGCTTCAGGAGCCCAAAAATTTGATGAATCACACCCTGGAGTTGGCAGCAGCAGGAGCCCAAATATTACTTTAAAGAGACACTGGGGTTGGCTTCAGGAGCCCAAAAATTGGATGAATCACACCCTGTGGAGAGTCATGTGGAGAAAAAGTAGCTTAGTTAGTAATATCTACATAAAATTATGAATAAACAAATGCAAAAGTATTGCCAAAGTGAAGTTTTGTTTGAGGGTGTGTTTCCACCTTTTAATTAAATCAGAAACAAGAAGGTATCATTGCCTCTGACTAATTAGCCCTCAAAAATTCTTGGAATTTTTAATCTGGAATCATGTCTGATCCGTCTTATCCGAAGAATATTAATAAAAAGTAAGAGTAACGGAAAGGATTTTTTATCAATACTTACTTGTGGTCCGATGCGGAGGAATGTCTGTAACTGGAGAGCAGCGCCTTAAATCTGTTTTGCACGATCCATCTTTCTTTAGTGTAGGTCTGGCCCCGTCATCAATCTACTGGAATACATCAGGCATTGTTGGGAGGAAAGCTTGGATGATCCAAGCGCCATTCATTTCCACGCAGGGCAGTCTCTGGAAAAAAAAAGTCTGTATAAACCAGGGTCTTTTTCATATAAAAACAAATGGTTATTCTTGCTTGTAAACCATATGTTCCACAGATTTACCAGTCATTGTGTCAGCCAATGAAGCAACTTTGTCTCGAAGTGCTGCAAAAGCAGTCCACTGCATCACAAGTGGCATCTGACACCCCCAGTCAACTGTCTGTCTGTTATGCTTTGGGTTCAGCTCCACTATCCATTGATGAAGATCTGATAATCATAAAATTCAGCAGCTACTGCCCAGCCAAGAAGTGGAGGAGACACTCGCCTCTTCTTCCAGTAGCCGGCAATTAGTGATGAGGAGAGTGTCGTGGGAGGAGGTGTTGCAAGCCGAGGTAGTGGAAGAGGGTCCCTGGAGTCTGCGGCGGTGGCGGCGGCAGCAGCAGCAGATTATTGCGGACTGTTGTTCGGAAAAATCAGCTACTCAGCGATGTGGCAGTGTTTCATGCAGCATCCTGGGGAGAAAAAGTAGGTTAGTTAGTGTATATACATAAAATTATGAATAGACAAATGCAATAGTATTGCCAAAGTGAAGTTTTGTTTGAGGGTGTGTTTCCACCTTGTAATTAAATCAGAAACAACTAGCTATCATTTGCCTCTGAATAATTAGCCCTCAAAAATTCTTGGAATTTTTAATCTTGATGTCTGAGGGATTTCTCCTCTCAGACAGCGTCACCATAAGTCCAGCCTGCTGCATTACACTTGGAAGAACATCTTGTTTGCGCTGCGACAAGGAAGCCAAAGTCATGCGTCCTCACATGGCACACGTGTTCAGTCTAGTTTTTAAGTCTTGCCCCCATCTGAAAGAACAACAGGAAAGAAAGTTAGCATGCACTTCTGGCACTCCTACACCACGAAGCACAACCCTATTGAGCCTCAGCGTCACAACGGTGTACCCCACCATAGTCTGATTTGCGATGTTTCCACCCGTTGGAATTCCACCCTCCATATGCAGGATCCACTATAGCAGTGGTCCCCAACCCTGTCCTCAAGGCCCACCAACAGGCCAGGTTTTGCAGATCTCCACAAAGATGCACAGGTGGAGTAATTAGTGCAGCTGCAGAGCAATAGAGCTGGCTATTTGGAGATCCAAAAAACATGACTTGTTGGTGGGCCTTGAGGACAGGGTTGAGGACCACTGCACTATAGGAACAGAGAAAAGCCATCACGGATTTCTGGATGATCCAAACGGATAGGGGGACACCTGTGTAAATTCAATGTAAACCATTGGCAGCTCATACGTGACACCGACCGTTTGCTCAGGCCCTTTGAGGAAGCTACGTTATTAGTCAGTTGCCAGGACTATGAGATGAACGATGAGATTCCACTGCTTCATGTACTACAACACATGTTGGAAACCATGGCTGGTCAGGGCACTGGAGACATGGCACATACATTTCACAGCCACATGAAGCCTGTGGGGGCTGAAGTGGAGGAGGAGGAGGGGGTGGGGCAAAGCAAACCACAGTTTAGGTTTCACAAAATGACCATTTTATCTAGTCATCTGACAGAAGAGGAGGAGCAGGAGCAGCCACAGGAGCTAGAGGGTTGTGAGTAAGGTGAGACAGAGGACCCAGACACACCGTGGCAGTTTACAGTGGAGATGGAGACAGGTAGTCCCTCCGAGTCATTTGCACAAATGGCACGATGCATGCTCACATGCTTGCGTACTAGTGAGCGCAGAATTGTCTCCATTTGTCAGCGGGAAGACTTCTGGCTCTCCAACTTATTGGACCCTCGCTTCCGGCACAAAATGGGGGCATTTTTTACGCCCACTGAGAGGGAGGACAAACTGACCTACTACAGAGACATCCCACGTAGTCAGTTGGGCGATGTCTATCTGCGCCATGGCCCATACTCCCGCAGGTCTGACTCGGGGGGACCTCTGCGATCACCTTCCACTGCCATGGCTGCTGGGGGGGTGGAAGGAGCAGCAGCAGCAGCTCCATCAGCAGCAGCCTCAGTCTTCAGTCGCTAGTGAGTAGCTTTCTACACCCGCATAGTGAGTCTACTCATGAGCAGCAGGAAGACCTGGAGCTGGACCTCAAACAGCAGGTCATGTCATACCTTGACATGACCATGCCAACACACCTTCAAGATCCACTGGATTTGCTGGGAAGCCAAACTTGACTTGTGCCCGCAACTAGCAGAGTTTGCCCTGGAAAAGCTGTACTGGCCGGACAGTAGTTGATTTAGATGGCAACTGGGCTGCTCTATATAACGAAGCAAAATGGCAAATTTACCTCACTATATAAGCTATTGCCCCTCAGATTTACACAGGGGCTGCTCTATATTATGCTGCAAAATGGCAAATTAACCTCACAATATAAGCTATTGCAGCTCTATATAAATAAAAATAAATAAATAAAAAAAGGGCCTGTAGAAGCTTATTTAGTATAACAGATAGGGTGACATGTGCTGGTTTGGGATGCCCATATGGGCTAGTGTTTTGGCAGCAGTACAAAAACCAATGCAAAATGCAATAGCTTAATAAAGCTGATGCTGATCAACGCTTATTTAGTATAACAGATGGGGTGCAACATGCAGGTTTGGGATGCCCTGCGGCCTGGTGTATTTAAAGCAGACCAAAACCAATTCAAAATGCAATAACTTAATAAAGCTGAGGCTGTAGATGCTTATTTAGTATAAACAGGTAGGGTGCAAGGTGCAGCTTTGGGGTGCCCTGCGGCCTGGTTAAATGAAAGCAGTCAAAAAGGAAGTGCAAACTGAAGTAGCTTAATGAAGCTGATGCTGATCAACGCTTATGTTGTATACCAGATAGGGTGCAAGGTGCAGCTTTGGGGTGCCCTGCGGCCTGGTTTATTAAAATCAGTCAAAAACAAGTGCAAACTGAAGTAGCCTGATCAACGCTTATGTTGTATAACAGATAGGTTTAAAATAGCATGTGCCTTGGGATGCCCGTGTGGCCTGTTATATTTCAAGCTGAACAAAAAGTAACAATAATCCAAGTATGAGACATCATTTTGACCTTCTTCACAGCGCCATACTTTGAAAAAAAAAAATTAATTTCATGCCGATCAATCCAAAGGTCAATGCCCCTAACAAAAATAGTGTTCGGCATAAGTTTTCCTTCTGGAAGGACGTAACCTTTAGTTTACATGGTTGGGGTAGGTTATCTTACAAATTGGGATACCACAGGCAGCAGTGTCATTGAAAGAGACAGATTGTAATGCAGGCCATACGCAAGCAGAGAAACTCAGGCTGCAACAGGCCTATTTAGTTTACATGGTTGGGGTAGGTTATCTTACAAATTGGGATACCCCACTGTATATGAAACCGAATATAAATGCACACCCAAAAGTGGACACTCAGCCTCCAAGAGGCCTGCTTAGTTTAAATAAGAGAGCTGCTTAGTATGGTAGGTAGGTTATGTTATGTTACAGAATGGGATGCCCCAAGCAGACTTGAGATCAGTATATATGCACACAGCAGCAGTGTGTTAGCAGGCTCATACAGGCCAAATTTCTTTAAATAACTGTGCAGCTTACAGTTAATGCAGAGGCTAATGGTATGTTACAGAATGGGATGCCCCAAGCTGACTTGAGATCAGTATATATGCACACAGCAGCAGTGTGTTAGCAGGCTCATACAGGCCAAATTTCTTTAAATAAATGTGCAGCTTACAGTAAATGCAGAGGCTAATGGTATGTTACAGAATGGGATGCCCCAAAGCAGACTTGAGATCAGTATATATGCACACAGCAGCAGTGTGTTAGCAGGCTCATACAGGCCAAATTTCTTTAAATAAATGTGCAGCTTACAGTAAATGCAGAGGCTAATGGTATGTTACAGAATGGGATGCCCCAAAGCAGACTTGAGATCAGTATATATGCACACAGCAGCAGTGTGTTAGCAGGCTCATACAGGCCAAATTTCTTTAAATAAATGTGCAGCTTACAGTAAATGCAGAGGCTAATGGTATGTTACAGAATGGGATGCCCCAAAGCAGACTTGAGATCAGTATATATGCACACAGCAGCAGTGTGTTAGCAGGCTCATACAGGCCAAATTTCTTTAAATAACTGTGCAGCTTACAGTTAATGCAGAGGCTAATGGTATGTTACAGAATGGGATGCCCCAAGCAGACTTGAGATCAGTATATATGCACACAGCAGCAGTGTGTTAGCAGGCTCATACAGGCCAAATTTCTTTAAATAACTGTGCAGCTTACAGTTAATGCAGAGGCTAATGGTATGTTACAGAATGGGATGCCCCAAAGCAGACTTGAGATCAGTATATATGCACACAGCAGCAGTGTGTTAGCAGGCTCATACAGGCCAAATTTCTTTAAATAACTGTGCAGCTTACAGTTAATGCAGAGGCTAATGGTATGTTACAGAATGGGATGCCCCAAGCAGACTTGAGATCAGTATATATGCACACAGCAGCAGTGTGTTAGCAGGCTCATACAGGCCAAATTTCTTTAAATAACTGTGCAGCTTACAGTTAATGCAGAGGCTAATGGTATGTTACAGAATGGGATGCCCCAAAGCAGACTTGAGATCAGTATATATGCACACAGCAGCAGTGTGTTAGCAGGCTCATACAGGCCAAATTTCTTTAAATAACTGTGCAGCTTACAGTTAATGCAGAGGCTAATGGTATGTTACAGAATGGGATGCCCCAAGCTGACTTGAGATCAGTATATATGCACACAGCAGCAGTGTGTTAGCAGGCTCATACAGGCCAAATTTCTTTAAATAACTGTGCAGCTTACAGTTAATGCAGAGGCTAATGGTATGTTACAGAATGGGATGCCCCAAAGCAGACTTGAGATCAGTATATATGCACACAGCAGCAGTGTGTTAGCAGGCTCATACAGGCCAAATTTCTTTAAATAACTGTGCAGCTTACAGTTAATGCAGAGGCTAATGGTATGTTACAGAATGGGATGCCCCAAGCTGACTTGAGATCAGTATATATGCACACAGCAGCAGTGTGTTAGCAGGCTCATACAGGCCAAATTTCTTTAAATAACTGTGCAGCTTACAGTTAATGCAGAGGCTAATGGTATGTTACAGAATGGGATGCCCCAAAGCAGACTTGAGATCAGTATATATGCACACAGCAGCAGTGTGTTAGCAGGCTCATACAGGCCAAATTTCTTTAAATAAATGTGCAGCTTACAGTTAATGCAGAGGCTAATGGTATGTTACAGAATGGGATGCCCCAAAGCAGACTTGAGATCAGTATATATGCACACAGCAGCAGTGTGTTAGCAGGCTCATACAGGCCAAATTTCTTTAAATAACTGTGCAGCTTACAGTTAATGCAGAGGCTAATGGTATGTTACAGAATGGGATGTCCCAAAAACCAGAGAGCACCTGGCAGGCAGCAGTAAGACTATGCACAGCAAAAGTGTCTTTATCATGCCTAATTTCAATTAGAATAGGTGCAAATGGTTAGGTTCTTAAATAGAGGCTGGTGTAGTCACAGAATGGGATGCCCTAAAAACCAGCAGTAAGTACACCTGGCAGGGACAAGTTGTGCTATGCCCAGCAAAAGTGTCTTTATCAGGCCTAATTTCAAATATGATAAGAGCAAATGCTTATATGGTCTTAAACAGAGGCTGCTTTAGTCACAGAATGGGATGCCCCGGGCAGGAATCGAGCTGGCAGGGTACAGGAGTGCTTTGGCCAGCAAAAGTGTCTTTATCAGGCCTAATTTCAAATATGATAAGAGCAAATGCTTATATGGTCTTAAACAGAGGCTGCTGTAGTCACAGAATGGGATGCCCCAAATAGGAGTGCACCTGGCAGGGTCCAGTAGTGCTATGCCCAGCAAAAGTGTCTTTATCAGGCCTAATTTCAAATATGATAAGAACAAATGCTTATATGGTCTTAAACAGAGGCTGCTGTAGTCACAGAATGGGATGCCCCGGGCAGGAATCGAGCTGGCAGGGTCCAGTAGGCCTTTGGCCAGCAAAAGTGTCTTTATCAGGCCTGATTTCTATGAGAATAAGTGCAAATGTTTATTATGCTATTAAATAGAGGCTGCTTTAGTCACAGAATGGGATGCCAGTGCCACAAAAACCAGAGAGCATGCACAGCAAAAGTGTCTTTATCAGGCCTGATTTCTATGAGAATAAGTGCAAATGTTTATTATGCTATTAAATAGAGGCTGCTTTAGTCACAGAATGGGATGCCAGTGCCACAAAAACCAGAGAGCATGCACAGCAAAAGTGTCTTTATCAGGCCTGATTTCTATGAGAATAAGTGCAAATGTTTATTATGCTATTAAATAGAGGCTGCTTTAGTCACAGAATGGGATGCCAGTGCCACAAAAACCAGAGAGCATGCACAGCAAAAGTGTCTTTATCAGGCCTGATTTCTATGAGAATAAGTGCAAATGTTTATTATGCTATTAAATAGAGGCTGCTTTAGTCACAGAATGGGATGCCAGTGCCACAAAAACCAGAGAGCATGCACAGCAAAAGTGTCTTTATCAGGCCTGATTTCTATGAGAATAAGTGCAAATGTTTATTATGCTATTAAATAGAGGCTGCTTTAGTCACAGAATGGGATGCCAGTGCCACAAAAACCAGAGAGCATGCACAGCAAAAGTGTCTTTATCAGGCCTGATTTCTATGAGAATAAGTGCAAATGTTTATTATGCTATTAAATAGAGGCTGCTTTAGTCACAGAATGGGATGCCAGTGCCACAAAAACCAGAGAGCATGCACAGCAAAAGTGTCTTTATCAGGCCTGATTTCTATGAGAATAAGTGCAAATGTTTATTATGCTATTAAATAGAGGCTGCTTTAGTCACAGAATGGGATGCCAGTGCCACAAAAACCAGAGAGCATGCACAGCAAAAGTGTCTTTATCAGGCCTGATTTCTATGAGAATAAGTGCAAATGTTTATTATGCTATTAAATAGAGGCTGCTTTAGTCACAGAATGGGATGCCAGTGCCACAAAAACCAGAGAGCATGCACAGCAAAAGTGTCTTTATCAGGCCTGATTTCTATGAGAATAAGTGCAAATGTTTATTATGCTATTAAATAGAGGCTGCTTTAGTCACAGAATGGGATGCCAGTGCCACAAAAACCAGAGAGCATGCACAGCAAAAGTGTCTTTATCAGGCCTGATTTCTATGAGAATAAGTGCAAATGTTTATTATGCTATTAAATAGAGGCTGCTTTAGTCACAGAATGGGATGCCAGTGCCACAAAAACCAGAGAGCATGCACAGCAAAAGTGTCTTTATCAGGCCTGATTTCTATGAGAATAAGTGCAAATGTTTATTATGCTATTAAATAGAGGCTGCTTTAGTCACAGAATGGGATGCCTCACAGCAGACTTAAGATCAGTTCAGTATATATGCACAGTTAGTTACTATAAGCAGCCTGAAAACGCTAACAAAGGCTGGATGAAAAAAAAAAATTCTCCCTGTCAGCCAGCTCCGTTTTTCCTACCTTTCCCTGGCTTTCTGTCTGTCTCCTGTCTGTCTCCAGCCTGTCCCTGTCTGTCCCTGTCTCCAGCCTGTCTAACTGCCTCAGCTACACAGCGTTCTGTCTGTCTGTCACGAATGCAATAGAGAAATGAGGAAAAGCAAGATGGCCGCCGTTAAATACCGCTGTGTGACGTCACCGGGCTTGCTGGCTGCTGATAGGCTGCATGTGACTGCCCCAGCTTGCACTGGCGCGGGATACATGTCCAGACATGTCCCGCCCGCCATCTTAGAATGCCTGTAATGTAAATGAATGGATGTTAAAGGAAAACTTCGAGTGATCGAATCGCGGGGAAATTCGGATTCGATCCGAATCGAATTTTTCCTGAAATTCGGATCGAATCCGGGTTCGTCCGGATCGATTCGCTCATCCCTACATGTGACGCTACATGGCGCTGTTATATGTAATAATACATGTGACGCTACATGACGCTGTTATATGTAATAATACATGTGATGCTACATGGCGCTGTTATATGTAATAATACATGGAACGCTACATGGCGCTGTTATATGTAAAAATACATGTGATGCTACATGACGCTGTTATATGTAATAATACATGTGACGCTACATGGCGCTGTTATATGTAATAATACATGTGACGCTACATGACGCTGTTATATGTAATAATACATGTGATGCTACATGGCGCTGTTATATGTAATAATACATGGAACGCTACATGACGCTGTTATATGTAATAATACATGTGATGCTACATGGCGCTGTTATATGTAATAATACATGTGACGCTACATGGCCCGTTATATGTAATAATACATGTGACGCTACATGGTGCTGTTATATGTAATAATACATGTGACGCTACATGGCGCTGTTATATGTATTAATACATGTGACACTACATGGCGCTGTTATATGTAATAATACATGTGACGCTACATGGCGCTCTTATATGTAATAATACATGTGACGCTACATGGCGCTGATATATGTAATAATACATGTGACGCTACATGGAGCTCTTATATGTAATAATACATGTGACGCTACATGGAGCTCTTATATGTAATAATACATGTGACGCTACATGGCGCTGATATATGTAATAATACATGTGACGCTACATGACACTGTTATATGTAATAATACGTGTGACGCTACATGGCGCTGTTAAATGTAATAATACATGTGACGCTACATGGCGCTGTTATATGTAATAATACATGTGACGCTACATGGAGCTCTTATATGTAATAATACATGTGACGCTACATGGCGCTGTTATATGTAATAATACATGTGACGCTACATGGCGCTGTTAAATGTAATAATACATGTGCTGCTACATGATGCTGTTATATGTAATAATACATGTGACGCTACATGGCGCTGTTATATGTAATAATACATGTGACGCTACATGGCGCTGTTATATGTAATAATACATGTGATGCTACATGGCGCTGTTATATGTAATAATACATGGAACGCTACATGGCGCTGTTATATGTAAAAATACATGTGATGCTACATGACGCTGTTATATGTAATAATACGTGTGACGCTACATGGCGCTGTTAAATGTAATAATACATGTGCTGCTACATGATGCTGTTATATGTAATAATACATGTGACGCTACATGGCGCTGTTATATGTAATAATACATGTGATGCTACATGGCGCTGTTATATGTAATAATACATGGAACGCTACATGGCGCTGTTATATGTAAAAATACATGTGATGCTACATGACGCTGTTATATGTAATAATACATGGAACGCTACATGACGCTGTTATATGTAATAATACATGTGACGCTACATGGTGCCGTTATATGTAATAATACATGTGACGCTACATGGTGCTGTTATATGTAATAATACATGTGACGCTACATGGTGCTGTTATATGTAATAATACATGTGACGCTACATGGCGCTGTTATATGTAATAATACATGTGACGCTACATGACGCTGTTATATGTAATAATACATGTGACGCTACATGGTGCCGTTATATGTAATAATACATGTGACGCTACATGGCGCTGTTATATGTAATAATACATGTGACACTACATGGCGCTGTTATATGTAATAATACATGTGACGCTACATGGCGCTGTTATATGGAATAATACATGTGACACTACATGGCGCTGTTATATGTAATAATACATGTGATGCTACATGACGCTGTTATATGTAATAATACATGTGACACTACATGGCGCTGTTATATGTAATAATACATGTGACGCTACATGGCGCTGTTATATGTAATAATACATGTGATGCTACATGACGCTGTTATATGTAATAATACATGTGACACTACATGGCGCTGTTATATGTAATAATACATGTGACGCTACATGGCGCTGTTATATGTAATAATACATGTGACGCTACATGGCGCTGTTAGAGGCGCTTACCAGATTCGCTTTCTTAAATGTGGTTTTGCGTACAGCGCCCAATGAGGGGGCGTGGCTCCATCTATCTCTCAATGAGGGCGTGGCTTCATCCCTTAATGAGGGGGCGTGGCTTTATCCATCCCTCAACGAGGGGGTGTGGCTTCATCCGTCCTTCAACGAGGGGGCGTGGCTCCCTCCATCCCTAAATGAGTGGGCGTGGCTTTATCCATCCCTCAACGGGGGGGGCGTGGCTCCCTCCATCCCTAAATGAGTGGGCGTGGCTTCATTTACATATTGTCCCTCTTTGAGGTGTAACATGCAGATCTGCAGCAATAAATCATTCATTTGCCTGTGTATCTGCCAAGGTGAAACAGTCAATGCGATACAGGACGAGAGACCTGCAGATGTGTTTGAGAGGGAAAAGGTTCAAAGGGTGACGTGCGGCTCTGTGGACACGCTGACAGCAAGTCCTGTGTGATCGGCGCGACCCCGCGGCAAACGCGTCTAAAGGGTTAACGATCGGCCTCGTATGAAGCAGAATATTTATGGAAGGAGTGCGTTGGATATGTTAAACAATCAGCGTCATCGGAGCAGAAATAACCTAGGCCCTTATTCATGAAGGGATAGCGCCAGGTAGCGACTGGTGAACGCCGGACACGGCAGCAATTACACATTTATCAAGCAGAATCTGTTTAGCGACTGGGATAGCGCCATGTAGCGTCTGATTCATCATTTTCACAGCCTCAGCGAACAGCGCCGGCGTTCAGCCTTGCACAGCGCCAGGTATGACCTCTCGCTACCTGTCGCTCTCCCATACATTTCAATGGACGATCCTTTTCTTCACTTTAAACAGGGTTTTTTTTTTTAAATCACAAATAATTCTGTGACCTCTCCTGACATTGAATAAGCAGTTTTTTCACATTTTTTTCATGTTTTATATATTTCCTCAGAAATGACATCACAGCTCTGCCATTATAGTGTCATGTTACAATGTTATTACAATGTAATTCCATATGTTTTCGCTTTGTTGCTGGTGGATAGATGCTGAAAAACAGACTTTAATCACACAGCCTCCTGCGCTCTGGGCTTCAAACAAGTATTTTTCAGCGCCAGAGATTTGTGAGGCTGTTTTTTTTGCTGAATATGGTGTGAGTCGGTCGCTATGAGCAGTCGCTACCATGCGCTCCCATACAGCGCTGTACTGGTCATATAGTGACGCCTCACAATGTATTCATCATTACTGCACAGCGACTGAGTCGCTATAAAGTAGCGGCCCACGGCCGAGCACAGCGACTACTAGCGGGCGCTCTGAAAATGCCGCTACAGACGCTCATCTGTCGCTACCTGGCGTTAGTGATGAATCAGCCTGCCCATTACAATGGTGCGCTTAAAGAGGATCAAAACCCACCCTGGAGTCTATGAGACTCCAGGGCAGGCATAATCGCTTCCCCCCGGGCTGCCCCTCTGTATGAAATACCCCATTAAATACACAGATGGGGATGGGCCCAAACCCCTAGCAAAAGACTTAAGCAGAGACTTATAATGGCACTTCACTGATTAAAGTTCATATAAAGTTTATTATAATTATATAAGATTATATAAGATTTATAAGTGTAGATATATAAGCATATATATATATATATATATATATCATATACGGCGGAGATTATATATTTTATATATATAAGGTTATTATAATTTCATAATCACATTAAAATACCTTTTAAAAAACACAAACACAAAAAACGCACACTCTGCCTGAGGAAGTGAGTTTGTGTCACGAAATGCGTTGCTGGGTCCTGGGGGGGGGTTCATTGGTGACCATATTGCTGCACACTATGGATATGTAAGATATATATATATATATTTGTATTGTTGCACTGATTTAAGCAGGTTCATGTGATTTGATGCACTTTTGAAGCACTTGACACTTTATTATGGAATTGAGATTTATTTATATTATATATCTATTGGTCCCACTTGGTAACAGCGACCCCCCCCCCCCCCCACAATGGCAGATTGTGTAATTGTGTGGTTTTGGTCCACTTTAAAGTATTCTTCCCATTTTATACATTACAACCTGTATGGAAGTGTATTATTTTTTTTTTTTTAATAGGATGACAAAAAAGAAGGAACATAGAAAATAAATGGAAAGAAACAAAGAAACAACAAAAGCATAGCATGAAAGACAGGAACAAATAAGGAATGAAAGGAATGACAGAAAGAAACAGGAAAGATATAGAGAGAGTGGGGGGAATGAGAGAAAAAAAAAAGAGATGATAGGAAAGTAAGAAAGAATAGAAGGACTATAAGAAATTAAAGAAAGAAAGAAGAAAGATAGAAAAGGAATAGCAAACAGAAGGAAAGAAAGAGAGAAAGAAAGAAAAGAAAGAAAGAGAGAAAGAAAGAAGGAAAGGAAAGAAATGACCAGTAGAAAAGAAAAAGCAACAGAAATATTAGACGCAAAGAAAAGGAATGGGATAAATATAATATAAATAAAATAAAAGAATAGATGAAATAGAGAAAGAATAGATGGGTGGAAAGGAAGAAAGAAAGATGTAAAAGACTAGAAGGAGAGAAAAGAATAGAAGGACTGTCAGAAATTTTAGAAGCAAAGAAAAGGAATGGGAGAAATATAAATAATATAAACGTATAGATGAAAGAAAGAAAGAATAGATGGATGGGAAGAAAGAGATAATTAAAAGACTAGAAGGAAAGAAAATAATAGAATGAAAGGAATAAAGATTATAGGGATTGAAAGAAATATTAGAAGCAAAGAGAAAGAGATGGGAGAAATATAATGTAAATAATATAAAAGAACAGATGAAAGAAAGGAAGGATGGATGGAAAGAAAGAAAGAAAGAAAAAAGACTAGACGGAAAGAAAATATTAGAAAGAAAGGAATAAAGATTATAAGGATTGACAGAAATATTAGAAACAAAGAAAAAAGGAATGGGATAAATATAAGATAAATAATTAGATTAAAGAGAGAAAGTAGTAAAGAAGTTAAAGACTAGAAGGAAAGGAACAAAGAATAGGAGGGCTGAGAGAAATATTAGAAGCAAAGAAAAGGAATGGAAGAAATATAAATAATATAAAAGTATAGACGAAAGAAAAAAGAATAGATGGATGGAAAGAAAGAAAGAAAGAAAGAAAGGAGAAAAGAAAGAAGTAAAAGAATAGAAGAAAAGAAAATAGAAGGAAAGGAACAAGGAATTGAACAGGCAGAAATTTTACATAGAAAGAAACGGAGAAATATAATATAAATAATATAGAAGAACAGATGAAATAAAGAAAGAATAGATGGATGGAAAGAAAGAAAGAGATAATTAAAAGACTAGAAGGAAAGAAAAGAATAGACGGAAAGTAACAAAGAATAGGAGGGCTGACAGAAATAGTAGAAGCAAAGAAAAGGAATGGGAGAAATATAAATAATATAAAAGAATAGATAAAAGAAATAATAAGTGGATAGAAAGAAAGAAAGAAAGAAAGAAAGAAAGAAAATAAGAAAGAAGTAAAAGAATAGAAGGAAAGAAAATAGAAGGAAAGGAACAAGGAATTGGACAGGCAGAAATTTTACATAGAAAGAAAAGGGAGAAATATAATATAAATAATATAAAAGAACAGATGAAAGAAAGAAAAAAAGAATAGATGGATGAAAGAAAGAAGTCTAGACTAGACTAGAAGGAAAGAATAGAAGGAAAGGAACGAAGAATTGGACTGACAGAAAGAAAGTCTCCCCCAATGGCTGATCTGCCCATTGGCTGACACTCCTTAGTCCTGGTTACTGCACGGTCCTGCATAAGGGCTGCTCAGGAAATGAGGTGGGGCCCTCCCAAGTAGCGGGGGCCCCGGCACTTGCCCAGTGCTGCCGCCGGCCCCTCCCAGTGTCGCTGGCCCATCATTATGTGTAATTATCTTTAGCAGGACGGTCGCATCGTCAGTCCCACGAGATTTTCTAATGACCTATTGACTTTGACACGTTCAATAGGTTAAAAGGCTTCTCCTACAGGGAGGCCCCCGAGGGGGGTAATGGGAAACATATTTAAGGCTCACACAAAGCCTCTGCTCGTTACCTAATGAGGGCTGACTATTGATCCGGAGATTCTCAAGGCGATGCCGCGTCACATCAGTAATGTATACTGGACAAGGTCTCACAATATCCAACATACAGCACCTTGACAACGTCCCCGGACGAAACGCACGTCGCAGTATCCGAAAAGCAGAAGCGATTCTATATCAATAGGTGTGAGGACAGGCATAGCCTTTAGCAACAATATTGTGCTATGGATTATGCTATGGATTATCCTGTAATGTATACTGGACAAGGTCTCACAATATCCCACATACAACACCTTGGCAACGTCCCCGGACGAAACGCACGTCGCAGTATCCGAAAAGCAGAAGCGATTCTATATCAATAGGTGTGAGGACAGGCATAGCCTTTAGCAACAATATTGTGCTATGGATTATGCTATGGATTATCCTGTAATGTATACTGGACAAGGTCTCACAATATCCAACATACAACACCTTGACAACGTCCCCAGACGAAACGCGAGTCACAGTATTCGAAAAGCAGATTCTATATTAATAGGTGTGAGGACAGGCATAGCCTTTAGCAACAATATTGTGCTATGGATTATCCTCTGAATCTTCTAGGCCGTTCTGGTGTGTCCTACATAGGGGGTGGACCCTCCCAAGTTGCAGGGGCCGCAGCACCTGCCCAGTTACGCTCAGTGCTGCCGCCGGCCCCTCCCAGTGTCGCTGGCCCATCATTAAGTGTAATTCTCATCTGTAGAAAGACGGTCTCACTCATCCGAGGGATCGTCAGTCCCACAAGGTTTTCTAATGACCTGCACCTTCCAGCACCTTGACAACGTCCCCGGATGAAACACGCGTTGCAGTATCCGAAAAGTAGACGCCCTTCTATATCAATATGTCTGAGGACAGGCATAGCCTTTAGCAACACTAGTGCGCTATAGCATTCTATTCTCTAAATAACACCTTCTAGGCTGTTCTGGTGTGTTTAAAACTTCCCCCCCAGCCACGAATGTTTAAACCTGTGTACCCTTAACTCACATTGATATCTCTGAGACAGTTTAGCTCATGGACAGGAGCTAAACTGAGCTTCACTTCTTGTTTCTACTATAAAGGAATGCATTTCCCATCATGCTCTAGTGAAGCAGCAATGACGCGGAGATAGAGCCGATCAAAAGTGAAGAGAAAGCGCGTGCGCCTTGACAAGTTCCCTGTACGAAACGCGCGTCGTACAGTATTGGGTGTACCCTTAACTCACATCGCTATCTCTAAGACAGTTTAGCTCATGGACAGGAGCTAAACTGAGCTTCACTTCTTGTTTCTACTGCAAAGGAATGCATTTCCCATCATGCTCTAGTGCTCTAGCAGCGATGACGCGGAGATAGAGCCAATCAAAAGTAGAAATAAAGCGCATGACAATGTCCCTGGACGAAACGTGCGTCGAACTGTATCGCATGTACCCTTAACTCACATCGATATCTCTAAGGCGAGCTAAACTGAGCTTCACTTCCTGTTTGTGGTTATCCTGAGGAGCACAAGAAAGGAAGTACAGAGCACAGCATTGAGACTATCGCAAACGCATTCGCAAACAGCGGCGCCGCGCTGTTGCAGAAAAGAACTACTGTAAAGGAATGCATTTCCCATCATGCTCTAGTGAAGCAGCAACGACGCGGAGATATAGCCTATAAAAAGTGAAGAGAAAGCGTGTGCGTCGTTAGGGCCTTGACAACATCCACGGACGAAATGCACGTCAGACTTTATCGAGTGTACCCTTAAAGTGGACCGTCACCCATGGGTGATCGGCCCGGGAATCTATAAGATATATAAAATATATAAATCTAAATAAATGAAACAAAATAAATTAATTAAAAATACTTAAAAAATAACATAAAATAAAAAAAATACATGAATTGAAAACAAATAAAATAATATTTTTTAAAAACACTGCAATTACCCTGCATGTAGGCTATGAACTTAAAAGTAATAACATAAAATAAAAAAAATGAAAAAATCTAAAAATAAATAAAACAAAATAAATAAATTAAAAATACTTAAAAGAATAAATCAAACTAAAAAAATAAAATAAATACATACATTGAAATCAAATAAAATAATAATTTCTAAAAACACTGTAATTACCCTGAAAAAAATGGGGGTAGGCTATGCACTTAAAGTAATAACATAAAATAAAAAAATAAAATATATAAATATAAATAAATGAAACAAAATAAATTAATTAAAATACTTAAAAAATAACATAGAATACAAAAATTAAATAAATACATGAATTGAAAACGAATAAAATAATATTTTTTAAAAACACTGCAATCACCCTGCAAAAAACGTGGTAGGCTATGAACTTAAAAGTAATAACATAAAAAATGAAAAAATCTAAAAATAAATAAAACAAAATAAATAAATTAAAAATACTTAAAAGAATAACTTTAACTAAAACTAGAAAATTAAAATAAATACATACATTGAAAACAAATAAAATAATAATTTCTAAAAACACTGTAATTACCCTGCAAAAATGGGGTAGGCTATGCACAAATAAAATAAATATATAAATATATAAAAATAAATAAATAAAACAAAATAAATAAATTAAAAATATGTAAAAGAATAACTTAAACTAAAACAATTAAAATAAATAAATATATAAAAAATAAATAAAATAATCATTTTTAGAAACACTGCAATTGCCCTGCAAAAAATGGGGTAGCCTATGCACTTAAAGTAATAACATAAAATAAAAAAATAAATAAATAAAACAAAATAAATACATTAAAAATACTTTAAATAATAAAATAAAATAAAACAATTTAAAAAATACATTAATTTGAAAACAAACCATCAACCCTATTCTGTGGATTTTCTTTGACTGGAGTGAGCCTTTACTGTAAAGAATCCTCCGGGGAATAATTAGGCCAAACAAGCATCAAGCTTTGTGCCAGGTTATTTTTGTCGCTTGGCCTAAGTGGCTTCTTAACATTATTATGAGGAATTGTCTAAAAGGCTTAAGTTGGCTTCTCGGCACCTGAAGGTAATTAGCGCTATAGAGAGAAATAAAAAACTCATCTGTCATCGTCCAATTTTCAGAGCCACCAGCTGGGCCACCGTACGTCTCCTATAGGTTGAGTCGTGTCAGGAGAGGCTCCATCTTTAGATCATTAGCCATAATTACATAGAGAAGGTCCTCAGGCCAATCAAACGACACTGAATATTCTCTATGAAATTTGAAAGAATCATCTAGAGATAGGGATCATCAGGCAAGCAACACGGGACATGTCCGCAACACAGGACATGTCAGTAACACGGGACATCTCAGCAACTTGGAACATGTCAGCAACACGGGACATCTTAGCAACACGGGACATCTCAGCAACACGGGACATCTTAGCAACACGGGACATCTTAGCAACACGGGACATCTTAGCAACACGGGACATCTCAGCAACACGGGACATCTTAGCAACACGGGACATGTCAGCAACACGGGACATGTGAGTAACACGGGACATGTCAGCAACACGGGACATCTCAGCAACATGGGACATCTTAGCAACACGGAATATCTCAGTAACACGGGACATCTTAGCAACACGGGACATGTGAGTAACACGGGACATCTCAGCAACACGGGACATCTTAGCAACACGGGACATCTCAGCAACACGGAACATCTTAGCAACACGGGACATCTCAGCAACACGGGACATCTCAGCAACATGGGACATGACAGCAAGGCGGGACATCTCAGCAACGCGGGACATCTCAGCAACGCGGGACATCTCAGCAACGCGGGACATCTCAGCAACACGGGACATCTCAGCAACACGGGACATCTCAGCAACACGGGACATGTCAGCAACACGGGACATCTCAGCAACATGGGACATGACAGCAAGGCGGGACATCTCAGCAAGGCGGGACATCTCAGCAACGCGGGACATCTCAGCAACGCGGGACATCTCAGCAACACGGGACATCTCAGCAACGCGGGACATCTCAGCAACACGGGACATCTCAGCAACACGGGACAATGTGAGTAACACGGGACATGTGAGCAACACGGGACGTGTCAGCAACACGGGACATCTCAGCAACATGGGACATGTCAGTAACACGTGACATCTCAGCAACGCGGGACATCTCAGCAACGCGGGACATCTCAGCAACGCGGGACATCTCAGCAACGCGGGACATCTCAGCAACGCGGGACATCTCAGCAACACGGGACATCCATAGCCGTTCATATACTTGTCATGGTTGTCAAACCACCAGAATCGGCCCTAAGGTAGACAATAAAAGTTGGCAGATTTCTCTCCAAAAAAAGGAGTGAAAATTCTCACCTGGCTCTGAATCAATCCCGTTGACTTTCATTGTCTACATTGAGTCTGATTCAAGGCCAGGTGAAAATTTACAGGTGATAGACAATGGTGTCGATTCTGAGCCAATTATTTCAATGTCTACTTTGGGGCTGATTCAGAGCCATGGAAAAATGTACATCCGTATACAATGAAAGTCAATGGTAGTTTTCTCTCCTAAAAAAGGAGTGAGAATTCTCACCTGGCTCTGCATCAACCCCAATACGTTGAGTTGTGGAGTATATGTAGACCCCCCCGACCACATAAATCGTCATCCATAGCCATCCATATACTTGTCATGGTACTATATAGACCACCAGTTGCTTATAACAGAAGACAAAGGCCCAGAAGAGGGCCATTGTCTTCTGTTATAAAGCCCTTGTCTTCTGTTATAAAGCCCTTGTCTTCTGTTATAAAGCCCTTGTCTTCTGTTATAAAGCCTTTGTCTTCTGTTATAAAGCCTTTGTCTTCTGTTATAAAGCCTTTGTCTTCTGTTATAAAGCTCTTGTCTTCTGTTATAAAGCCTTTGTCTTCTGTTATAAAGCCTTTGTCTTCTATTATAAAGCCCTTGTCTTCTATTATAAAGCCTTTGTCTTCTGTTATAAAGCCCTTGTCTTCTGTTATAAAGCCTTTGTCTTCTGTTATAAAGCCTTTGTCTTCTGTTATAAAGCCTTTGTCTTCTGTTATAAAGCCCTTGTCTTCTGTTATAAAGCCTTTGTCTTCTGTTATAAAGCCTTTGTCTTCTGTTATAAAGCCTTTATCTTCTGTTATAAAGCCCTTGTCTTCTGTTATAAAGCCTTTGTCTTCTGTTATAAAGCCTCTGTCTTCTGTTATAAAGCCCTTGTCTTCTGTTATAAAGCCTTTGTCTTCTGTTATAAAGCCCTTGTCTTCTGTTATAAAGCCCTTGTCTTCTGTTATAAAGCCTGTGTCTTCTGTTATAGGTATAAAGCCTTTGTCTTCTGTTATAAAGCCCTTGTCTTCTGTTATAAAGCTTTATAACAGAAGACAAGGGCTTTATAACAGAAGACAAGGGCTTTATAACAGAAGACAAGGGCTTTATAACAGAAGACAAGGGCTTTATAACAGAAGACATAAAAACACTGGTATATTTCCAAATATAGATAGATGCTGTGTGAAAAGTCCCGGGTTTTGGTCCACTTTAACATCTACTCCCATGACCTGACAGTCAGCAGCAGTAATTGCGCGTTTCCTCTTCATATATTATGTAACAAGTGACTTTTCTACATTCACTTGAAGGTCATCAGTGGAGCCCCAAGTATCTACCTTTGCCGCCTATGCCTTAGCTTAGGCTCATTTTGATCCGTTGCATCGTCCGCGCCTATGAGCGCCTCAATAAAGACGTGACCTTTAAGATCAGTGACCTTTAAGACGGGCTCTGACACGTTCGGTTCCATCACAAGTCGGCGTCCGATCTCGCCGCGTTATTGTGTGCAAAGCGTTTCCTGCGTCTCATTTAGCAGATGCTCCCCTCTCCTGGAGCTGCTATTTTTGGAGTCATGTGACCTTCGTGCGGCCGTCCATCATCGCCGCTGATGTCATCGCATGGTGTTTGGGCGCACGTCTCTCTATAGATAGATAGATATGGGATAGATAGAGAGATAGATAGATAGATAGATAGATAGATATGAGATAGATAGAGAGATAGAGAGATAGATAGATAGATAGATAGATAGATAGATAGATAGATAGATATGAGATAGATAGAGAGATAGATAGATAGATAGATAGATAGATAGATAATGAGATAGATAGAGAGATAGATAGATAGATAGATAGATAGATAATGAGATAGATAGATAGATAGATAGATAGATAGATAGATAGATAGATAGATAGATAGATTCCTGCTCCTCTTACAATTCAAGATGGCTTTGGGTTGGAGGCTTCCCTGTATCCCTTCTCACTATCTTCCAGAACCTTCCATCACATGTTCGGCCTCATGTCCGACATCTGATGGTTTAGAGAGCCACCTTCCAACCAATCACTACCCTTCTAGTTATAACTATGTTACTAGTCTACTTCCTGTTAGGACTAACAAACCCTTCTGACTTCACCTTCTAGAACAATTCCCATTATAGCCTATGGCCTAATGTTAGTCTATGGCCTAAACCCACTACTACCATCTTGAGTCTAGTTTCGGGTATGGCTCTCCCAATGCACTTTCATGGGTAGAAACCACAAAAGAGCTTAATGCCTAGTTAACTCTATTTAAAGGGTTCTTATTAGTTTTCTGATGTGTTCCTAGTTATACTCAGGTCCCTACACAAGCACCAGCTGCAGGTTATGGCTGCTCTCCACTGTGTTTTCCTCTCCAGGAACCACAAAGGCCAACCAAGACCAAGGTCCATCTTTGCCGGCTTGGGAGAGCAGTGTACTGCCCCTCCTGGCTGTTTGCTATGCCCTGGAGCCATTCTGATGTTGGACCACAGCCTAATGCATGGACCACTGACTGGGCAAAGCCTAAAAGTTTAACTGACCCAGTCACTTCTGTAGAGCTGGTAGCTTAGCCTCAGGACCTGTATGTAGCTGGTAGCTTTGTCCTATAGCCTATTATGTAGCTGGTTGCTTTAGCCTGTAGACTTCTATAGAGTTGGACACTTCAGCCTAGAGACATCTATGTAGCTGGTTGCTTTAGCTTGTAGACTTCAATAGAGCTGGACACTTCAGCCTATAGACATCTATGTAGCTGTTGCTTTAGCTTGTAGACTTCTATAGAGCTGGACACTTCAGCTTATAGACATCTATGTAGCTGGTTGCTTTAGCTTGTAGACTTCAATAGAGCTGGACACTTCAGCCTATAGACATCTATGTAGCTGGTTGCTTAAGTCTGTAGACTTCTATAGAGCTGGACACTTCAGCCTATAGACATACATGTAGCTGGATGCTTTACCCTGTAGACTTCTATAGAGCTGGGCACTTCATCCTATAGACATCTATGTAGCTGGTTGCTTTAGCGTGTAGACTTCTATAGAGCTGGACACTTCAGCCTAGAGACATCTATGTAGCTGGTTGCTTTAGCTTGTAGACTTCTATAGAGCTGGGAACATCAGCCTAGAGACATCTATGTAGCTGGTTGCTTTAGCTTGTAGACTTCAATAGAGCTGGACACTTCAGCCTATAGACATCTATGTAGCTGGTTGCTTTAGCTTGTAGACTTCTATAGAGCTGGACACTTCAGCCTAGAGACATCTATGTAGCTGGTTGCTTAAGTCTGTAGACTTCTATAGAGCTGGACACTTCAGCCTATAGACATCTATGTAGCTGGTTGCTTTAGCTTGTAGACTTCTATAGAGCTGGACACTTCAGCCTATAGACATCTATGTAGCTGGTTGCTTTAGCCTATAGAATTCTATAGTGCTGGGCACTTCATCCTATAGACATCTATGTAGCTGGTTGCTTTAGCCTGTAGACTTCTATAGAGCTGGACACTTCAGCCTATATACATCTATGTAGCTGGTTGCTTTAGCCTGTAGACTTCTATAGAGCTGGACACTTCAGCCTATATACATCTATGTAGCTGGTTGCTTTAGGCTGTAGACTCCTATAGAGCTGGGAACATCAGCCTATAGACATCTATGTAGCTGGTTGCTTTAGCCTGTAGACTTCTATAGAGCTAGACACTTTAGCCTGTAGACTTCTATAGAGCTGGACACTTCAGCCTATAGCTGGTATATATGTAGCTGGTTGCTTTAGCCTGTAGACTTCTATAGAGCTGGACACTTCAGCCTATAGACATCTATGTAGCTGGTAGCTTTAGCCTGTAGACTTCTATAGAGCTGGACGCTTCAGCCTATAGATATCTTTGTAGCTGGTTGCTTTAGCCTGTAGACTTCTATAGAGCTGGACACTTCAGCCTATAGACATCTATGTAGCTGGTTGCTTTAGCCTGTAGACTTCTATAGAGCTGGGAACATCAGCCTATAGACATCTATGTAGCTGGTTGCTTTAGCTTGTAGAATTCTATAGAGCTGGACACTTCAGCCTATAGACATCTATGTAGCTGGTTGCTTTAGCCTGTAGACTTCTAGAGAGCTAGAAACTTCAGCCTATAGACATCTATGTAGCTGGTTGCTTTAGCCTGTAGACTTCTAGAGAGCTAGAAACTTCAGCCTATAGACATATATGTAGCTGGTTGCTTTAGCCTGTAGACTTCTATAGAGCTGGACACTTCAGCCTATAGACATCTATGTAGCTGGTTGCTTTAGCCTGTAGACTTCTATAGAGCTGGACACTTCAGCCTATAGGCATCTATGTAGCTGTTTGCTTTAGATTGTGGACTTCTATAGAGCTGGGAACATCAGCCTATAGGCATCTATGTAGCTGTTTGCTTTAGATTGTGGACTTCTATAGAGCTGGGAACATCAGCCTATAGACATATATGTAGCTGGTTGCTTTAGCTTGTAGAATTCTATAGAGCTGGACACTTCAGCCTATAGATATCTATGTAGCTGGTTGCTTTAGCTTGTAGACTTCTATAGAGCTGGGCACTTCATCCTATAGACATCTATGTAGCTGGTTGCTTTAGCCTGTAGACTTCTATAGAGCTGGGCACTTCATCCTATAGACATCTATGTAGCTGTTTGCTTTAGATTGTAGACTTCTATAGAGCTGATCACTTCATCCTATAGCTATCTATGTAGCTGGTTGCTTTAGCCTGTAGACTTCTATAGAGCTGGGCACTTCATCCTATAGACATATATGTAGCTGGTTGCTTTAGCCTGTAGACTTCTATAGAGCTGGACACTTCAGCCTATAGACATCTATGTAGCTGGCTGCTTTAGCCTATAGAATTCTATAGCGCTGGGCACTTCATCCTATAGACATCTATGTAGCTGGTTGCTTTAGCTTGTAGACTTCTATAGAGCTGGGCACTTCATCCTATAGACATCTATGTAGCTGTTTGCTTTAGATTGTAGACTTCTATAGAGCTGATCACTTCATCCTATAGCTATCTATGTAGCTGGTTGCTTTAGCCTATAGAATTCTATAGCGCTGGGCACTTCATCCTATAGACATCTATGTAGCTGGTTGCTTTAGCTTGTAGACTTCTGTAGAGCTGGACACTTCAGCCTATAGACATCTATGTAGCTGGTTGTTTTAGCCTGTAGACTTCTATAGAGCTGGACACTTCAGCCTATAGACGTCTATGTAGCTGGCTGCTTTAGCCTATAGAATTCTATAGCGCTGGGCACTTCATCCTATAGACATCTATGTAGCTGGTTGCTTTAGCTTGTAGACTTCTATAGAGCTGGGCACTTCATCCTAAAGACATCTATGCAGCTGGTTGCATTAGCCTGTAGACTTCTATAGAGCTGGAAACATCAGCCTATAGACATCTATGTAGCTGGTTGCTTTAGCCTGTAGATTCTACAGAGCTGGGCACTTCATCCTATAGACATCTATGGTTGCTTTAGCCTGTAGATTCTACAGAGCTGGGCACTTCAGCCTATAGGCATCTATGTAGCTGGTTGCTTTAGTCTGTAGACTTCTATAGAGCTGGGCACTTCATCCTATAGGCATCTATGTAGCTGGTTGCTTTAGCCTGTAGACTTCTATAGAGCTGGACACTTCAGGCTATAGACATCTATGTAGCTGGTTGCTTTAGCCTGTAGACTTCTATAGAGCTGGACACATCAGCCTATAGACATCTATGTAGCAGGTTGCTTTAGCCTATAGACTTCTATAGGGATGGGCACTTCATCCTATAGACATCTATGTAGTTGGTTGCTTTAGCCTGTAGACTTCTATAGAGCTGGGAACATCAGCCTATAGACATCTATGTAGCTGATAGCTTTAGATTGTAGACTTCTATAGAGCTGAGCACTTCATCCTATAGACATCTATGTATCTGGTTGCTTTAGCCTGTAGACTTCTATAGAGCTGGACACTTCAGCCTATAGACATATATGTAGCTGGTTGCTTTAGCCTGTAGACTTCTATAGAGCTGGGCACTTCATCCTATAGACATCTATGTAGCTGGTTGCTTTAACCTGTAGACTTCTATAAAGCTGGGAACATCAGCCGATAGACATCTATGTAGCTGGTTGTTTTAGCTTGTAGACTTCTATAGAGCTTGACACTTCAGCCTATAGATATCTATGTAGCTGGTTGCTTTAGCCTATAGACTTCTATAGAGCTAGACACTTTACCCTGTAGACTTCTATAGAGCTGGACACTTCAGCCTATAGACATATATGTAGCTGGTTGCTTTAGCTTGTAGACTTCTATAGAGCTGGGCACTTCATCCTATAGATATCTATGTAGCTGGTTTCTTTAGCTTGTAGACTTCTATAGAGCTGGGAACATCAGCCTATAGACATCTATGTAGCTGGTTGCTTTAGCCTGTAGACTTCTATAGAGCTGGGCACTTCAGCCTATAGACATCTATGTAGCTGGTTGCTTTAGCTTGTAGACTTCTATAGAGCTGGGAACATCAGCCTATAGACATCTATGTAGCTGGTTGCTTTAGCCTGTAGACTTCTATAGAGCTGGGCACTTCATCCTATAGACATCTATGTAGCTGGTTGCTTTAGCCTGTAGACTTATATAGAGCTTGGCACATCAGCCTATAGACATCTATGTAGCTGGTTGCTTTAGCCTGTAGACTTCTATGGATCTACATTAGTTACTTTAGCCTATAGACCTCTATAGACCTATGTGCACTTTGGCTGATAGACATCTATATAGTTGGTTGCTTTAGCTTATAAACTTCTCTGGAGCTTGTTGCTTCAGCTTTTAGACATCTGAGTACAGTAGCTGGTTGCTTAGCCTAAAGACTTCTTTGGAGATGGTCACTTCAGTCTGACGTTTTGTGTGGTTGCTTTAGTCTATGGAATTCATTGGAGCTAGTTGCTTTGGACTATAGACTTCTATAGAGTTGGGCACTTCAGCCTATAGACATCTATGTTGCTGGTTGTTTTAGCCTGTAGACTTCTATAGAGCTGGACACTTCAGCCTATCGACATCTATGTAGCTGGTTGCTTTAGCCTGTAGACTTCTATAGAGCTTGGCACATCAGCCTATAGACATCTTTGTAGCTGGTTGCTTTAGCTTGTAGACTTTTATGGATCTACAGTAGTTACTTTAGCCTATAGACCTCTATAGACCTATGGAAACTTTGGCTGATACACATCTATATAGTTGGTTGCTTTAGCTTATAAACTTCTCTGGAGCTTGTTGCTTCAGCTTTTAGACATCCGAGTACAGTAGCTGGTTGCTTATCCTAAAGACTTCTTTGGAGATGGTAACTTTAGTCTGACACACACACACATTCAATAGCAATTAGCAACAACAGGAGCACAGACAAGTTGCTTAGGAAGAAATCCCTTGTTTGGAATCCTTTTACCAGTTTTGACTCCTTTCTTTGCTTTTCTTTTCCTTCTATTTCTCCAGCTGTATCCTTTAGAGGTCAGTAGGTTATACAGCAGGGGGCGTACATAGCCTTGATGGGACCCCCATAGCAGCCCCCCCATCACAGCTAACATCTTAGAAGTATCCCAGAGGGACCCAACACCCTCGAAGATGCTAAGATATTGGGGCATGATCACGAAACCCAAAAAGTCAACAGGTTGGCAAGAAACGCGTCGAGAAAGATGCAAATGAACTGCCAAAGATTTGAGAAGAGTCAAAATGCGAAGCAACCCGGGAACCCAATATCCCGCAGGGGCCTGTCATCTTCTATAACGGCAACCTCCCTGGAGTGTGCAAGGTGTTTGGTGCTCGGAGACCCGGCCGAGGTTAGGACATTTTGAAATGTCAAGGCTGGGCCAAGAAATATCAGATTTTTCAAATGTTTTATGGACTTGATGAAGCGAGAGTAACCCTTGATGGACCGGGTGGATGATGGGCCCGGATCAGAAACAGGCAGAGAGCTCCGCTTTGACTCAACAATAGCGGCAAGGTGGGGGTGAGGTTCTTCTAGGGCCTGGTATTATTAAAGATCCGCTAGTGGGACCATTTCGTGTTGAAAATGGTCTCAGATGGTCTCAGAATCAATTCCCCAACCTACTACCAGTTTTATAAGACGATTTCTTCAAGCGAGAGTACAGGGAAAAATGTACAGCCAAGAGTTAAACCGGAACTTCACCATGATTTATTGAAAAGCCCAAACCCTTAAAAAACTAATCCCCAGAATCTAAAATTAATATATTTTAAGTTTTTAGTCACTTACTTAATATTCTTTCCCCCACTGGGCTGCAACTCTCTTCAGGACTTTAGGATATGGGCACCGCCATCTTGACTCAGAAGCATCACACTTACTGAGGAGAGGAGAGCGGGATAAAGTACAGAGGGCGGGGTTATGGCTGTGCTTTGCTCAGACAGAGCAGAGCTGGGGTCAGGAAAAGGTCAGCAATCCCAGAATGCAGAGCGACATAGTCAGAAGGCACTTCCTGTTTGCAGGCTGCCTGATGTTCCATGAGCCACCATCTTGGATGTTTAAAGGCTCATAACATGGAGTAGATGCTGGTAGGATGATTTTTAATGTAGGCTCTTATAATAGGCTCTTATTCAGAGTGAAGGTCCGCTTTAAGAAATTGCCCTTATCTCATCAGCCCATGGAACCTTTGATAGATCTGTTTCCAGATGTTTCTTGGCCCAGTCTTGAAATGTCATCCCTCTTTTGAGTCCTTGTCCCCCTGCCCCTTGTTATTCTCATTTGTCCCTCTTTGAGGTGTGACACTCAGATCTGCAGCAATAAATGATTCATTTGCCTATTCAGAGTGTTTCTATTGTTGTAACTGTTACAATGTATCTCCTATCCATCCCTCAATGAGGGGGTGTAGCTTCATCCATCCCCCGATGAGGGGCGTGGCTTCATTCATCCCCCAATGAGGGGCGTGGCTTCATCCATCCCTCAATGAGGGGGAGTGGCTTCATTTACATGTTGTCCCTCTTTGAGGTGTAACATGCAGATCTGCAGCAATAAATGATTCATTTGCCTATTCAAAGTGTTTCTATTGTAACCGTTACATCCTATCCATACCTCAATGAGGGGGAGTGGCTTCATCCATCCCTCAATTTAACAAATGTCCTTCTTTCCCACCATGAAAAGTTGGGAGGTATGGTCAACGTATGTGTCTCGTTCAGTGGTGGTCGGGTTTCAAGCTTCCTTTCCTTGGCCGTGTCTCTAAGCACTGAACACCTTGTACTACTGAAGACTCCAGGAAGCAGGGTAAGTGTCGGTGTTGGAGGGACCCAGGTCCACCTCATTCCCTCGACCCCTGGCAGCCCCTGTGCAGAACCCCAATATGTTCATCCAAGAAAGACTAAATCATTTAAATGTGAATAAGGCTCCAGGGCCGGATGGACTTCACCCAAGTGTTCTTAAAGAACTCAGCTCAGTTATCTCATCAACCCTGTTCTTAATCTTTAAAGACTCACTAACAACTGGTATATTGCCAAGGGATTGGAGCAAGGCAAAGGTGGTGCCCATTTTTAAAAAGAACTCTAGGTCTTCTCCAGGTAATTACACACCTGTAAGTTTAACATCCATTGTGGGGAAAGTGTTTGAGGGGCTACATACACACATACATACATATTATAAGTGACAACCAGTTTGGTTGGTGTGACACTGTCCCCCATAGACGCTGATTGGGGAAATTGAGGTCTTTGGAATTAGAAAATACAGTTTGTAACTGGATTGAAAATTGGCTGAAGGATCGTGTGCAGAGAGTTGTGGGTAATGATTCCTACTCTGAATGGTCCCCGGGTGTAAGCGGTGTACCCCAGGGTTCAGTGCTGGGCCCCACTATTATTCAATGACATAAAGAATGGAATTAAAGGCACTGTCTCTATTTTTGCAGATGACACAAAGATATGTAGCACAGTGCCTATGTGTCTATTGAAGATGGTCACAAGCTTCAGGAGCACAGTTCCTATGTGTCTATTGAAGATGGTCACAAGCTTCAGGAGCACAATGCCTATGTGTCTATTGAAGATGGTCACAAGCTTCAGGAGCACAGTGCCTATGTGTCTATTGAAGATGGTCACAAGCTTCAGGAGCACAGTGCCTATGTGTCTATTGAAGATGGTCACAAGCTTCAGGAGCACAATGCCTATGTGTCTATTGAAGATGGTCTCAAGCTTCAGGAGCACAGTGCCTATGTGTCTATTGAAGATGCTCACAAGCTTCAGGAGCACAGTGCCTATGTGTCTATTGAAGATGGTCACAAGCTTCAGGAGCACAGTGCCTATGTGTCTATTGAAGACGATCACAAGCTTTAGCAGCACAATGCCTATGTGTTTATTGAAGATGGTCACAAGCTTCAGAAGCACAGTGCCTATGTGTCTATTGAAGATGGTCATGAGCTTCAGGAGCACAGCGCCTATGTGTCTATTGAAGATGGTCTCAAGCTTTAGGAGCACAGTGCCTATGTGTCTATTGAAGATGGTCACAAGCTTCAGGAGCACAGTGCCTATGTGTCTATTGAAGATGGTCACAAGCTTCAGGAGCACAGTGCCTATGTGTTTATTGAAGATGGTCACAAGCTTCAGGAGCACAGTGCCTATGTGTCTATTGAAGATGGTCACAAGCTTCAGTAGCACAGTGCCTATGTGTCTATTGAAGATGGTCACAAGCTTCAGGAGCACGGTGCCTATGTGCCTATTGAAGATGGTCACAAGCTTCAGGAGCACAGTGCCTATGTGTCTATTGAAGATGGTCACAAGCTTCAGGAGCACAGTGCCTATGTGTTTATTGAAGATGGTCACAAGCTTCAGGAGCACAGTGCTTATGTGTCTATTGAAGATGATCACAAGCTTCAGGAGCACAGTGCCTATGTGTCTATTGAAGATGGTCACAAGCTTCAGGAGCACAGCGCCTATGTGTCTATTGAAGATGGTCACAAGCTTCAGGAGCACAGTGCCTATGTGTCTATTGAAGATGGTCACAAGCTTCAGGAGCACAGTGCCTATGTGTCTATTGAAGATGGTCACAAGCTTCAGTAGCACAGTGCCTATGTGTCTATTGGAGATGGTCACAAGCTTCAGGAGCACAGTGCCTATGTGTTTATTGAAGATGGTCACAAGCTTCAGGAGCACAGTGCCTATGTGTCTATTGAAGATGGTCACAGGCTTCAGGAGCACAGTGCCTATGTGTTTATTGAAGATGGTCACAAGCTTCAGGAGCACAGTGCCTATGTGTTTATTGAAGATGGTCACAAGCTTCAGGAGCACAGTGCCTATGTGTCTATTGAAAATGGTCACAAGCTTCAGGAGCACGGTGCCTATGTGTCTATTGAAGATGGTCACAAGCTTCAGGAGCACGGTGCCTATGTGTCTATTGAAAATGGTCACAAGCTTCAGGAGCACGGTGCCTATGTGTCTATTGAAGATGGTCACAAGCTTCAGGAGCACGGTGCCTATGTGTCTATTGAAGATGGTCACAAGCTTCAGGAGCACGGTGCCTATGTGTCTATTGAAGATGGTCACAAGCTTCAGGATGACCTGGACACATTGAGTGTCTGGACTCCACTTGGCAAATTAAGTTCAGTGTGGATAAGTGTAAAGTGATGCACTTGGGTCTAATAACCTGAGGCCACAAATATCCTCGGGAGAGTAAAACTGGGAGAGTCCTGTGAAGCGCAAAGGATCTGGGAATCCTGGTAGACCACAGGCTAAATAACAGCATGCAATGCCAAGCAGCTGCTTCCAAGGCCACCAAGATACTATCATGTATTAATAGAGACCTGGAATCATGGGTTAGGTGAGTAATTTTGCCTCTTTACAAGGCACTGGCGCGCCCTCACCTGGAATATTCCGTCCAGTCGCTCGTTCATAGAAAGGACGCTTTGACTATGGAAAGGGTGTAGAGGAGAGACACCAAACTAATAAGAGGAATGAAGGATCTTAGTTATGAGGAAAGATTACGGGAATTAAATCTGTTTAGTCTTGAGAGGAGACGACTCAGGGGGGACATGATTAACTTGTATAAATATATAAATGGCCAATACAAAAAATATGGGGAAACACTATTTCAGATAAAATCCACTTTAAAGACCAGGGGCGTGCTCCCTCCATCTGGAAAAAAAGAAATTCAGTCTCTGGAGGCGACAATCATTCTTTACCATAAGAACTTTAAATCTGTGGAATAGCCTCCCACAGAAGCTTGTTACAGCATCAACCGCTGACCGCTTCAAAAACGGATAAGATGTTTATTTAGATATTACTATTATAAATTACACTAGCACTAGTATATGCAGTTGTAGCATTAAAAAAACACATCTAGTAACGTGCTAGTACTACAATGCAGTATAGTAGCAGTGAAGTTTTGACGTTTCCTTTCCTCGTTATTAAACAAGACAAAATAGCAAATAAAATATTCAGACCTTATCACATTTCCAAGATAAACGATATAATATGGGGGCGTATTCTTCTTAGTTAAGCAGCTAAGTGATTAATGGGATTTAGGCATCACCTACATTGAGTGCTCTGCGTATCTACGTATCTGGTTGTAGATGTTTATTATGTTATTATAATGGATGGCAGTCATTTGTCTGCATTCATATGCTGTGTGTTACATTTGTATCATTGTGTGAATGCGCATTAATGTCTGTCAGCTCCATGTCTCTGATCCTGCCACGACCAGCAGAGTGCTACATATGCTGCTATACAATTATATAGATAGATATGTGATAGATAGATAGATAGATAGATAGATAGATAGATAGATAGATAGATATGGGATAGATAGATAGATAGATAGATAGATAGATAGATAGATATGGGATAGATAGATAGATAGATAGATAGATAGATAGATAGATATGAGATAGATAGATAGATAGATAGATAGATAGATAGATAGATATGGGATAGATAAATAGATAGATAGATAGATAGATAGATATGGGATAGATAGATAGATAGATAGATAGATAGATAGATAGATAGATAGATAGATATGGGATAGATAGATAGATAGATAGATAGATAGATAGATATGGGATAGATAGATAGATAGATAGATAGATAGATATGAGATAGATAGATAGATAGATAGATAGATAGATAGATAGATAGATATGGGATAGATAAATAGATAGATAGATAGATATGGGATAGATAGATAGATAGATAGATAGATAGATAGATATGAGATAGATAGATAGATAGATAAATAGATAGATAGAGTAGTGAAATATTCGAAATTTCGAATTTCGATTCGAATAGACCGCGTTACTCGACTACTCGACCGATTATCGAATCCCATTATAGTCTATGGGAAAAAAAATGCTCGCCACTTGGAAATCTCAATTCGACCACTTGGAGGTCACCAAGTCCACCCTGAAACATCAGAAAATGATGCCAACACTGCTGGAATGCAACTGGGACAGCAGGGGAAGCATGTCTGGGTGCATATAACGCGCCCAAGTCGCACTATTACGCCACTATCACAGCCTCTCAACAATACACTCCAAACACAATATAACTTCTACGTAAAGTGAGACAAGACAAGGAAACCTTCTTTCCTCTACATTGCCATGGACCCCAAGCCAAACTGTACAAAAAAGAAGAACAAAATTCTGCACCCCTTAAAATCACGTTGCCTAATGACAACCACAGATGGCATAGGCAAGGGGGAAAATAAATAGACCCCACCCCTAATTGTCATTGTGTGTGTGTGTGTGTGTGTGTGTGTGTGTGTGTGTGTGAGAGATGTGGTCAGACATGTCCTCTTGTGTCATTGTGTCACCCCAGCAGTAAGGGAAGCTTAAAGGAGGAGGTTTGTTACAGTGTGTTACCCCAGCAGTAAGGGAAGCTTACAGGAGGAGGTTTGTTACAGTGTGTTACCCCAGCAGTAAGGGAAGCTTACAGGAGGAGGTTTGTTACAGTGTGTCACCCCAGCAGTCAGGGAAGCTTACAGGAGGAGGTTTGTTACAGTGTGTCACCCCAGCAGTCAGGGAAGCTTACAGGAGGAGGTTTGTTACAGTGTGTCACCCCAGCAGTCAGGGAAGCTTACAGGAGGAGGTTTGTTACAGTGTGTCACCCCAGCAGTAAGGGAAGCTTACAGGAGGAGGTTTGTTACATTGTGTCACCCCAGCAGTCAGGGAAGCTTACAGGAGGAGGTTTGTTACAGTGTGTCACCCCAGCAGTAAGGGAAGCTTACAGGAGGAGGTTTGTTACAGTGTGTCACCCCAGCAGTAAGGGAAGCTTACAGGAGGAGGTTTGTTACAGTGTGTTACCCCAGCAGTAAGGGAAGCTTACAGGAGGAGGTTTGTTACAGTGTGTCACCCCAGCAGTCAGGGAAGCTTACAGGAGGAGGTTTGTTACAGTGTGTCACCCCAGCAGTCAGGGAAGCTTACAGGAGGAGGTTTGTTACAGTGTGTCACCCCAGCAGTAAGGGAAGCTTACAGGAGGAGGTTTGTTACAGTGTGTCACCCCAGCAGTAAGGGAAGCTTACAGGAGGAGGTTTGTTACATTGTGTCACCCCAGCAGTCAGGGAAGCTTACAGGAGGAGGTTTGTTACAGTGTGTCACCCCAGCAGTAAGGGAAGCTTACAGGAGGAGGTTTGTTACAGTGTGTCACCCCAGCAGTAAGGGAAGCTTACAGGAGGAGGTTTGTTACAGTGTGTCACCCCAGCAGTCAGGGAAGCTTACAGGAGGAGGTTTGTTACAGTGTGTCACCCCAGCAGTAAGGGAAGCTTACAGGAGGAGGTTTGTTACAGTGTGTCACCCCAGCAGTCAGGGAAGCTTACAGGAGGAGGTTTGTTACAGTGTGTCACCCCAGCAGTAAGGGAAGCTTAAAGGAGGAGGTATGTTACAGTGTGTTACCCCAGCAGTAAGGGAAGCTTACAGGAGGAGGTTTGTTGCAGTGTGTCACCCCAGCAGTCAGGGAAGCTTACAGGAGGAGGTTTGTTACAGTGTGTCACCCCAGCAGTCAGGGAAGCTTACAGGAGGAGGTTTGTTACAGTGTGTCACCCCAGCAGTAAGGGAAGCTTACAGGAGGAGGTTTGTTACATTGTGTCACCCCAGCAGTCAGGGAAGCTTACAGGAGGAGGTTTGTTACAGTGTGTCACCCCAGCAGTAAGGGAAGCTTACAGGAGGAGGTTTGTTACAGTGTGTCACCCCAGCAGTAAGGGAAGCTTACAGGAGGAGGTTTGTTACAGTGTGTCACCCCAGCAGTCAGGGAAGCTTACAGGAGGAGGTTTGTTACAGTGTGTCACCCCAGCAGTAAGGGAAGCTTACAGGAGGAGGTTTGTTACAGTGTGTCACCCCAGCAGTAAGGGAAGCTTACAGGAGGAGGTTTGTTACAGTGTGTTACCCCAGCAGTAAGGGAAGCTTAAAGGAGGAGGTTTGTTACATTGTGTCACCCCAGCAGTCAGGGAAGCTTACAGGAGGAGGTTTGTTACAGTGTGTCACCCCAGCAGTAAGGAAAGCTTACAGGAGGAGGTTTGTTACAGTGTGTTACCCCAGCAGTCAGGGAAGCTTAAAGGAGGAGGTTTGTTACATTGTGTCACCCCTGCAGTCAGGGAAGCTTACAGGAGGAGGTTTGTTACATTGTGTCACCCCAGCAGTAAGGGAAGCTTACAGGAGGAGGTTTGTTACAGTGTGTCACCCCAGCAGTCAGGGAAGCTTACAGGAGGAGGTTTGTTACAGTGTGTCACCCCAGCAGTAAGGGAAGCTTACAGGAGGAGGTTTGTTACAGTGTGTCACCCCAGCAGTAAGGGAAGCTTACAGGAGGAGGTTTGTTACAGTGTGTCACCCCAGCAGTAAGGGAAGCTTAAAGGAGGAGGTTTGTTACATTGTGTCACCCCAGCAGTCAGGGAAGCTTACAGGAGGAGGTTTGTTACAGTGTGTCATCCCAGCAGTCAGGGAAGCTTACAGGAGGAGGTTTGTTACAGTGTGTCACCCCAGCAGTCAGGGAAGCTTACAGGAGGAGGTTTGTTACAGTGTGTCACCCCAGCAGTCAGGGAAGCTTACAGGAGGAGGTTTGTTACAGTGTGTCACCCCAGCAGTAAGGGAAGCTTACAGGAGGAGGTTTGTTACAGTGTGTTACCCCAGCAGTAAGGGAAGCTTAAAGGAGGAGGTTTGTTACAGTGTGTCACCCCAGCAGTCAGGGAAGCTTACAGGAGGAGGTTTGTTACAGTGTGTCACCCCAGCAGTAAGGGAAGCTTACAGGAGGAGGTTTGTTACAGTGTGTTACCCCAGCAGTAAGGGAAGCTTAAAGGAGGAGGTTTGTTACATTGTGTCACCCCAGCAGTCAGGGAAGCTTACAGGAGGAGGTTTGTTACATTGTGTCACCCCAGCAGTCAGGGAAGCTTACAGGAGGAGGTTTGTTACAGTGTGTCACCCCAGCAGTAAGGGAAGCTTACAGGAGGAGGTTTGTTACAGTGTGTCACCCCAGCAGTCAGGGAAGCTTACAGGAGGAGGTTTGTTACAGTGTGTCACCCCAGCAGTAAGGGAAGCTTACAGGAGGAGGTTTGTTACAGTGTGTCACCCCAGCAGTAAGGGAAGCTTACAGGAGGAGGTTTGTTACAGTGTGTCACCCCAGCAGTCAGGGAAGCTTACAGGAGGAGGTTTGTTACAGTGTGTCACCCCAGCAGTAAGGGAAGCTTACAGGAGGAGGTTTGTTACAGTGTGTCACCCCAGCAGTAAGGGAAGCTTACAGGAGGAGGTTTGTTACAGTGTGTTACCACAGCAGTAAGGGAAGCTTAAAGGAGGAGGTTTGTTACATTGTGTCACCCCAGCAGTCAGGGAAGCTTACAGGAGGAGGTTTGTTACAGTGTGTCACCCCAGCAGTAAGGAAAGCTTACAGGAGGAGGTTTGTTACAGTGTGTTACCCCAGCAGTCAGGGAAGCTTAAAGGAGGAGGTTTGTTACAGTGTGTTACCCCAGCAGTAAGGGAAGCTTACAGGAGGAGGTTTGTTACAGTGTGTTACCCCAGCAGTAAGGGAAGCTTACAGGAGGAGGTTTGTTACAGTGTGTCACCCCAGCAGTCAGGGAAGCTTACAGGAGGAGGTTTGTTACAGTGTGTCACCCCAGCAGTCAGGGAAGCTTACAGGAGGAGGTTTGTTGCAGTGTGTCACCCCAGCAGTCAGGGAAGCTTACAGGAGGAGGTTTGTTACAGTGTGTCACCCCAGCAGTCAGGGAAGCTTACAGGAGGAGGTTTGTTACAGTGTGTCACCCCAGCAGTAAGGGAAGCTTACAGGAGGAGGTTTGTTACATTGTGTCACCCCAGCAGTCAGGGAAGCTTACAGGAGGAGGTTTGTTACAGTGTGTCACCCCAGCAGTAAGGGAAGCTTACAGGAGGAGGTTTGTTACAGTGTGTCACCCCAGCAGTAAGGGAAGCTTACAGGAGGAGGTTTGTTACAGTGTGTCACCCCAGCAGTCAGGGAAGCTTACAGGAGGAGGTTTGTTACAGTGTGTCACCCTAGCAGTAAGGGAAGCTTACAGGAGGAGGTTTGTTACAGTGTGTCACCCCAGCAGTAAGGGAAGCTTACAGGAGGAGGTTTGTTACAGTGTGTTACCCCAGCAGTAAGGGAAGCTTAAAGGAGGAGGTTTGTTACATTGTGTCACCCCAGCAGTCAGGGAAGCTTACAGGAGGAGGTTTGTTACAGTGTGTCACCCCAGCAGTAAGGAAAGCTTACAGGAGGAGGTTTGTTACAGTGTGTTACCCCAGCAGTCAGGGAAGCTTAAAGGAGGAGGTTTGTTACATTGTGTCACCCCTGCAGTCAGGGAAGCTTACAGGAGGAGGTTTGTTACATTGTGTCACCCCAGCAGTAAGGGAAGCTTACAGGAGGAGGTTTGTTACAGTGTGTCACCCCAGCAGTCAGGGAAGCTTACAGGAGGAGGTTTGTTACAGTGTGTCACCCCAGCAGTCAGGGAAGCTTACAGGAGGAGGTTTGTTACAGTGTGTCACCCCAGCAGTCAGGGAAGCTTACAGGAGGAGGTTTGTTACAGTGTGTCACCCCAGCAGTAAGGGAAGCTTACAGGAGGAGGTTTGTTACAGTGTGTCACCCCAGCAGTAAGGGAAGCTTACAGGAGGAGGTTTGTTACAGTGTGTCACCCCAGCAGTAAGGGAAGCTTAAAGGAGGAGGTTTGTTACATTGTGTCACCCCAGCAGTCAGGGAAGCTTACAGGAGGAGGTTTGTTACAGTGTGTCATCCCAGCAGTCAGGGAAGCTTACAGGAGGAGGTTTGTTACAGTGTGTCACCCCAGCAGTCAGGGAAGCTTACAGGAGGAGGTTTGTTACAGTGTGTCACCCCAGCAGTCAGGGAAGCTTACAGGAGGAGGTTTGTTACAGTGTGTCACCCCAGCAGTAAGGGAAGCTTACAGGAGGAGGTTTGTCCAGTGTGTTACCCCAGCAGTAAGGGAAGCTTAAAGGAGGAGGTTTGTTACAGTGTGTCACCCCAGCAGTCAGGGAAGCTTACAGGAGGAGGTTTGTTACAGTGTGTCACCCCAGCAGTAAGGGAAGCTTACAGGAGGAGGTTTGTTACAGTGTGTTACCCCAGCAGTAAGGGAAGCTTAAAGGAGGAGGTTTGTTACATTGTGTCACCCCAGCAGTCAGGGAAGCTTACAGGAGGAGGTTTGTTACATTGTGTCACCCCAGCAGTCAGGGAAGCTTACAGGAGGAGGTTTGTTACAGTGTGTCACCCCAGCAGTAAGGGAAGCTTACAGGAGGAGGTTTGTTACAGTGTGTCACCCCAGCAGTCAGGGAAGCTTACAGGAGGAGGTTTGTTACAGTGTGTCACCCCAGCAGTAAGGGAAGCTTACAGGAGGAGGTTTGTTACAGTGTGTCACCCCAGCAGTAAGGGAAGCTTACAGGAGGAGGTTTGTTACAGTGTGTCACCCCAGCAGTCAGGGAAGCTTACAGGAGGAGGTTTGTTACAGTGTGTCACCCCAGCAGTAAGGGAAGCTTACAGGAGGAGGTTTGTTACAGTGTGTCACCCCAGCAGTAAGGGAAGCTTACAGGAGGAGGTTTGTTACAGTGTGTTACCACAGCAGTAAGGGAAGCTTAAAGGAGGAGGTTTGTTACATTGTGTCACCCCAGCAGTCAGGGAAGCTTACAGGAGGAGGTTTGTTACAGTGTGTCACCCCAGCAGTAAGGAAAGCTTACAGGAGGAGGTTTGTTACAGTGTGTTACCCCAGCAGTCAGGGAAGCTTAAAGGAGAAGGTTTGTTACATTGTGTCACCCCTGCAGTCAGGGAAGCTTACAGGAGGAGGTTTGTTACATTGTGTCACCCCAGCAGTAAGGGAAGCTTACAGGAGGAGGTTTGTTACAGTGTGTCACCCCAGCAGTCAGGGAAGCTTACAGGAGGAGGTTTGTTACAGTGTGTCACCCCAGCAGTCAGGGAAGCTTACAGGAGGAGGTTTGTTACAGTGTGTCACCCCAGCAGTCAGGGAAGCTTACAGGAGGAGGTTTGTTACAGTGTGTCACCCCAGCAGTAAGGGAAGCTTACAGGAGGAGGTTTGTTACAGTGTGTCACCCCAGCAGTAAGGGAAGCTTACAGGAGGAGGTTTGTTACAGTGTGTTACCCCAGCAGTAAGGGAAGCTTAAAGGAGGAGGTTTGTTACATTGTGTCACCCCAGCAGTCAGGGAAGCTTACAGGAGGAGGTTTGTTACAGTGTGTCACCCCAGCAGTAAGGGAAGCTTAAAGGAGGAGGTTTGTTACATTGTGTCACCCCAGCAGTCAGGGAAGCTTACAGGAGGAGGTTTGTTACATTGTGTCACCCCAGCAGTAAGGGAAGCTTACAGGAGGAGGTTTGTTACAGTGTGTCATCCCAGCAGTCAGGGAAGCTTACAGGAGGAGGTTTGTTACAGTGTGTCACCCCAGCAGTCAGGGAAGCTTACAGGAGGAGGTTTGTTACAGTGTGTCACCCCAGCAGTCAGGGAAGCTTACAGGAGGAGGTTTGTTACAGTGTGTCACCCCAGCAGTCAGGGAAGCTTACAGGAGGAGGTTTGTCCAGTGTGTTACCCCAGCAGTAAGGGAAGCTTAAAGGAGGAGGTTTGTTACAGTGTGTCACCCCAGCAGTCAGGGAAGCTTACATGAGGAGGTTTGTTACAGTGTGTCACCCCAGCAGTAAGGGAAGCTTACAGGAGGAGGTTTGTTACAGTGTGTTACCCCAGCAGTAAGGGAAGCTTAAAGGAGGAGGTTTGTTACATTGTGTCACCCCAGCAGTCAGGGAAGCTTACAGGAGGAGGTTTGTTACAGTGTGTCACCCCAGCAGTAAGGGAAGCTTACAGGAGGAGGTTTGTTACAGTGTGTCACCCCAGCAGTAAGGGAAGCTTACAGGAGGAGGTTTGTTACAGTGCGTTACCCCAGCAGTAAGGGAAGCTTAAAGGAGGAGGTTTGTTACATTGTGTCACCCCAGCAGTCAGGGAAGCTTACAGGAGGAGGTTTGTTACAGTGTGTCACCCCAGCAGTAAGGGAAGCTTACAGGAGGAGGTTTGTTACAGTGTGTTACCCCAGCAGTCAGGGAAGCTTAAAGGAGGAGGTTTGTTACAGTGTGTTACCCCAGCAGTAAGGGAAGCTTAAAGGAGGAGGTTTGTTACATTGTGTCACCCCAGCAGTCAGGGAAGCTTACAGGAGGAGGTTTGTTACAGTGTGTCACCCCAGCAGTAAGGGAAGCTTAGAGCTGAGACCTCTTAAAAATTGTGTGGAGGCCCAAGAGCTGAGACCTTTTAAAAATTGTGTGGAGTCCCAAGAGCTGAGACCTCTCAAACATTGTGTGGAGTCTCAAGAGCTGAGACCTTTTAAACATTGTGTGGAGTCCCAAGTGCTGAGACCTCTCAAACATTGTGTGGAGTCCCAAGAGCTGAGACCTCTCAAACATTGTGTGGAGTCCCAAGAGCTGAGACCTCTTAAAAATTGTGTGGAGGCCCAAGAGCTGAGACCTCTTAAAAATTGTGTGGAGGCCCAAGAGCTGAGACCTCTTAAAAATTGATTGTATTAAGCCCAAGAGGTGAGCCATAATTTTTTTTATTAATACAGCAATTCTACGGCGGTTAAGGAGGAGGAGGAGGAGGAAATGGCACTTCATACAGATGGCACTTCACTCTTGGCTGCTTTCCACTGTTGTACAAGCAAAGTCCGGGTCAATCCACTTGCTGTTCATTTTGATTAGCGTCAGCCTGTCGGCACTGTCGGTTGACAGGCGGCTGCGCTTATCGGTTATAATGCCCCCGGCTGCGCTGAACACCCTCTCTGATAGCACGCTGGCGGCAGGGCAGGCAAGCACCTCCAAGGCGTACAGGGACAGTCTTCCCCTTTGTTGTGTGCTGCCACTGCGGTCCAGACCTCCAGCCAGGACACCTCCACATCTGCCTCTGCCTCGGCTACTTTGGGGCCTTCTCCTTCAGCCCCCCCTTCCCCCGCATCTTCGTCTGCACCTTCCATCTCCTCGTCCCATCAACTGTCCATCTCGCAGGCGTTCAACCGCAGGCGGAAGTACGCCTCCAGTCACCCCCAAGCCCAAGCCTTAACCTGCCTCATCTCCAAACTGCTGGCCCTGGAGATGTTGCCGTTTAGGCTTGGCGAGACGCAGGCCTTCCGCGACCTGATGGCGGCTGCCGCACCTCGCTATTCCGTCCCTAGCCGCCACTATTTTTCCCGGTGTGGCGTCCCCGCCCTGCACCAGCACGTGTCGCGTAACATCAGGCGGGCCCTGAGGTACGCAGTCAGCGCAAAGGTCCACTTGACCACCGACTCGTGGACAAGCGCTTGCGGGCAAGGACGCTACATCTCTTTGACGGCACACTGGGTGAATGTTGTGGAAGCGGGGACGGGGTCGCAAACAGGGACAGCCTACATACCACCCCCGCCCAAGATTGCCAGCACGGGTTCTGATAGACCCCCCTCCTCTTCCTCCTCCTCCTCCTCCTCTGCCTTAACATCGCCCTCAGCCCCTAGCTGGAAGCGTTGCAGCACTGGCGCGGGGAGAAGTCAGCAGGCGGTGCTTAAGCTCATCAGCTTGGGCGACAGGAAGCACAGCGCCGCAGAGGTGAGGCACGCCATATTGCAGCAGACAGAGATGTGGCTGTCGCCGCTGCAGCTAGGACCAGGCATGGTCGTGTGCGATAACGGCCGTAACCTGGTGGCGGCTCTGGAGCTTGCAGAACTCAATCACGTACCATGCCTGGCCCACGTTTTTAATTTGGTAGTACAAAAGTTTCTAAAGACTTACCCCAACCTGGCAGAGCTACTGGTCAAAGTGCGGCGCTTGTGCGCTCACTTTCGGAAGTCAACTGTAGCTGCTGCTAGCTTTAAAAAAATCCAGCAACGCCTCCATTTGCCTCAACATCGGCTGTTGTGCGACCTGCCCACTCGCTGGAATTCCACCTATTGCATGTTGGCCAGGGTGTGTGAGCAGCAGAGAGCATTGATGGAGTACCAGATGATGCATCCACTCGTGCATCCAACTCAGCTCCCTCAGTTTGCCAACCACGAGTGGCCATGGATGGCAGACATATGCGATGTATTGCGTATCTTTGAGGAGTCCACTAAGAAGGTCAGCAGTGAGGACGCTATAGTGAGCGTAACCATCCCGCTCCTATGCGTCCTTAAAGAAACGCTCATCGCAATAAGGGAGAGCGCATTGCACACAGAGGAGACGGGGGTAGGAGGAGACGCAACGCAGGTAGACAGTCAGACCACACTTTTGTCTGCTGCTCGGTGGCAGTTGCAGGAGGAGGAGGATGAGGAGGACAACGTGGAGGTGGCTGTGGAAGAGGATGCTGGCGGCGAGGGTAGCAGTCAGGCTGTGTGCGTCCCATTGGTTCAGCGCGGATGGGGCGGAGAGGAGGAGGAAGAGGAGGAAATGGAAAATGATCCTTCTGGTGGGGGCAGTGACGTCATGCCTACTCAGAGTCTGGCACACATGGCTGACTTCATGCTGGGCTGCTTTTCCCGGGACATACGTGTTGTCCGGATATTGGAGAACAAACTATACTGGGTCTTCGCACTCCTGGACCCCCGGTATAAAGATAACTTCTCCTCTTTTATTCCGGTAGAGGAGAGGACGAATCGATTACTGGAATACCAGAGGGAACTCTTGCAGAACATGATGCAGATTTTCCCACCCAGCATCGCTGGCGGCAGAGAGGAGAGTGTCTCCCAGAGTCTGACAACATCGATCAGGCCCACAGCCACCAGGGGAACACTCTCCAAGGTGTGGGACACGTTCATGTCACCCCCTTGTGCAACTTCCATCACTGCGGGGCCCGCTATCAGCAGGAGGGACAAGTATCGGCGGATGTTGCGGGACTACCTGGCAGACCACACCCCTGTCCTCCCCGATCCCTCGGCGCCCTACACTTACTGGGTCTCCAAGTTGGACACGTGGCTGGAAGGCAGTGGCAGCAAGACCGGGCGCAGGTTGTATTGCGTTTGCTCTCTCCCACTCAGCCCAGTGCTTGACTTCCAAGTGACGGCGCATGCCTGAGGTGGTCAGATTGCTCTTCTCAGAGCCCCTACTCAGTTTTGAGTGGCAGATTGCGCAAACCGCGCTCAGTTTGTCGTCCGCGCAAACATTAAAAAATCTCCACACCACAGAAGTACGAGGCCTCGATGGGGAAGCTTCGCGCAACTGCCTGCTGCCGGGAAGAGCTTCGGCCCTGCTGGCTGTGGCCTGCCTTCTCTGTCTGGACTGTCCTCTGCCTCTGGACTGTCCTCTGCCTCTTGCTGCCTTATTCGGTGATGCGCAGACCGCATCTCCACTGCTTTCCCCGCTGGACATCACCCCTGTCCAAGTGGGGTCGGTCATTTCGTCGTCCACCACCTCCTCTTCCACTTCCTCTCTCTGCTCCTCCTCCTGCCCACTGGACATTCCAACAGCCCCCCTTGATGGCAACTGCGTCTCATCATCATCGCTCATGATAGCAGATGCTGGTTCCGGGTCCACATCACTAGGAGATGGCGGATACTCAAGTGTTTGGGCATCACTACAAACAAATTCCTCTGCTAGCTCCTGGGATTCTTGCGGCACATCTGGAAAAGGACCCGAAAAGAGGTCCTGGGAGGGGTCAAGGGTGGGCTGACTCTGTTGGCCAGGTTGGGAGGAAGGAGGGTCAGAGTGAGACTGTGTGGATGACTGGGTGGTGGACAAGTGACTGGAAGCGTTATCGGCCATCCATTGCACCACCTGTTCACGCTGCTCAGGCCTCAACAGAGGTGTACCCCGCCCCCCGCATTACTGTCCCATAAAGGCAGGGAAATGGGTGAGCGTAATGCTGGCTGCCCCTCACCAGCATGCATTGTATCCCCACTGGCTTCAACGCGGTTTGTGCCCCCACCAGCATTTCCGCGCCCCCGTCCTCGTCCACGTCCCTTTGCGCTAGCCCTCCGCATTTCAGACGTTTTACTTTTTTGGCCACGCGTTATGCCAAATATAAATATATTTTTTAGGAGAACACCTGGCTATACAGCCGTATACTGCCAGAAGGTGAAATGGTGCCTATACGCACTGGGTATATAACAGTCTTTTGTTGGCATAGAGGACACAAAACAGTAGAGCCAAATATAAATATATTTTTAAGGAGAACACCTGGCTATACAGCCGTATACTGCCAGAAGGTGAAATGGTGCCTAATACGCACTGGGTATATAACAGGGTTTTGTTGGTAAAGAGGACACAAAACAGTAGTGCCAAATATAAATATATTTTTAAGGAGAACACCTGGCTATACAGCCGTATACTGCCAGAAGGTAAAATGGTGCCTATACGCACTGGGTATATAACAGTGTTTTGTTGGCACAGAGGACACAAAACAGTAGAGCCAAATATAAATATATTTTTAAGGAGAACACCTGGCTATACAGCCGTATACTGCCAGAAGGTGAAATGGTGCCTAATACGCACTGGGTATATAACAGTGTTTTGTTGGCACAGAGGACACAAAACAGTAGAGCCAAATATAAATATATTTTTAAGGAGAACACCTGGCTATACAGCCGTATACTGCCAGAAGGTGAAATGGTGCCTAATACGCACTGGGTATATAACAGGGTTTTGTTGGTAAAGAGGACACAAAACAGTAGTGCCAAATATAAATATATTTTTAAGGAGAACACCTGGCTATACAGCCGTATACTGCCAGAAGGTGAAATGGTGCCTATACGCACCGGGTATAAAACAGTGTTTTGTTGGCACAGAGGACACAAAACAGTAGTGCAAAATATAGTTTTGTATATAGGTGCTAATACACCACTGAAGTCTTTCTGTCCCTATTCCAGCAGCAGCTACCAGTCACTAAAGCAGCCGTTTTGAGCAGAGTGTATATCGTTTTGTATATAGGTGGTAATACACCACTGAAGTCTTTCTGTCCCTATTCCAGCAGCAGCTACCCCTCACTAAAGCAGCCGTTGTGTGCAGTGTGTATATAGCTAGAATGAGCTATATACCGTTCAGCATAGTAGCCCTAATAAGGGCTCTCAATGACTCTCTTGTCTTCTGGTAGCTGGTATATATGGTGGTAAATGCGATATTCTGAGCTTCTGGGGCCCTGCCTGCCTACATATGAGCTATATACTGTTCAACATAGTAGCCCTAATAAGGGCTCTCAATGACTCTCTTGTCTTCTGGTAGCTGGTATATATGGTGGTAAATGCGATATTCTGAGCTTCTGGGGCCCTGCCTGCCTACATATGGGATATATACTGTTCAGCATAGTAGCCCTAATAAGGGCTCTCAATGACTCTCTTGTCTTCTGGTAGCTGGTATATATGGTGGTAAATGCGATATTCTGAGCTTCTGGGGCCCTGCCTGCCTACATATGGGCTATATACTGTTCAGCATAGTAGCCCTAATAATAAGGACTCTCAATGACTCTCTTGTCTTCCGGTAGCTGGTATATATGGTGGTAAATGCGATATTCTGAGCTTCTGGGGCCCTGCCTGCCTACATATGGGCTATATACTGTTCAGCATAGTAGCCCTAATAATAAGGACTCTCAATGACTCTCTTGTCTTCTGGTAGCTGGTATATATGGTGGTAAATGCGATATTCTGAGCTTCTGGGGCCCTGCCTGCCTACATATGGGATATATACTGTTCAGCATAGTAGCCCTAATAAGGGCTCTCAATGACTCTCTTGTCTTCTGGTAGCTGGTATATATGGTGGTAAATGCGATATTCTGAGCTTCTGGGGCCCTGCCTGCCTACATATGGGATATATACTGTTCAGCATAGTAGCCCTAATAAGGGCTCTCAATGACTCTCTTGTCTTCTGGTAGCTGGTATATATGGTGGTAAATGCGATATTCTGAGCTTCTGGGGCCCTGCCTGCCTACATATGGGCTATATACTGTTCAGCATAGTAGCCCTAATAATAAGGACTCTCAATGACTCTCTTGTCTTCTGGTAGCTGGTATATATGGTGGTAAATGCGATATTCTGAGCTTCTGGGGCCCTGCCTGCCTACATATGGGCTATATACTGTTCAGCATAGTAGCCCTAATAATAAGGACTCTCAATGACTCTCTTGTCTTCTGGTAGCTGGTATATATGGTGGTAAATGCGATATTCTGATCTTCTGGGGCCCTGCCTGCCTACATATGAGCTATATACTGTTCAGCATAGTAGCCCTAATAATAAGGACTCTCAATGACTCTCTTGTCTTCTGGTAGCTGGTATATATGGTGGTAAATGCGATATTCTGAGCTTCTGGGGCCCTGCCTGCCTACATATGGGCTATATACTGTTCAGCATAGTAGCCCTAATAATAAGGACTCTCAATGACTCTCTTGTCTTCTGGTAGCTGGTATATATGGTGGTAAATGCGATATTCTGAGCTTCTGGGGCCCTGCCTGCCTACATATGAGCTATATACTGTTCAGCATAGTAGCCCTAATAATAAGGACTCTCAATGACTCTCTTGTCTTCTGGTAGCTGGTATATATGGTGGTAAATGCGATATTCTGAGCTTCTGGGGCCCTGCCTGCCTACATATGGGCTATATACTGTTCAACATAGTAGCCCTAATAAGGGCTCTCAATGACTCTCTTGTCTTCTGGTAGCTGGTATATATGGTGGTAAAAGCGATATTCTGAGCTTCTGGGGCCCTGCCTGCCTACATATGAGCTATATACTGTTCAGCATAGTAGCCCTAATAATAAGGACTCTCAATGACTCTCTTATCTTCTGGTAGCTGGTATATATGGTGGTAAATGCGATATTCTGAGCTTCTGGGGCCCTGCCTGCCTACATATGGGATATATACTGTTCAGCATAGTAGCCCTAATAAGGGCTCTCAATGACTCTCTTGTCTTCTGGTAGCTGGTATATATGGTGGTAAATGCGATATTCTGAGCTTCTGGGGCCCTGCCTGCCTACATATGGGATATATACTGTTCAGCATAGTAGCCCTTATAAGGGCTCTCAATGACTCTCTTGTCTTCTGGTAGCTGGTATATATGGTGGTAAATGCGATATTCTGAGCTTCTGGGGCCCTGCCTGCCTACATATGAGCTATATACTGTTCAGCATAGTAGCCCTAATAATAAGGACTCTCAATGACTCTCTTGTCTTCTGGTAGCTGGTATATATGGTGGTAAATGCGATATTCTGAGCTTCTGGGGCCCTGCCTGCCTACATATGAGCTATATACTGTTCAACATAGTAGCCCTAATAAGGGCTCTCAATGACTCTCTTGTCTTCTGGTAGCTGGTATATATGGTGGTAAATGCGATATTCTGAGCTTCTGGGGCCCTGCCTGCCTACATATGAGCTATATACTGTTCAGCGTAGTAGCCCTAATAATAAGGACTCTCAATGACTCTCTTGTCTTCTGGTAGCTGGTATATATGGTGGTAAATGCGATATTCTGAGCTTCTGGGGCCCTGCCTGCCTACATATGAGCTATATACTGTTCAGCATAGTAGCCCTAATAATAAGGACTCTCAATGACTCTCTTGTCTTCTGGTAGCTGGTATATATGGTGGTAAATGCGATATTCTGAGCTTCTGGGGCCCTGCCTGCCTACATATGAGCTATATACTGTTCAACATAGTAGCCCTAATAAGGGCTCTCAATGACTCTCTTGTCTTCTGGTAGCTGGTATATATGGTGGTAAATGCAATATTCTGAGCTTCTGGGGCCCTGCCTGCCTACATATGAGCTATATACTGTTCAGCATAGTATCCCTAATAATAAGGACTCTCAATGACTCTCTTGTCTTCTGGTAGCTGGTATATATGGTGGTAAATGCGATATTCTGAGCTTCTGGGGCCCTGCCTGCCTACATATGAGCTATATACTGTTCAGCATAGTAGCCCTAATAATAAGGACTCTCAATGACTCTCTTGTCTTCTGGTAGCTGGTATATATGGTGGTAAATGCGATATTCTGAGCTTCTGGGGCCCTGCCTGCCTACATATGGGATATATACTGTTCAGCATAGTAGCCCTAATAAGGGCTCTCAATGACTCTCTTGTCTTCTGGTAGCTGGTATATATGGTGGTAAAAGCGATATTCTGAGCTTCTGGGGCCCTGCCTGCCTACATATGGGATATATACTGTTCAGCATAGTAGCCCTAATAAGGGCTCTCAATGACTCTCTTGTCTTCTGGTAGCTGGTATATATGGTGGTAAAAGCGATATTCTGAGCTTCTGGGGCCCTGCCTGCCTACATATGGGATATATACTGTTCAACATAGTAGCCCTAATAAGGGCTCTCAATGACTCTCTTGTCTTCTGGTAGCTGGTATATATGGTGGTAAATGCGATATTCTGAGCTTCTGGGGCCCTGCCTGCCTACATATGAGCTATATACTGTTCAGCATAGTAGCCCTAATAATAAGGACTCTCAATGACTCTCTTGTCTTCTGGTAGCTGGTATATATGGTGGCAAATGCGATATTCTGAGCTTCTGGGGCCCTGCCTGCCTACATATGGGATATATACTGTTCAGCATAGTAGCCCTAATAAGGGCTCTCAATGACTCTCTTGTCTTCTGGTAGCTGGTATATATGGTGGTAAATGCGATATTCTGAGCTTCTGGGGCCCTGCCTGCCTACATATGGGATATATACTGTTCAGCATAGTAGCCCTAATAAGGACTCTCAATGACTCTCTTGTCTTCTGGTAGCTGGTATATATGGTGGTAAATGCGATATTCTGAGCTTCTGGGGCCCTGCCTGCCTACATATGGGATATATACTGTTCAGCATAGTAGCCCTAATAAGGGCTCTCAATGACTCTCTTGTCTTCTGGTAGCTGGTATATATGGTGGTAAATGCGATATTCTGAGCTTCTGGGGCCCTGCCTGCCTACATATGGGATATATACTGTTCAGCATAGTAGCCCTAATAAGGACTCTCAATGACTCTCTTGTCTTCTGGTAGCTGGTATATATGGTGGTAAAAGCGATATTCTGAGCTTCTGGGGCCCTGCCTGCCTACATATGGGATATATACTGTTCAGCATAGTAGCCCTAATAAGGGCTCTCAATGACTCTCTTGTCTTCTGGTAGCTGGTATATATGGTGGTAAATGCGATATTCTGAGCTTCTGGGGCCCTGCCTGCCTACATATGAGCTATATACTGTTCAGCATAGTAGCCCTAATAATAAGGACTCTCAAAGACTCTCTTGTCTTCTGGTAGCTGGTATATATGGTGGCAAATGCGATATTCTGAGCTTCTGGGGCCCTGCCTGCCTACATATGAGCTATATACTGTTCAACATAGTAGCCCTAATAAGGGCTCTCAATGACTCTCTTGTCTTCTGGTAGCTGGTATATATGGTGGTAAATGCGATATTCTGAGCTTCTGGGGCCCTGCCTGCCTACATATGGGATATATACTGTTCAGCATAGTAGCCCTAATAAGGACTCTCAATGACTCTCTTGTCTTCTGGTAGCTGGTATATATGGTGGTAAAAGCGATATTCTGAGCTTCTGGGGCCCTGCCTGCCTACATATGGGATATATACTGTTCAGCATAGTAGCCCTAATAAGGGCTCTCAATGACTCTCTTGTCTTCTGGTAGCTGGTATATATGGTGGTAAATGCGATATTCTGAGCTTCTGGGGCCCTGCCTGCCTACATATGAGCTATATACTGTTCAGCATAGTAGCCCTAATAATAAGGACTCTCAAAGACTCTCTTGTCTTCTGGTAGCTGGTATATATGGTGGCAAATGCGATATTCTGAGCTTCTGGGGCCCTGCCTGCCTACATATGAGCTATATACTGTTCAACATAGTAGCCCTAATAAGGGCTCTCAATGACTCTCTTGTCTTCTGGTAGCTGGTATATATGGTGGTAAATGCGATATTCTGAGCTTCTGGGGCCCTGCCTGCCTACATATGAGCTATATACTGTTCAGCATAGTAGCCCTAATAATAAGGACTCTCAATGACTCTCTTATCTTCTGGTAGCTGGTATATATGGTGGTAAATGCGATATTCTGAGCTTCTGGGGCCCTGCCTGCCTACATATGGGATATATACTGTTCAGCATAGTAGCCCTAATAAGGGCTCTCAATGACTCTCTTGTCTTCTGGTAGCTGGTATATATGGTGGTAAATGCGATATTCTGAGCTTCTGGGGCCCTGCCTGCCTACATATGAGCTATATACTGTTCAATATAGTAGCCCTAATAAGGGCTCTCAATGACTCTCTTGTCTTCTGGTAGCTGGTATATATGGTGGTAAATGCGATATTCTGAGCTTCTGGGGCCCTGCCTGCCTACATATGGGCTATATACTGTTCAGCATAGTAGCCCTAATAAGGGCTCTTAATGACTCTCTTGTCTTCTGGTAGCTGGTATATATGGTGGTAAATGCGATATTCTGAGCTTCTGGGGCCCTGCCTGCCTACATATGGGATATATACTGTTCAGCATAGTAGCCCTAATAAGGGCTCTCAATGACTCTCTTGTCTTCTGGTAGCTGGTATATATGGTGGTAAATGCGATATTCTGAGCTTCTGGGGCCCTGCCTGCCTACATATGAGCTATATACTGTTCAACATAGTAGCCCTAATAAGGGCTCTCAATGACTCTCTTGTCTTCTGGTAGCTGGTATATATGGTGGTAAATGCGATATTCTGAGCTTCTGGGGCCCTGCCTGCCTACATATGGGCTATATACTGTTCAGCATAGTAGCCCTAATAAGGGCTCTTAATGACTCTCTTGTCTTCTGGTAGCTGGTATATATGGTGGTAAATGCGATATTCTGAGCTTCTGGGGCCCTGCCTGCCTACATATGGGATATATACTGTTCAGCATAGTAGCCCTAATAAGGGCTCTCAATGACTCTCTTGTCTTCTGGTAGCTGGTATATATGGTGGTAAATGCGATATTCTGAGCTTCTGGGGCCCTGCCTGCCTACATATGAGCTATATACTGTTCAACATAGTAGCCCTAATAAGGGCTCTCAATGACTCTCTTGTCTTCTGGTAGCTGGTATGTATGGTGGTAAATGCGATATTCTGAGCTTCTGGGGCCCTGCCTGCCTACATATGGGCTATATACTGTTCAGCATAGTAGCCCTAATAAGGGCTCTTAATGACTCTCTTGTCTTCTGGTAGCTGGTATATATGGTGGTAAATGCGATATTCCGAGCTTCTGGGGCCCTGCCAGCTACAGCCTGTCTTTCCCTGCTGTGAGCGTCTGTCCCTCACTAAGTTCAAGCTGCTAATGCTGACGAAGAGGAAGTGCTGAGTTTTGTAGATTCGAGGTCACATGGTTTTTCCAGCCAATGCGTGTAGACGCCGTTCTCGCGATGCCAGCGTCTTCCCAGGACCTGTCCCACCCCCCCTGCATGGTGATTGGTGTAAAAAACGCGCCAGGGAAGGTGTAAGGGGAAACGAATTGTGAGTGCGCCATCGCCGCTGTACTTGATCGAAATCGAGTATGACGAATAGCGTAGTATTCGATCGAATACCGACTCGGTCGAATACTACTCGCTCATCTCTATAGATAGATAGATAGATAGATAGATAGATAGATAGATAGATATGAGATAGATAGATAGATATGAGATAGATAGATAGATAGATAGATAGATAGATAGGAGATAGATAGATAGATATGAGATAGATAGATAGATAGATAGATAGATAGATAGATAGATAGATAGTTATGAGATAGATAGATAGATAGATAGATAGATAGATAGATATGAGATAGATAGATAGATAGATAGATAGATAGATAGATAGATAGATATGAGATAGATAGATAGATAGATAGATAGATAGATAGATAGATAGATATGAGATAGATAGATAGATAGATAGATAGATAGATAGATAGATAGATAGATAGATATGAGATAGATAGATAGATAGATAGATAGATAGATATGAGATAGATAGATAGATAGATAGATAGATAGATAGATATGAGATAGATAAATAGATAGATAGATAGATAGATAGATAGATAGATAGATAGATATGAGATAGATAGATAGATAGATAGATAGATAGATATGAGATAGATAGATAGATAGATAGATAGATATGAGATAGATAGATAGATAGATATGAGATAGATAGATAGGTAGATAGATATGAGATAGATAGATAGATAGATAGATAGATAGATAGATAGATAGATAGATATGAGATAGATAGATAGATAGATAGATAGATAGATAGATAGATATGATATAGATAGATAGATAGATAGATAGATAGATAGATAGATAGATAGAATTATATACAGACACACACCAGCCATGATCCTTACTTTATGAGTAGAGCTCTGTGTTGTTCTCACTTAACACAAGTCCCTATGGACTGAGCTCATTCACCAGCTGCCCCCATCAATCTGTCTCCATGGTTATCCCCCTCTTTGTTTAGAATTAACCCTCACACCACTGAGAACCTTTCCTTCTTGGTTTGTAACTCAACTTACCTAGAACAGCAGGAAACTCGAGTCTTTTATTTTTCTCTTAATAAAATGCTTTAGAGAAGTTGCAAAACGATATATATATATATATATATATATATATATATATATATATATATATATTTTGTAGAAAGAGTAAAGCCAGCCAGCGATCGTTTAAAAATCCTTCAAGTATTTATTGTCTTCATTTAAAATCAATAGTCCAACAGGTCAGAGCATTCATCAAAATGTACATGAAGGGCCCCAACGCGTTTCGGACAGCGAGTCCTTAATCGTGGCTATATATATATTTACTGATGATGTATTGATACCCTCCAGACAGTTGAGATTGGTATTAAAAGCTCATAGTATGTATAGTATTATTTTTATTATCATTATTGATATTATTATTATTATTATTATTATTAATAATTATATATATATATATATATATATATATATATATATATATATATACATAAAAAGTTGACGGCAGAAGGAGACCATATTTATTATATTATATTATATTTTATATTATTATATTATATATATATTATAATATATATATATATATATATATATATATATATATATATATATATATATAATTAATATTATTATAATAATTATTATATATATATATATATATATATATATATATATATATATATATATATATATATATATAAATATATATATATATATATATATATATATATATATATTAATTATTATAATAATATTATTGATAATAATAATAGCAGCAGACTCATTTAATTAGTTAGCGCAATGTATGAATGTTTTAAAAGGAATTTCGCAGGCCCTGGAGTCTTTTAGTCAATGAAAGTTGAAAAGGAGTGAAAAGTTCTCTACTCTTCTTAGGAGTAGAAATGTACTATTAGCTTTTATTGCCTTCCTAGGGGGTGACTCAGTAACAGCGACATTGCCTTTCATTGTCTTCCCCATATAGGAAGTGTGGCATCGGCCCCTCCCATTCTCATAGGCAGTGTGGCATTCCCCTCTCCCATCGCCCATAGGCAGTGTGGCATCCCGCCTCCCGTTCTCATAGGCAATGTGGCATCCCCCCTCCCATCCCCCATAGGCAGTGTGGCATCCCGCCTCCCGTTCTCATAGGCAGTGTGGCATTCCTCCTCCCATTCCCCATATAGGCAGTGTGACATTCCCCCTCCCATTCCCCATATAGGCAGTGTGGCATTCCCCCTCCCATTCCCCATATAGGCAGTGTGGCATTCCCCCTCCCATTCCCCATATAGGCAGTGTGGCATTCCCCCTCCCATTCCCCATATAGGCAGTGTGGCATTCCCCCTCCCATTCCCCATATAGGCAGTGTGGCATTCCCCCTCCCATTCCCCATATAGGCAGTGTGGCATTCCCCCTCCCATTCCCCATATAGGCAGTGTGGCATTCTCCCCTCACATCCCCCATAGGCAGTGTGGCATTCCCCTCTCCCATCGCCCATAGGCAGTGTGGCATCCCCCCCTCCCATCCCCCATAGGCAGTGTGGCATCCCCCCTCCCGTTCTCATAGGCAGTGTGGCATCCCCCCTCCCATTCTCATAGGCAGTGTGGCATTCTCCCCCTCCCATTCCCATAGGCAGTGTGGCATTCCCCCTCTCATCCCCCATAGGCAGTGTGGCATCCCCCTCCCATTCCCATAGGCAGTGTGGCATTCCCCCCTCCTATACCCCAAAGGCAGTGTGGCATCCCCTCTCCCATTCCCTATAGGCAGTGTGGCATCTCCCCTCCCATTCCCATATAGGCAGCATGGCAATTCTCTCTCCCATCCCCCATAGACAGTGAGGCATCTCCCCTCCCATTCCCATATAGGCAGTGTGGCATTCCCCCCTCCCGTTCCCCATAGGCAGTGTGGCATCTCCGCTCCCATTCTCATAGGCAGTGTGGCATCCCCCCTCCGATTCCCCATAGGCAGTGTGGCATCTCCGCTCCCATTCTCATAGGCAGTGTGGCATCTCCACTCCCATTCCCCATAGGCAGTGTGGCATCCCCCCTCCCATTCCCACAGGCAGTATGGCATTCCCCCCTTCCATTCCCACAGGCAGTGTGGCATCCCCCTCCCATTCCCCATATAGGCAGTGTGGTATTCCCCTCCCATTCCCCATATAGGCAGTGTGGTATCCCCCCCTCCATTCCCATCTAGGCAGAGTAGCATCCCCCTCCCATTACCCATATAGGCAGTGTGGCATCCCCCCTCCCATTCCCCACAGGCAGTATGGCATTCCCCCCTCCCATTCCCCATATAGGTAGTGTGGCATCCCCCCTCCCATTCCCCATATAGGCAGTGTGACATTCCCCCCTCCCATTCCCCATATAGGCAGTGTGACATTCCCCCTCCCATTCCCCATATAGGCAGTGTGGCATTCCCCCCTCCCATTCCCCATATAGGCAGTGTGACATTTCCCCTCCCATTCCCCATATAGGCAGTGTGACATTCCCCCTCCCATTCCCCATATAGGCAGTGTGGCATTCCCCCTCCCATTCCCCATATAGGCAGTGTGGCATTCCCCCTCCCATTCCCCATATAGGCAGTGTGGCATCCCCCCTCCCATTCCCCATATAGGCAGTGTGGCACCCCCCCTCCCATTCCCCATATAGGCAGTGTGGCATCCCCCCTCCCATTCCCCATATAGGCAGTGTGACATTCCCCCTCCCATTCCCCATATAGACAGTGTGGCATTCCCCCTCCCATTCCCCATATAGGCAGTGTGGCATCCACCCTCCCATTACCCATATAGGCAGTGTGGCATCCCCCTCCCATTCTCCATATAGGCAGTGTGGCATCCACCCTCCCATTCCCCATATAGGCAGTGTGGCATCCACCCTCCCATTCCCCATATAGGCAGTGTGGCATCCATCCTCCCATTACCCATATAGGCAGTGTGGCATCCACCCTCCCATTACCCATATAGGCAGTGTGGCATTCCCCCTTCCATTCCCCATATAGGCAGTGTGGCATTCCCCCTCCCATTCCCCATATAGGCTGTGTGACATCCCCCCCTCCCATTCCCCATATAGGCAGTGTGGCATTCCCCCCTCCCATTCCCCATATAGGCTGTGTGGCATTCCCCCTTCCATTCCCCATATAGGCAGTGTGGCATTCCCCCTCCCATTCCCCATATAGGCTGTGTGGCATTCCCCCTCCCATTCCCCATATAGGCAGTGTGGCATTCCCCCCTCCCATTCCCCATATAGGCTGTGTGGCATTCCCCCTCCCATTCCCCATATAGGCAGTGTGGCATTCCCCCTCCCATTCCCCATATAGGCTGTGTGACATCCCCCCCTCCCATTCCCCATATAGGCAGTGTGACATTCCCCCTCCCATTCCCCATATAGGCAGTGTGGCATTCCCCCTTCCATTCCCCATATAGGCAGTGTGGCATTCCCCCTCCCATTCCCCATATAGGCAGTGTGGCATCCCCCCTCCCATTCCCCATATAGGCAGTGTGGCATTCCCCCTCCCATTCCCCATATAGGCAGTGTGGCATTCCCCCTCCCATTCCCCATATAGGCAGTGTGGCATTCCCCCTCCCATTCCCCATATAGGCAGTGTGGCATTCCCCCTCCCATTCCCCATATAGGCAGTGTGGCATTCCCCCTCCCATTCCCCATATAGGCAGTGTGGCATTCCCCCTCCCATTCCCCATATAGGCAGTGTGGCATTCCCCCTCCCATTCCCCATATAGGCAGTGTGGCATTCCCCCTCCCATTCCCCATATAGGCAGTGTGGCATTCCCCCCTTCCATTCCCCATATAGGCAGTGTGGTATTCCCCCTCCCATTCCCCATATAGGCAGTGTGACATTCCCCCTCCCATTCCCCATATAGGCAGTGTGGCATTCCCCCTCCCATTCCCCATATAGGCAGTGTGGCATTCCCCCTTCCATTCCCCATATAGGCAGTGTGGCATTCCCCCTCCCATTCCCCATATAGGCAGTGTGGCATTCCCCCCTCCCATTCCACATATAGGCAGTGTGGCTTTCCCCCTCCCATTCCCCATATAGGCAGTGTGGCATTCCCCCTCCCATTCCCCATATAGGCAGTGTGGCATTCCCCCCTCCCATTCCACATATAGGCAGTGTGGCTTTCCCCCTCCCATTCCCCATATAGGCAGTGTGGCATTCCCCCTCCCATTCCCCATTTAGGCAGTGTGGCATTCCCCCCTCCCATTCCCCATATAGGCAGTGTGGCATTCCCCCCTCCCATTCCCCATATAGGCAGTGTGGCATTCCCCCTTCCATTCCCCATATAGGCAGTGTGGCATTCCCCCCTCCCATTCCCCATATAGGCAGTGTGGCATTCCCCCTCCCATTCCCCATATAGGCAGTGTGGCATCCCCCCTCCCATTCCCCATATAGGCAGTGTGGCATTCCCCCTCCCATTCCCCATATAGGCAGTGTGGCATCCCCCCTCCCATTCCCCATATAGGCAGTGTGGCATTCCCCCTTCCATTCCCCATATAGGCAGTGTGGCATTCCCCCTCCCATTCCCCATATAGGCAGTGTGGCATTCCCCCCTCCCATTCCCCATATAGGCAGTGTGGCATTCCCCCCTCCCATTCCCCATATAGGCAGTGTGGCATTCCCCCTTCCATTCCCCATATAGGCAGTGTGGCATTCCCCCCTCCCATTCCCCATATAGGCAGTGTGACATCCCCCCTCCCATTCCCCATATAGGCAGTGTGGCATTCCCCCTTCCATTCCCCATATAGGCAGTGTGGCATTCCCCCTCCAATTCCCCATATAGGCAGTGTGGCATTCCCCCCTCCCATTCCCCATATAGGCTGTGTGGCATTCCCCCTTCCATTTCCCATATAGGCAGTGTGGCATTCCCCCTCCCATTCCCCATATAGGCAGTGTGGCATTCCCCCTTCCATTCCCTATAGGCAGTGTGGCATTCCCCCTCCCATTCCCCATATAGGCAGTGTGGCATTCCCCCTCCCATTCCCCATATAGGCAGTGTGGCATTCCCCCTCCCATTCCCCATATAGGCAGTGTGGCATTCCCCCTCCCATTCCCCATATAGGCAGTGTGGCATTCCCCCTCCCATTCCCCATATAGGCAGTGTGGCATTCCCTCCCATTCCCCATATAGGCAGTGTGGCATTCCCCCTCCCATTCCCCATATAGGCAGTGTGGCATTCCCCCCTCCCATTCCCCATATAGGCTGTGTGGCATTCCCCCTTCCATTCCCCATATAGGCAGTGTGGCATTCCCCCTCCCATTCCCCATATAGGCTGTGTGACATCCCCCCTCCCATTCCCCATATAGGCAGTGTGGCATTCCCCCTTCCATTCCCCATATAGGCAGTGTGGCATTCCCCCTCCCATTCCCCATATAGGCAGTGTGGCATCCCCCCTCCCATTCCCCATATAGGCAGTGTGGCATTCCCCCCTCCCATTCCACATATAGGCAGTGTGGCATTCCCCCTTCCATTCCCCATATAGGCAGTGTGGCATTCCCCCTTCCATTCCCTATAGGCAGTGTGGCATTCCCCCTCCCATTCCCCATATAGGCAGTGTGGCATTCCCCCTTCCATTCCCCATATAGGCAGTGTGGCATCCCCCCTCCCATTCCCCATATAGGCAGTGTGGCATTCCCCCTTCCATTCCCCATATAGGCAGTGTGGCATTCCCCCTCCCATTCCCCATATAGGCAGTGTGGCATCCCCCCTCCCATTCCCCATATAGGCAGTGTGGCATTCCCCCCTCCCATTCCACATATAGGCAGTGTGGCATTCCCCCTTCCATTCCCCATATAGGCAGTGTGGCATTCCCCCTTCCATTCCCTATAGGCAGTGTGGCATTCCCCCTCCCATTCCCCATATAGGCAGTGTGGCATTCCCCCCTCCCATTCCACATATAGGCAGTGTGGCATTCCCCCCTCCCATTCCCCATATAGGCAGTGTGGCTTTCCCCCTCCCATTCCCCATATAGGCAGTGTGACATTCCCCCCCCCATTCCCCATATAGGCAGTGTGACATTCCCCCCTCCCATTCCCCATATAGACAGTGTGGCATCCCCCCCTCCCATTCTCCATATAGGCAGTGTGGCATTCCCCCTCCCATTCCCCATATAGACAGTGTGGCATCCCCCCTCCCATTCTCCATATAGGCAGTGTGGCATTCCCCCCTCCCATTCCCCATATAGGCAGTGTGGCATTCCCCCCTCCCATTCCCCATATAGACAGTGTGGCATCCCCCCCTCCCATTCTCCATATAGGCAGTGTGGCATTCCCCCTCCCATTCCCCATATAGACAGTGTGGCATCCCCCCTCCCATTCTCCATATAGGCAGTGTGGCATTCCCCCTCCCATTCCCCATATAGACAGTGTGGCATCCCCCCTCCCATTCTCCATATAGGCAGTGTGGCATTCCCCCTCCCATTCCCCATATAGGCAGTGTGGCATTCCCCCCTCCCATTCCCCATATAGGCAGTGTGGCTTTCCCCCTCCCATTCCCCATATAGGCAGTGTGGCATTCCCCCTCCCATTCCCCATATAGACAGTGTGGCATCCCCCCCTCCCATTCTCCATATAGGCAGTGTGGCATTCCCCCTCCCATTCCCCATATAGACAGTGTGGCATTCCCCCTCCCATTCCCCATATAGGCAGTGTGGCATTCCCCCTCCCATTCCCCATATAGGCAGTGTGGCATCCCCCCTCCCATTCCCCATATAGGCAGTGTG